>OX155702.1:7354782-7577175 GCA_944547425.1 Eupithecia centaureata | reverse complement strand
TGACTCATATTTTTTTAACTTTCATTTAAGGGGTATTAAATTGTCTATTAAATAAAATTTATTGCATTAACCTAGCATTCTTACTTTCCGAGATTTTTTGGATTCTTTGAGTGACCCGGATTCATTGCTCTCGAGTGTATTACAGACAGTTTATTGTTATTAAGGTTCTTAACTTACATATGTATACTAATACTAAAAGAAAGAATATTCTAACTAGGTTAACATTATGTATAAAAAAATATAATTTAATTTACTTCATAATATCTAATAGGTTCTCTGTATCATCATAGGATAGACTTTGAAGGGAGAATTTATTACATTTTTTACAATTATTATAGTTCAGCGCATAGAAGTTGTACAATGAATTTAGTCTATTGTATAGGAACGGACCAAGAAACAGGTAGAATTTGTTCGTAAAGGCAAACTTGTCTTTAGGGTTATTGGTTGAGGGCAAACTTTAGCATTCCGTCTCTTATTAGAAAATTCAGTGCTGTAAGGAAGGGCTGCGTGCTGTCTTAGTACTGTGTTCATTATAAATAGCTGGCGGACTGTTAACACATCACATGACTCATATAAAACGTTAGTGGGAAAGATGAAAGGCCGAAAAGTAGCCACTTTAAGTATTGCTCTTTGGGCTCTTTCTACTGTTAGTAATAGTGTTTTCCCCACTCCACCCCATGTGGTAATGCAATAAGTTAAAATTGATTGACAGAGGGCAAAGTAAACTTGTCTAATTATATTATGATCTGCAATATGGCGTAACTTTGTATATGTACCTACTACTTTAAATTTGTATTAATTCTTAAATTGTAATTTACTTTCTTGAAAATGAAGTTGTTGGCTCCATTTTCTCCAAAATGAAAATATTTCCTCTTTATATTATTCGTACCTACAGTCAGATAGTATAGATTTTCAGTGATGTACTTAAAATACAGGATAATCTTATAATTTTAGGATCAGTTGAGCTGCCTTTAGACTGTTTGCAACCATCTGCAGTTCGTGCAATTGTTTCAATGGTGTCTTAATTTTTTGTATTCCTTAATTGTAATTTTGGTTCTAAATCATCATTGCATAGTATAAAATAAAGTCGCTTTCTCTGTCCCTATATCCCTATGTCCCCATTGTATGCATCTTTAAAACTACGCAACGGATTTTGAAGCGTGTTTTTAACAGATAGAGTGATTCAAGATGTTATTATTTGAAGCGTTTTTTTAACAGATAGAGTGATTCAAGATGAAGGTTTATACGTATAATAAAACCATGCGGAGTCCGGACGGTTCGCTAGTAAAGTATAATTTCACGGATAATGTTAAGACATTTTTGAAATCAGACCAAAACGCGTGCAAAACCGAACAAAATCTCAAACTGTGATATCATTATTCAGAATTAACGCAAAACTTAATTAACTCATTTAGTTATATGCTAAATGACCACCCTTCCTCCATATAATTTGTATAATTCATAGACGTCAGATAAGCTAACAAATCACTTCTCTTAATAATAACAAAGGCACAGTGGTCGAGTTTAAAGATAACGCTCATTAGACGAAGAGGGAATTTACATTTGTCACACGTCGGTGGGTTTGTAGCTTTATAGTGGAATCTCCACATTATATCGTATTTATTTATCATAGTCTTATCAATGACAACCGATAACCGTTGGGGTTTGTTTTAAGTGCAGCGGCTCGGCAAACGTAGTGTAGAACGCTCACCGGCTAGGTTTTTTTGACATCATGCTAGAATGGTGAGTTTTCATCTCCACGTTGTCAGAAATCAATAACTTAACTAAATAATCACTAAGAAAAGTGTTTTAGACTATTCATAATTTTCAAAATACTAGCTAAAATACTAAGTCAATAAAAGTGTGAATTTTTCTCTTCACTACAATTTTCTTCCATTAGTAGAAGAAGTTTTCTTTAAAACTTTATAGGCACTTTATAGACCTAATATATACAAAATATAGGAGAAGCGGTATAACAGGTAGAGGAAGTGTACGAATGATAAACTATGCTATCAACAAAAATTTTTATTTCATTTAAGGCGAAAACAAGAGCTGAAGTGGTGCCACCTATTTTATCATATTATTCCGCTAAACAAAGGAATTTCCAAAATTCACTCGTACAGTTTGTTTAACCTATCATAAGCTTTTTTTAATGCATCTGTAGTAGTTTTATTTTATCTAGATTAGGAAGAGATACGAAGTTATCTTTGGTGGTCACCAAACTTGTCTATTTGTAATTTTGTCGGATGACTTTCTCAATGTCCAAGATAGATTATCACTACATAGCATAAAATAAAGTCACTTTCTCTGTCCCTATGTCCCTTTGTATGCTTAAATCTTTAAAACTACGCAACGGATTTTGATGTGGTTTTTTTAATAGATAGAGTGATTCAAGAGGAATGTTTATACGTATAAAATCGTGCAAAGCCGGGGCGGGTCGCTAGTTGTATACGAAACTGTGTAATTTTGTGTCCATTTATTGGAATTACAAAATGTCCGCAGGCCGCGGTTACACCCTAAATTTACCGAAATTAATTCCTAAAGGGTTATCAGTACTAAATTAATTTATAACAAAACGGGTTTCATAGTTTAGATTTATTACCGCCTTTTGGATAGTTTTGTTTAGTATTTGTAATTTGGTAAAGTAACGAAATAATCAGTGTTTCATTGAAAATAATATCTTACTATTATAATAAATGGGAAAGTCTGTGTGAATGTTTGTTATAGGTAATCTTCGTAACTACTTAAGTTATTTAGATGAAATTAGGCAGCGTTTGGGAAACTATGTATCGAGTCTCATAGACATTCATACAGAAACGGGCGTCTTGAATCAAACCCGTAATTACCTACGGAGCTGAGACGTGGACACTCACGGTAGGGCTGGTCCACCAGTTCGAAGTCGCTCAGCGAGCTATGGAAAGAGCTATGTGAGGAGATTCTCTGAAGGATAGGATTCGTAACGAAAACATCCGACAGAGAACCAAAGTTATCGACATAGCTCAAAGAATTAGCAAGTTGAAGTGGCAGTGGGCCGGCCATATCGCGCGAAGAACCGACAACCGTTGGCGTAAACGTGTTCTTGAGTGGAGACCGCGACTACACGGCAAACGTAGTGTAGGACGCCCTCCGGCCAGGTGGGATGACGATCTGCGAAGGACTGCTGGCAGATGCTGGATGCGGCAAGCTGAAGACAGGGCTCTATGGCGCTCTTTAGGGGAGGCCTATGTCCAGCAGTGGACTAATATAGGCTGATGATGATGATGATGATGACTTTACGTCAATTTACATATAAGTGAGGCCGCGGAGCGCAGCTAGTACTTAAGACATTACATGACATAGATGTTTTTTTATTCAACATAGAAAATACCCCGAAAATGTACGACAAATATAATATCTCCAAAGATTATTTGAGGATGCTCAACAAATCTCTGCAGATCGTACATTTGTTCCTAGGCGGGAATCAAACCCGCAATCACCTGTGTCACAAAGGTCGTTTTATCTCTGGCTAGTCCGATAACTGAAAGTCAGAGGTCCCGTTAATAACGCATGATTTGTCTCGACCGCCGCTAAATTATGAGACGGGGAGTTCGTAAAATATTAGTTTTGAACTGCCCCTTGACAAAGGGTAAATGTTTGTAGGTGGCAACACTTAGGATTAATTTCTCTCAGACCAGCGGCCACACTTTAGATTTCATCTTGGAATGTTCTATTAATATATTATTGTACCTGTATACTACCTACCTTACTGTATCTTCATCACTATCATTACATAGTATAAAACAAAGTCACTTTCTCTGTTCCTATTTCACTATGTATGCTTCAATCTTTAAAACTACGCAACGGATTTTGATGCTGTTTTTTTAAAATATAGAGTGATTCAAGAGGAAGGTTTATATTTGTATAATAAAACCGTGTGATCTGGGGAATATTGGTCGGTTAGGATGTGTCCATGTTTTATTGACCTGGTACTGCTAAGCCCAGGTCAATAAAACATGGACACATCTTTAGCAAAAGTGCTTTACAGCGACACGTAGAGACGTCACCTCAAGCACGGCCGAAGGGCACATCTGACAAAGGATCCTCATTTGCAAATGTCCCTTGCAGTTGTCACGCCCATACTCGCTGTTTTCCTCTCCTAGACTAGAGGCTTGCATCTTTGCTCGAGAGAAGAGCACATTTTTGATAGTATTAGCATTATTATAAATTAAATATAAATAATGCTGGACAATCTACAAAGCACCATCTAGCCTAAAGTAAGCATTGAGCTATTGAAAATAACTCGAACACTTACTTGTCGTATCTTGATCAAATTTTGAAGGTATAATATTAATTAGAGAAAAGAATCTAAATTTCTCATAAAAAAAACATCAAAATCGGTGCACCAAAAAAGTGAGTGTGAAACCTTATTAGGTTCTTAGTTTTTGAGTTGAAGTAAAACAATTTAAAAGCTTTTTAATCCTCTAGATAATCTGATAGTCTTAGTCAGCCTCTAGGACAATAAGATTTGACAATTTGTTTATTTATAATTTTTGCAGCTCACTACGAGTTTAGTTATAGAAGCGTCTATATTGCCATTTAAAAGATACATTTTCAGGAGTTGTAACAGCAATAATTCTCCACGAAATGGTGGCGTTTACCTAAATCGTTTTCATGCAGTTTCAATTTCAAAGATTTATCCCTCTGCCATAATCTTAACCCTAAACCATGAACTGGGTCAAAAAAACACCGTCTTTTGCAACCCGCTCGCTATTTACGTCAAAAATTGCCATTACCCGCGGATAGATGGCGCTATACAAAACTATTTCCACAATCTAGCGAGACGGTGCTTTTTACGACCAAAACATAAACGTGTACGGATATTGTGTGACCTATTTTATTTTGTTGCCTTTATGCGATGTATTGGTGAATTAAAAACATGTACTGAACCCATTTTCTTTGTTACAACTTGGTTTAATGGACTGCGTCTGATTTATTGAAGGTAATAAAAATCAGAATGCTAGATCTTACAATGTAAAATGTGATTAAGTACATTAAATAAAAAGTAAGTAATAAGCAATTTGAGTAATGATATCACGCTCTAAGCATTTGCCTTCTTATTTTTTAAGTCCCAAACAAATTCGTAAAAAAGTCTTAAGACTGCCATAGCAAATTCTCACTACTATACGAAACTACGTAACTTCACTTAATTATAAATTAACATTAGACTACATGACTGACATGCATGACTGACACACTTAATCATTGACCTTATCTAACCGATAAGTTCCCCAAGGAGCCATGGTAACTAACTTGAATAAACTACATTACTAGAAGCCACTTTATCAATCCATTTCTTTAAAGCTACGCCACTTCACCAAACTTTTTTACCAAAGTTCCTATAACTACTTCATAGCTAATTCATCTAATAACACTCACTACGTAAACATATACCCTCTCGTGTGTTGACATACCTTTATAAGGCCGATTCAAAAAACGCGCATCTGTTAAGTCGCCTTTAGAAGGCCTCCGTCTTTGCACATTGTAAATTGAATTCTGTGACCCTTTTATCTCACTCTAACTCTAATAAAGTGTAGTAACAATGACAAGGATGAATATTTAATCACGTTTCAACTTTAAAAACCGCAGTCTAGAAGGAAAAATCTTGTAATTTTTCATTTTATATGAGGGGTGGCCAGCGGTGAAAATTGTTATCGATTTTTATTCATAGTTTTTTGTGTGAAATTGAGTTTTGTGTTTTTTTTCAATATTACGGGTTGTAAAATAAATGTAGAAATAAATAAAAATTGTTTTCCTTCAAATCATTGTACTATTAGTGAATTATCATGACTTTTACAGAATAAAGTGAGAAAAATTACACTAATCCTAATTTCAATTCAGATTTAACAATATATTTTATGTAAGATCTTAACTTATTGGTATGCCATCGGTTAGTATAATTCAATACAATTACAACGACATATTTTTAATAAATAGCTATGGTAACAAATTTTTGAAATATTGCTATTTTAACATGACGCGCCGATTTTTCGCCGCGACAGAGTACGTCACCGTGACAGATGCGCAGAATTGCAAAAAATGGCCGCGACGCACGAGAGGATACCTCTACACTTGACACTATGCCATCTTACTTAAGTAAAAAATACGTAATCCTAACTAGTTTACCAAACAACGTACTCTACGTTATTTCACTACGGCTCACCTTATAACCCTGCTTGACACTACGCCATCTTACTACGGTAAATAAACTACTTAATCCTAAGTAATTCATCGAACTACGTGATTTCACTACAGCTCACTTCATAGCCTTGATTGACACTACACCATCTTACTAGAGTAAAAAAACTACGTAATCCTAACTAATTTACCGAACTACGTACACTACGTCATTTCACTACGTTCACTACGTCGGCTCACCTCATAGCCCTGCTTGATGGCCATGGTACCCCGTGGCCGTGACCACGTGGCGTACTCGAGGCCATCTTTTTGTTGGCAATGCTGTTGGAAAAACAATTCAAAATTAAAGGTAATAAGTATCAAAGTTTGATAACTACGTGGTCATTTAAGAACATTGAACAAATAATCCTTACTTCACTATCACTACATAAGTATACTAACAAAGTCGCTTTCTCTGTCCCTATGTCCCTTTGTATGCTTAAATCTTTAAAACTACGCAACGAATTTTGACGCGGTTTTTTTAATAGATAGAGTGTTTCAAGAGGAAGGATTATATGTATAATAAAACCGTCAGAAGCCGGGGCGGGTCGCTAGTTGTTTATATAAATGGCTTTATATTATTGCTACAAGATAACTAATATTTCTTAATAAAATATACCTACGATACAGACCGGTACTTTTTTTTTGACCACCACTGCGTCATAGAGGTCTTCAAAGGTACTTAAATCCTTGCTTACAGCCAGAAGTGTTAAACACAACACTACACGTTATTCAGGGCCCTTACTACCGGGCCCTGAATATCGTCCGGGTCCGGGTCCGTCCCTTAGGGACCCTAAATCTTATTACACCACTCTAAGTTAGGGTTAGGGTCCCTGAATACCGTGTAGTGTAATACCACTTTTATTTTAGTAATAAGACATTAACAAAGGGTGCTTAAAATCGTCACGTCAAAATGTAGAGTTTTAGGACGAAAACTCTACGAAAATTATTAAAATAGTTTTTGCAAAAGTTTGAACATATTATAACTAAAAACCTATCTAATCACTATGAAAAACACAAACCGATTTAAAACATAATAACTCTAAAACTCCCCATATTTCTACTTTAGATTCCTAATGCTCTCTACGTTACAACATAAAGTTATATATTCGTAGGAAAAACGATTTTTATATCCATGACCCGGCTAACATATAAAATGTTAGTCCTAAAGTATTTCCATCTCACTCCAACGTGGTACGTGTGAGGGAGATCGATGCATGTGTGACGCAGAAGTAGTGTGTGGGAAAAAGGTTCGGGGTGGTGTGGAGCCGATTTGATGTTATTTTCAAAGTTTATGAAATTGCTGTTCGTATAAAATTGGCCGTAAAGCAAATGCTTGGAAATTTAATATTTTTGGACCTTGTCTTGTGATTTTATACTCTTGCTATGTATTTAAAAAGAAAATTAGAGAGATTGTAAGTTGTTACAAAAGAACACTACATACATAATAATAAATTAAAATATCAGATTATCTAACCTTGAATTTGAAGACGTGTGTACGAAGTGTTTTTGGTAACTTCCAATTCTATCTGGACTTGTTCGGAAAAAAAAAATGGGGATGTTCGATCATACAAGAGTGACCAGGAAATATGTAGGATAATTTTATTATGTACCTATAATGAACCACAAGGGCGTGGTTCTCGACGTAAGCTTTGATGTTAAAGTTTACCTTCACTTACTTTTTGCAAGCCGAATCAAACTTTTAAATGCAGTTTTAGAAGTGCTTGAATAAAATTGTAAGTATTTTTAATTTACTATGGGAAGAAAAATTTGCATGCCAATGTGTTTTGGTGAAGTATGTGACACTATTCTAATGTTAAGGACCTGTATATGACCATATTTCGTACAATAAATGAAATGAAATAAAACCTCAAAAAACCGTAACACTTTTATTCCAAAAAAAACACCCTCTCTACACATTATCTGTTCTCAAGAAAACCCCACAGCGAGTATTTTCTTCACCTTCCGTTTATATGTGTGCGTGCGTTATGCATGTGTGTGTTTGTGTGTATAGGGTTACAATGTGTGCGATATGCATGTGTGTAGGTCTCGGGTAGTAAAATATTATGCTGTCGAGTCTTGAAATAACATTGTATAGATAATCAATAACTGTGTTAGGTCCTGAACTTAGAAACGTAGGTTTAGACTTTGAGGTTTTGAATGGTGGCTGGGTGATTGACAGGTTGATAATAATTTGTTAGTAAAGATACGATTGTTGGATGGACTTCAATTGGATAACTAGTTCTTGCCCGCAACTTCACACATTTTCAGTGGTAAAAAGAGATTTTTTTGTTGCATGAGTTCATAGCAATGACTTAAAATTGTCGCAAATCTATTAGAAGATCTTAAGTGGCTCAAATTATGTAGGTTTCGACAGGACCTTTGCTCCCCTTGGAGTCGAAACCCCTAGGTCAGTGGGGTAACAGGGAACTCAGGGTTTAAAAAAAACTGAGGTTCTGGTCGAAGTCCCGCTCCTCTAGCTGGTGAGTATCTGGCTCAGCGCTGTTCGTATAAAATTGGCCGCAGCATTGACATACAGGAGCGGGTCAATGCAGCCTACAGTCTTGGGGACGATTCCGACTGGTATTGATATGGATCAGTTGAGATACATACCTTTAGAATGTTTGCAATCGACTGCAATTAGCTCAATTATTTCAATCGTAAATACCTACTTTCATTTGTTTGTATTTGTTCATTGTTATTTTCTTTGTTAATAATATACATAATAACATATCTATAACGTATCTAGCTATTATACATAATAGCTAGATACTAGGTACTTGTAGAACGCACCGACTATAAAACAGAAAAAAGTTGAATCGCCCGCGCGACTCGCCGTAATATTCTAAGCAGATTATTAGAGACCGGAAAAACAATTCACGACCTAGTGACGTGGGACGCCTGCGACGAAGAAGGTTGCGGGATTGATTCTCTTAGGATAAAAATGATTGTACGTTCTCCAAGTATTTGTTCCGGGGTTCTGGATGTTTTCTATGTCCTTAAGGTACACGCCGCGCCAATAGTTCGAGGGACTAAATAAGTTACTTTCACTCGAGGTAAACTTGTGTATCGTGGTAACATTGTGCTTTTCATTATGAATACAAGGAAAACTAATAAAAACATGAGAAAACAAATTAATCAAATTGCCGCAATTTTTTTTTAAATATTTAATCCATCTAGGATCGGCGAAAGCCATAAAGCCATAATGCCTTGTCTTTCGTATTTTTTGAATTCAGTGAATTGTCAGTACGGCGAATTTTTTTTAGCTTCTACATTTATTCTGCCTTTATAATGGTTCAATAGTAACGTTATAGCAGTCAGTTGAAAACGATTCTCCCTAGGGCTGAAAAGTAACACTTTCAACCCGCTCTTCAGGCAACTTCAGACCTACTTTCCGAGTATGAGTACCTAATGAAAAATATATATCCTTGTAGTATATTGTATTAGAATATCAGTCATCTAGTACCCATGAAACAAGCTTTGCTTAGCTTGGGGCTAGATGATGCTACATGAAATTTACAACATTATTCATCCAGTGCACTGGATAAATTATAAATAAGTTAATAATTCCAGTGTCGAAAATAGAACTCGTGACTTTTTAGGTCTCTGCCAGCCAACGCGCCATCAGAGAACTTAGCTTGCTTCCACTGTTTTGTATTCTTTGTTTTCCTGTTTAGCTTTCAGACATTATCTAAAAGAGAATATAATGGTTTGTGTGTCGCTATTCACATCCGACTCAATTTGCGAGGGGCCATTTGTCACGGCTAACTGGCGAATAGAAGAGACAGATTATTTAGGCGCCAAAGCGAATGTTCCATACTTTTTGGTATGCGTATTCTATACTTTTTGAAATTGGAATTTATGGTTACAATGAGGCGTTTATTTATTATTATTTAAAGTGACGAAATGTCTTTTGAATTTAGAACACTATTCATGAAAAAGTTTGAACGCAATTCGGTTCGATAAAATCCTGGCCGGGCCATATTCGTCCCTAGAAAGTTCGGCTCACATGAAAAAATCTTCGTTTAAACCAAAAATTTCCATGACTGTGTAATTTGAATAACAAAAATCGAAATAAAATACGAGTTCTAGCAGTGAAAGTGAAATATTAATCCCAGAAAGTATTAAGGGACCGTAGGTATTTTTTTCTATGAGGATAAAAAGCAGCATGTGCCAAAAGGTACAAAATAATTTAACCTCTAGCGACAAGAAACAAAGTAGTTACTAAGTAAAGAAGTTACAAAAGTAGAGTAGTTACGAAAGTAGTTACCTTACCGTGGAAATTAATAGAAGACAAGGATATTTCGCGGATCAATAAAGTCTTTGAAGTGTCGAGTGTTTGATACACTTCTAACCCTGGTCAAGGAAGAGTCTATGCCATTTAAATTAAAACTAAAACTGCCTTTTTAGTCTTATCGATCTTTTTTTTGACATTAAGGCGCAAACAGCACTTGAAGTGGCGCTCCCACTTATTTTATGATAATAATTTCAAAGGAATTTCCAAAATTCATTCGTACATTTAACTGTACGAGTGAATTTTGGTTAAACCTATCATAAGCTTTTTTGAATGCATCTGTAGTAGTTTCATTTTGTCTAGTTTAGGAAGAGATACGAAGTTGCCTTTTGTGGCCACCAAACTCTGTTTTATCTATTTTCGTGTATTGTTATTCCAGACTATAATCTATCTCTGAGCCAAATTTCATTCATATCCGTTCAGTAGCTTCTGCGTGAAAGAGTAACAAACATCCATCCATACTTACAAACTTTCACGTTTATAATATTAGTAGGATACTACCATATTTTTGCTGATTCTTTAAAATCATCATTTGACCCAATTATGTTGATAGCCCCTCAGCTCCCTCAGCTCTATCAAATTGCTACAACCGCATCAGAAACGAGCCATCCGTCACAGTCACATACAGTACCTACAGGGTGCCGCCTCCGATCGTTAACGGTCGATGTGTAATCATTTGAAACTTATACAGGATGTTTGAACTCGAGGACAATGTTTGAAAAGTAGTAGGTACTATTTCTTGGTTAATTTTTGATACTATACTATATCTTTGTCAGTTAAAGATAGTCGGGTTTACAAGTGCAGTTAGGTATTAGAGACCACATTAACTTCAAACAAACCTAAGATTTAAAATTTGGGGACATTTCCACATACTTAATAAGCTAAACATACTTATGGCACTGGGCCCTACCTGAAAACCAGCGCAGCATTGGAATTTTCATAATATTTTGTTTGTTAGGGTAAAATTAAATATATTTCTTTCTATAGTTTATAATATGGATATATATTATTACTAGCAACGCACTCCGGCGTTGCACAGGTAAGTAATACATGTAAACCTTGAATCACTCTATCTATTAAAAAAAACGCATCGAAAGCCTGCATCGTTGCGTTTGTACAAAGAAAGTTGCGTCGTCCATAGGAACAGACAGACAGAAAGATAGCGGGATGTGACTTTTTTTTTTTTTATACAGTAGTAATTTGTCAATTTTCACCCCAGAATAAAAAGGCAAACATCAGGTGAACATTTCCAAGTTGCAAAAAACCTTACAAATTTTAGGTCCGTTTCAACAAACAAGCTATTTTTAACAATTTAATCCCTGTCAACTTGTGACAAAAATCTTAACTAGCGGGCCAGTTACCCCAGATTAAGGGTGTTGCCCACAAAAGCCGTGTAATCTAAGGGGGAATCAGTCAACGTCAGTGTCAGGGTGGATAGATGCGACAGCGGTGGGCTTGTGCCTTTATGGTTTTAAGTTTTTAAAAGATTTATAAGCGAGAATGGTTTGTTCTTGATTTTTTTTATTTGTCTGAGATGATAATTCTAGATTACGGATCAGTTGAGCTTCCTCTAGAGTTTTTGCAACAGTTACTTCAATTGTTTAGACTTGTTTATTTCAGCTACTTCCATAGTATTATGTCATATGGTATACTGCTGTGGGGGAACGCTGCAGATATTAACACCGTATTTGTGCTGCAGAAGAGGGCTGTACGGGCAATCTATAATATGGGTCCCAGAGAATCCCTACGTGATAAATTCAAGGAAATAAACATAATGACAGTACCATGTCAATATATTTATGAAAACCTGTTGTACACTCGTAGAAATATCAATGAGTTTCCTAAAAATAGCAATAGGTATACATAATGTTAATACTAGAAATAAACTCGCTTTGCCTACAACTAGACTAAACAAGGTTAATCTTTCAAAGGGCAATGTAGGTACACGCTTCTACAACAAAACACCAAGTGAGTTGCAAAAACTATCAGTAAATAAATTCAAACAAATTGTCAAAACTATTCTTTGTAAAAAGGCTTACTATAAAGTATCTGATTATTTAGATGATAAAAAAGCTTGGGACGAGTTTTGCTCCAACTCGAAAAATAACAACCTAACACGGTAAAGGTTTCTGTTCGCTTCTTTACTTTACCTTAAAAAGATTGAATTGAACAAAAATCAAAGTGAGCACTTTATTTCCTAGTTTTAATTATTAATAACATGAATTTTATGACGTGTCCAAGTGTCCTGTAAGGTCTTAAGGAAATAAAGCAATTTGACTTTGACTTTAAATATTGGCTCTCACTTGTTTCTTGCTTTTTTTTATTGGAAATGGTCGAGCGTTTGGCCACTATCTCACGTAAGTGAAGATGTGGCCTAAGATGGAGCACGCTTTCCCAGAAGGAACTTATGCTTGCAATGAGTTTATTCTTATTCTGCTTCTCAAAGGGCTACCGTCTCGTTTCGCCAAAAGAGCGAATAAGTCTTTTGGATTAAATTTAAATTTAACTAATACCCATAACACAAGCTATGCGTAGTTTAGGTGATGCTGTGTGAAATGTCGTCACAAGGTGCGAAATTTAATTCAAAATTAGGTTAATGCTATATTATGACTAACCACAACCTAACGCGTGAGCAGTACTTATTTTCAAAATAAGACACAACGTTTATAATTTTATCAAAATGTTATTACTTATTTGCTGTGGTTAATATTAAGCTAGTTTCTTTAAAAAAATAGATATATCGACGATGAAGTATCAATATCTCCTATCTCAAAATCAGCAACTTTACAGGAAGCGAAAAAAACATAATAATTTTTATTTTGTTTACAATTTTCAGATTTTTTTAATGCAAAAAGAAGCTTATTTTGGAGACAATTATATAACTATTAGTGAATTATGCGTTGGATATCTATTGAAGAAGATAATCAGACATAGGAGGTATTGATTCTATTTAGGATGAATTAATGATTTTGATAGGAGGAATTACAAGAGTTTTTTTTTTTTTTAAAAGTAGTTTTATTTCAAAATAACAAGTTAATCATCTTTTAGTTATTATAATCATTTATACAGCGACTCATAAACAGCAAACATACAAAATATTTGCCTTGGTAGGCAGGTGTCAATAGTAAAGTAATAAAAAAGTCACATGATAAAACTATCAAAAATAAGAAATTAACAACTGGCGGTACCGCCTTCCTAAAAACATTTAACATATTCGCATGAAAAATAAATACTTTGCAAGTTAACAACAATAGATAAACTATACCAAAAACAAAGTAATATCTGCTCGAAAAGACAAGCATAATAATATAAATATTTTGACGCTTTCCCATAGAACTACTTCTTGTAATGGCAAAAGGTCGTAAAAGTGGTGGCAGTTTCTTTGCAGAACAGTTTTTAGCTATTGTAGATAGTTACATTTTGTGTCTTTGATCGGGAGAGGACTAGCATTAAGCTGCGAATAACCTACTTGTCTAAATGGTCTGGGTCTTTGTGGAAGCTCCATCCAATCGACATAAAAGTTTAACTTGACCAATAATGTTAAATCTGGATTGTACTAAATTGCTCTTATGTCGACCACTTGAGGATCACCTGCTTTACGTCCTGGACGAATGATTTGCAGGAATAATCTACCACTCCTCAGATGCTCACGTCATTTCGAATTTCCGCGTATACTTGTTTATTTGATCACGAGCATTAATAATACCTACTAATTATAGTGAAAAAGCGCTTTATTTTTCTAGATTATTCCTGGATATCATTGTAAATGGTAAATACTATGGAACTAGTGTACTAAAATATGAAATTAGTATGTTTTTAAACAGAAAATACAATGATTAGATAGGTTTGAATTAGATAGGAGATATTGCTTTTGATTAAAATTTATTTAGTGGGAAGTGAGATAGAAGTTTTTAGTGCTCGCTAATAGATAAGTAATTCTGTTCATTTTTAGCTAAAATGCCGCGTCCGGGAAGCTCGAGATGGAAAAAAATTGTAAATGGTGTGCGCGGGGCCAACCCCCTCCCTGATATCTAGTACAGAAACATCGAACAGGTCCGCACGCGCCTCTAGGAGATAGGAGGTATTCACAGCATAAGTCACGCATTATGATTATTCTGATTCTGATTATGAGATAGAAGGTATTTCTTCCATACAGATAGTAGGTATTTCCAGCATGATTTGAAACTAACGGAGTTAGTATTATTTTCATTTGATCCGTATTTACGTTGTTTTTAAGTCGAAATTCGAGTGCTTTTATCAGGAGATAGAGAATGAAAAAATGCATCGATTGGTGAAAAAAAAAAAAATTCGTAAAAATTGAGATAGGAGATATTGATACTTCATCGTCGATATGTGCAGTTCCCATAGCTTTTCCAGCAAGTAATGTATTTTAAACCACGCAAAAGAACGTTTATCTCAATGTATGTGTGAGATATATCAATAACAGAATAAGCCCGTCCCCTGACAGAAGTGTTTAGCTTCCAAGACGCTTAGGCTGGGTACACACGAGCAAATTAACGAGATGAGTCGGCCGCGGGTCTGTTGACGCCCTAAGATGGATGATGAAGAAGAGACCTGGGTTTGTTGCGCTGAATTAGCAGTATTTTGCCATAGGTATTTGATGTTGTTTGGTGCATTGAGTATCTTTATTATTTATTCTCAGAAAATTATTATTAAAGAATAGAGACAAATTAAACTAGTATTGATAGTCGATAAAAATACTGAACTTTGGCCGATATCTAAGGGGGTTTCTACAAAAGGTCTATTAAGATGATTGCTAACAAAAATAAAGATAAATAAATGATGCTGGACAAATCAATCAGCATCGTTCAACTCCAAGCTAAGCAGAGCTTGTATATAAAATCTCTATCATGGAAGTTGTTGTGAGTGACTATAAACAATAGATTTTTAATAACCTCGTTGCTTTGGACTGATTACTCCATAACTCGGGAATATATAAAAAATAAAAATATTACGCCTTAATAAATTAAGTTGAACACAAACGAACATAAGGAAGGTCGAACAGCTTGCTTCAAATTCAATATTCGCCATGAATCGCCGAAATTCAGCGTAGCAAGCCCGGCGCGGGGGCCACGGTAATTATTAGCTAGCATTTTCTGAACAATTGATTGCTCATTGTATCGTCTAGAGGGCTAATGATCGTGTTCCGTCTTATTTTCTTTTATTTTACTTTGTTTTTGGTGTTTCGGTATTGGATTAGAAGCTATAATTTTGAGGGTGTATAATTAATTGCTAAATTTGAATAATTTTATGACATTTATTGATATGGATGGTTAAGTTAATCTTCCTGTAGATTGCTTGAAATAGTCTGCAGTTAGTTCAACTATTTCATTGTAAATCTTTGATGACGAATTACAAGCACATATTAAATTCTCTAAAATGTAAGCTGCTTTTCAATTTACTAGTAATGGATTTATGAATGTTGCACATTTTTGATTGTCTTTTTTGACTATTAGGTACTCTATTAATCTTCCGAATGATAAGTTTTTGACAAATTTAGGTCAAATATCTTCATAATGTTTAACTTTTTTGAAAAGTTTTTCGGGCGCCAATAGCAAAATAATTAAGTATACAAAAGAAGAGGAATTTTGTAATAATCCGACTTTAGAAAAAATATACTTGGTAACGTAAAAACTAAAAATACGGTTTCTAACATCCAATAGCGCCATAAAACTGATTTACGATTCTATTGCAGTCTATATTAAGTTAATTTTAGGAAAGTTTTTATAAAAGCAGGGGTTAAAATCCGAACAACAGCAAGTTCCAAAAAATTGACTACTGAAGCATCATTATCCATAGGATTAAGAATCTTCAAAGCTACTTTATCTTCTTTATAAACAAAAAGGAGCATTTTTGTTAGGAGAAATGTGTGTAAAAAATGTACAAAAAGTATTCTAATATAAAAAAGTTTGTTAGAGATGTGTAGCGGTTTCCAACCATCTTAAATCTTTAACCCTATCTGTAGTTGAAATTATGTTGTCATCATGGAGTTAAATGTTAAATGCTATGACAGGTTAACTTCTGAGATTTAGT
Source organism: Eupithecia centaureata (assembly GCA_944547425.1). Classification (NCBI taxonomy): domain Eukaryota; kingdom Metazoa; phylum Arthropoda; class Insecta; order Lepidoptera; family Geometridae; genus Eupithecia; species Eupithecia centaureata. The sequence goes on along the minus strand of OX155702.1, from coordinate 7,560,614 downwards.
CGTTTTGATCATTTGGAGAAAGTAACAGGTTTGTAGCTTCTAAAGTACTAAATATTTAATAAATACTATTGTCATTGACAGGTTCAAAGTTGTAATTTTACTCTGTTTTTGCTAATTAAACAGAAATAGATGGTTAAATCAATGGTTAAATCAGAGACAATACGCGCTTAAACAATAAAACAAATATTACAATAGGGATACAGGAGAGGAGTTAACAATTAGGGTTTTATGTTATTTTGAATACAGTTCACTACAATATGGTCAAAATAACACAGTATAAAAGTTACCCTGAAAGTAAAATATGGTGCAAACCTTATCTGACTTCAAGACTGCCTCTGTCTTCGTGCAGTCGTATTCAAGGTTCAGTTTAGATATAGGTAGATACAAGAAGATATCACAGAATAGAAATTAAAGAAAAAATAAATAAAATACAGTAAGTGCCACTATTAAGAACAGTAAATCAGTTAAAGTATCAAGATACTTCAACTCCTCACCTGCTTAAAATCTCACCCCTTTCAACCCTAAAATTTATACCCCCAATAATATGCCCTTTATGAAGTAAACAACAATACAAAATAATAATAATAAAGCATTGCACATCATAATATTGTATTGACATGTTATTTATTGTGTCTATTCTTTTTAACCGACTGCTTAAAGGAGTTATTGAAATCATAGATCTTAGATATCAATACTTGTCTTCGGTTTTGTATTATTTAATATCACTAACTCGTTGTAATTTATTTTGAAACTGGCTAAAACAGTTTTTTTAATAATTTATTGCTTTAGTTAGTGGATTTATAAGGTGTTAGAATGTTTTTTGTGTAATAAGTTTTACCTTTACTTATATAATGTTAGGACGTGTCCCCAATTTAAACCAAAAAAAAGATATATTTTTTGCATCATGTAATTAAGTGTGTTTTAAAAATCTAACCAACTTCAAATTCTTTGAAAAGATCAAAGAAAAATAATCGGTTCGGCCAGAAAAACGCTCTCAGATGCAACACATCAAAAAAAAGATGAATTGAAAAACTCCTTCTTTTTTTATTCGTTTCATAAAACTCTGCACAGTATATAGTCGTGTTTTAAGAAAGCAAATTTACATCCAAGACAGTTGGAGAATCTAGTTACAAACATTACATTACATTACAGTACTACGTAGGTATAGTATATTATAAACAAGCGACCCGCCCTGGCTTCGCACGGTTTTATTATACGTATAAACCTTCCTCTTGAATCACTCTATCTAGTATAAAAACCGGCATCAAAATCCGTTGCGTAGTTTTAAAGATTTAAGCATACCTACAGAGGGACATAGGGACAGAGAAAGCGACGTTGTTTTATACTACATATGTAGTGATGAGCACGTTAGGTTAGGTTATATGACCCAACGAATAACGGTTACAGTTTAAAAAGTTATTGGAATGCATAGAATATCATAAACAATCCACCACTTACTACGATACAAGGACATTAAGCGAGGGTGTCCACAATTAATCCACTAAATTAGACTCATCCCTAGTAAAATCGATTAGGGCTGTCCGAAATTCGGTGGCAATCCGCCGTCCAAGATAAACATGCCAGGTTTTTTCGTTTCTCCAAAGACATTAAGCAAGGATGTTTTGGTGGCCATGGTTAGGCTTTTTCGGGGACAGGAAAATGATTAACTGTGAATCTTTTCAACTTACTCAAAACATGAGGACGAGATTTTCTGTTCTATTGTTTTTTTATGTGTTATATGTGTTTTTTCTAGGTGAACCGTTTTTGATACAAATAAAGTTGTTTTGTTGCTTTCTATTTCAATTTATGATGATATTTGATTGAAAGTGAAGTTAGTATTGAAATTTGATTGCAACTCGTTCATTTACAAAATTTGTCAAGATCTAGTCATTTGTGAGTTTTCCTTATTGAAGTGTTTTATTGACTTCGACGACATTAATGATGTTTTTGTTTTGGCTTGAAAGATATTGAAGCTAATTTATAGGTAGTTTTATTCATTATTATCATCATTAGCCTATATTAGTGCACTTATGGACATAGGCCTGGACAGAGCCCCATAGCGCCTGTCTTCAGCTTGAGGCTTCCAGCATCTACCAGCAGTCTTCCGCAGATCGTCTTCTCACCTGGCCGGAGGGCGTCCTACGCGTTTCTCGAGTCGCGATCTCCACTCAAGAACACGTTTACCCCATCGGTATCGGTTCTTCGCGACTTATAACCGACCCACTGCCACTTCAGCTTGCTAATTCTTTGAGCCAAATCTATAACTTTGGTTCTCTGTCAGATATTCGTTACAAATCCTTCAGAGAAACTCCGAGCATACTTAATTGAGTTCATTTTCTTGAGATAAATCATCACGCCTTATCACGCCCCCAAACGCATGGCCACCCTACAGTGTATGTCATTAGACGTTGCGGAGGGGGTGTCATTACGGCGATGAGTAGAGCTACCATTAATCTTCAGGACCGGTCTCGGGTACTGTCAGACGTGTGGCCACCGTAGTGACGGGAAGGCGTCATTGTTTTCGTGCTAGGGATTGTGTGGCGTTTATTAGGCCTAGTGTTGGGTTTGGGTTTGATGCCCGCCACGCAAGGCACCTAACATTTTCCGACTGTTTTTGCATACTCGATAAAAAAACTACTATGAAACAGTACCTACATTTCAGACGATTAATTTAATAAAACTGAGTTTATAACGTAACTGTAGCTTATTGATATATTAATTGCTAATTTTGTTATTTATTTTTTGTTTTGGTGACGTTAATTTAATTGACCTGAGCTTATTCCCCTAGGCAGCATTAAAATATATACTTTTAGTTAACTCTGTTCACGAGTTAATTTCTCTGTTAAGTCATTTTTTTTTTTCTCGAAAATAGTAAAATATCTTATTCCGACGCTGGATATGCGAATGGTGGATTTCAGTTCGATTAAAGAATTGTGTAAAAGTAACTTATAATCAAAATCAATACCATTTCTACAGTCAAGTCGGGTAAATATAGGTTTACCCTAGGGTGATGTCCGAAAGAACAAACTAACTGCAATCGATATATTGCAGCGCGGAAGCCATAAAGAGTCAGACCAACTTTTTATTAGTATACTTGCAAGACATGAAGTTTCTTTTGAGAGACTGGCTTTATTTCCTTCTGTATTTTATTGGTAGTGATATCCAGAGGCAGTTGTATTGGAAGTATCCACTAGAAGTTCTTAGTTGGTTCCTCGATCAAATTTTTACTTGTTATTGAAATCCCTTCTATACTTTTTTCTAAATTTTTCACTTGTACTAGTGGGTAACATGAGGAAGTAAAGAGAAAATCAGTGAACAACGAATTTTATTTATTTGTAGGTATAAAATTTGAAGTTCCATTGAAAGTCTCCTGGTTCTTAGTAGGTTATCCTCAACAATTTTGCTTTTCATATTTCTTCTACATTTTTTTCTATATTTTTAACGGCTGCTGAGTAAAGTAAGGAAGTAAAGAGAAAATCAGTTAACACCAAATTTTTTTTGTTTATTGGTATAAAATTTGATTTGTTTAAGTGCTTTTTTTATGAATTAAAGTTAAGTATGTTTTATCCTTATTAGTTCTGTCTAACCCAAAGTAGGTAGTACGTAAGCAAAACTGTGTTATTGCTATTACTACATAAATGACATACTTAATATACATTCAGTCAAAAAAGTATCGGGAATGGATGATTTGTTTATGGTTCCAAATTAAAATTTTTGTTTTTTTTGTTGTTGTTGACAACTGTTTGCCATTTTGGCGCGAAGTTTGAGTTGCATCTGTTATTTATATTAAATACAGTGCTGTTTTTAGTTACATCATATCTAGTGTGTATTGCGAATTTCACAATGGACAAAAACATCGAACAAAGAGTTTGTCTTAAGTTTTGCATCGCCAATGGAATTTCGTGTTCGGAGTCACTGAAAATGTTACAGAAGGCTTTCGGTGAATCGACTTTATCAAAAACACGTGCTTATGAGTGGTACAAAGCGTTCAAAAGCGGTCGAGATGTGATGGAAGATTTGCCTCGCTCTGGTAGGCCATCAACGTCTGCAATTGAAGTTAACATCGCAAAAGTGAAGGAAACAGTGACTGAAAATCCTCATTCAACTTTGCGAGAGATAGCCGCCGAACTTTCTGTATCTCACGAGTCGATCCGTACCATTTTAAATAATCACTTGGGTATGAAACATGTTGTCGCTCGACTAGTCCCAAAAGACCTGAATTTGATAATGCGCCTTCGCACAAGGCCATCATTGTGACCGAATTTTTGACCAAACACTCAACAAATACCATCGAGCAACCACCATATTCACCAGATATGGCTCCGGCTGACTTCTTTCTTTTTCCTAAACTCAAATTACCACTTCGTGGCACCCGTTTTCAATCGGTACAAGACATAAAGGAGATTTCGCGGCGAGAACTGAACTCAATTCCGGAAACAGCGTTTAAAAAATGTTTTGATGATTGGATAATTCGTTGGCGTAAGTGTATCGTTTCTGAAGGAGCATACTTTGAAGGTGATAAAATAAATTTGGATGAATAACAAACATTTTGTGTATTATTGATCTTTTCCCGGTACTTTCTTGACAGAGTAGTACATAGATATTTTCACTTTACTTAAGCACTCAGAATACTCGATGTTAAATAGTAACAGATCTAACCTCCTGGTGTGTGTTGCAAGGGTTAAAAAATAAATTTCTTCGTTTAACCCTTTGAATCACCGCATTGTCTTCTGATTCAAAGATCGACACGCTCTATTGATCATGTATGTGTATTGTATGAATTTGTATGAACGTTATTAATTATGTTTGCATGGTGTGACGGATTGTATTATAGAATTAGAACTGAATATCACGCCCGGAGGTAATTGTACATCTCAATTAGCTTTTTATGGATGCGAATAGATAGATATATGATTTATTCTGTTCACATACAATCCAAATCCTTACTAAAATGTAATCCTTATAAATGTCAAAGTTTGGATGTTCGTTACCTCTTAAGAACTGCTGTACCGATTTTGATGATTGGTTGAGTTCGTTTCCATACCGAATTAAATAATGAAACTACTATGGGTTTGCGTAAAAATCCTACGTGGGCGAAGCCATAGCCATAGCTAGATTCACATAAATTAAGTAAGTTAAAATCACGCATTTAAAACACGTTAGACGCTTATAAAATTAATTTTAAGGAATTGTTAAATTAAAAAAATACTGTGCATTGTCCATGTAATACATTGAATACAAAAGATTTTTATTATTTTTCTTTCGAGCCCCTAGGCAAATAACATGCTTAAGATAAATGATTAAAAATAAATCTTATTCAAAATTCTTATTCGTGCATAATTGATTTTGACGTACAGTAATTAAAATGTTAAAGATAGTCGGTTAACTTCCTTTGTAGAAAGCTAATCCATTTTTGATGGTTCACTGGCTTTGGGAAAGATCGTTCCTGTGAGAATTGTTTAATCGTTTTGGGTTTGATTATTAAGATGTATTTTGCATCATTTGAAATGTCTACTCTGATTTTGCTATTCAATATAATTGATTATGTTGAGAATTTTGACAGACGTGCCTTCTCTGGGGTATAAAATATTATCAACTTGGAACTATGTCTTCTCTTGTCTCTCCAAAATATCAAAATAAAAGTAAGTAGGTACTTAAAAATTTAGCGCGTTATAATACTATATAAACCGACATTAAATTCTCTAAAGCAAAAATAAGACGCTTCATTATCATCTACCTATTTTTAAAAAGATGTTTAGTTTTTCGAAATTATGGAATGATTAATTTTACTCGTCTGATGTCCAAGGTATTTCATACGAATACAAATAAAAGTTACCAGTAACAATATAAATAAATTCATTAATTGAAAAAGGCATCTTATAGTACAACTTTTAATAAACCAGTTCTGTAAATCATTCCCCAATCAAACCCACCAAATCATTTTCACATGGTTCTCTTTTTGCCCTTAGCTTATAACTTATTTTTTATTATTTTTATTTCATTACAATATGATGTTCACACAAGTCATCAAAATATCGTTAGCGAAGACTCGAACAATGCGTTATTGGCAATTTTTTTGTCGTAAGTCAAAAATCGAATACCGACCTTTGTATCATGTGGTATTGTTTTTTTATAATGCTAGTGTGAACAGACCCTTGTAAGATGACATACAATGTGACAATTAAAAAAGCGTATTTTCTATAGATGAAGTCGTAAAAATAAACTACGACGTGCAATGCAAAAAAAAATATTTACGTGTTTTTGACTGTCAGACACTTAATCTTTTATATGTGCTTTTTAAAGAAGTCTTAGTGCTACTAATATTATAAACGCAAAAGTTTGTAAGTATGGATGGATAGATATGGTTGGATGGATAGATGGATGGATGTTTGTTACTCTTTCACGCAAAAACCACTGAACGGATCTCGATGTAATTTGGCAATGAGAGAGAGAGAGACTTGAACTGGACTGGAGTCTGGAATAACACATAGGCTATATTTTATCTCGGGATTCCTACGGGTATGGGAATTACGCGGGTAAACCGCGAGTATACTCGAAATACTAATCCTGCGCAGATGAAGTCGCGGGCGCCAGCTAGTATTCGATAAATTAATGCTGCAATTATAAAAGTTACCATACTACACACAGCAACAATCAACTACGCGTTTATTTCTAGAATAAAAACCTGCATAAATTTCTTCACAATTTTTACTAATTCGTGACAGTTTTTTGCCAAGTCCTACTATCTGCATAATAAATACGCGTATTCAGCATAAGAACTCACTTTAGTCACTTTCTATGGAGGATTAAGTGAGGGAATGCAAAATTCATTTTTGTCACTTCTTCGACAAATTTACAATAATTTGGCGTAGATACTTTAAAATCTACTAACCAACTTCAAATTCTTTAAGGCTTTGACAACAATATCCGTGTATTCTAGGTTGACTTCATATTAACTTAACGAAAACGAAATTCCAAAAATCCTTTCTTAGAGGATGCCTAACGCGGTGTCTTGCGTGAGCGGGCTGGACGCGAACGCGAAGCGGCGCGGCGCGGCGCGAAAACAACAAACAGTATAGACCTATAGAAGTGTCCTACGTTAACAAACGGTGCGGCGCGACGCGGTGCTAAACAAAGCGAACGCGATCAGTTGGCTTGCTTTGTTCGCGCCGCGCCGCGCCGCTTCGCGTTCGCGTCCAGCCCGCTCACGCAAGACACTGCGTAAGTCTTAAAAGGAATCTCTGCTTCGTAGCTCTTGTTTGTTGTAACAGAGATCTCTTTATGAATCACCTAGTTTTCTCCTTTATAAATGTAGATTATGCATAGCAAACTTAGGTAGGTAGACATTGATGTGAAGAAGTTGTAGAAGTTCTTAAATAGAAAACTACTGAACAAAATAAATTATAAAATGAACAAAATGATCATATAGCCGCAAACTAAGCAGAACTTGTTTTATAAATAAATAAATAAATTAATTCAAAATAACTAAGGACTAAGGGAGTTTAAAAATTACATAATAATTATAACTATAGGTATGAAACAATACATGTGCCTGAACTAGGATAAAGCTGTATCTCAGGCAAAAAGTGCTTAAATAAAATAAATAAAATAAAAATTGTTTATTTCAAGTACGTGACTCATAAAAATTACATTTCGAACACACAATAATAATAATAATATAAAAGTCAATGGAAAATAATGGATTAAAATCAAAGAAAATTAAAATAGGTACACAATAAATAAAATTAATAATACAACCGACGCGACGGGCAGACAAATATGCTGACACGGGGGACCATCATCAGTGACCGGGGCATCGCCCCTTAAAAAGGGTTGAATGCAGGTTCATCCAGTGTCCCATAAACGGAGAGTCCCACCTATCCACCAATGTGCTTAGAATGGTGTTGGGGCTGCCACGCAGGCGTTTCAAGAACGACGCACAACGCTTCCTTATGATGGCGTGAAAGCCATCAGTGTGCGCCTCACTGAACATACCTGACGCACTGCAGAAACGTGGCAACCCCATCAGCACTCTAAACCCATTGTTGTATTGCACGCGCAGAGCGTTGTATGCCTTCTGCGTATAGGTAACCCACAGGCTGCCAGTGTACAGTGACTGACAGTAGGCTCTGAAGAGCGTCACCTTCACCTCTCTGGAACTGCGAGCAAACCTACGAGCCACCATGTTACATCGGACAGCCAACGCCCTGCGCTCTCTCTCTATGTCATCATTATCATCTAGGTTCTCGTTGACCCAGTGGCCCAGATATTTAAATTTTGACACGCGTTTAAGAGGAGCTTAGATGGAACAAACAAAATCACATTAGTCAAAAGTCATACTAAAACAAACGCAACGGTACAAATTTGTAAAATAAACTAAACTAAACTAAACTTATGCCTACTGCGCCTACCTAGTTTGATTTATGGGTAATAGATGTCTGATATTTTTTAAACATTATACTACATAAATAGATATTTTTTTTATGTAATATAGAAAACACACAGTAACCCGGAACAAATACTTGCAGATCGTACATCAATTTGTAGAATCAAACCCACCGCGCCATCGCCATCGACATCGGTCGTCCAATAACCCACCGCGCCACATCAGTCGTCAAATATAAGCATATTGTACAAATATTTGCTGAAGACGGGAATAGAAGTTCGTCCTACGCCCCGCTGTGCCGCTAAAGCCGTCAAGTAACTGATAAGCGAATCGGCTTGAAGTAAATAATAACAGTGATCAATCAGATACCCTAGTAGGTAGGTACTTTCTTCAGGTAACGAAGCGAAACGTATCGCGTGCTACTTCATGTTTGAAAACTAAGTTTTATGAAGAAAATAGCTTTTTAATTATTATTTTGTGTCAGGATTTGTTTTATTAGGTAAATAATGTTATGAAGAAATATGTAAGAGGTCAATTTACAAAAAAGGAATCGTCAAACTATCTTTTGTAAAAGATTAAGTATATGTTAAAAAGCTTGGTTAGTATTACACTGTTTCAACTCGAAAACTAACAAGTTAAATTCTTTTTTGTTTCAAATTAACGTAGATAGATAGATAGAAAATTCTTTATTGCACACTTAAAGGTATTATACAAATATAAACAACTTACAAAATGTGTAACAATAGGCGGTCTTATCGCTCAAGAGCGATCTCTACCAGACAACCATGGATGGATAAGAGTGTTGGATTGGACATGGGGATCCGTGTGCATTTTAACGATTAAATAAATACCTACCTACTTATATTACATAAACTACTACATAAAATACATATACGTAAGTAAGTATGTATTGTTTTCATAAACATATCGTATCTTACTTCTATTCAGTCATTTGCCATGAAGGGCATTAATATCCATGAATCGATTTATTAGCTTTCTAGTTTCTAGATTCATCGTACCTAATTTGTAGGTATTTAATTTATAAGCTTTAGGCATTTAAGCTTTAGCCTTCAAAGACAAAGCCTTTAGTGACAAATCCGCAGAGTGCTCTCTCCTATTTGCACGCCAGCAGTGGCAAAACATGTAGAACGTAATATTAGGTCCTTACATATGAAATTGGCGTTTTGTATGGGAGGAACAAAAAGTCGAATATTTTTTAATATAATATATTTAATTAATCAAAGTATGAACCATTATTTTCTATGCACTTTTGCCATCTTATAGGTAGTTCATTGATCCCTTTTGCTAAAAAAACCAGTCGGACGGGAATCAATAAAATCTTTGAAGGCGATTTGGACTGCCCCATCGGAGTTGAATTTTTTCCCTTGCAAGAAGTTATCCAAAGTTCGAAAAAAATGGTAATCTGTTGGAGCAAGGTCCGGGGAGTACGGAGGATGTCTTAGACTTTCCAATTGAAGCTCTTCTAATTTAGTAGCCGTCTGTTGCGCAGTGTGTGGTCTAGCGTTGTCGTGAAGCAGCAGTGGCGTGGAGCGATTGACCAGCCTAGGTTGTTCAGCCGCTAGCTTTTCCATCATGGTTTGCAATTGCTGACAATAGACATCAGCCGTAATAGTCTGGCCAGATTTGAGAAAACTGTAATGAACAATACCGGCACTAGTCCACCAAACGCTTACAAGTAACTTTTTTGGGGTTAATTTTCGCTTGGGGCAGGATTTGGCTGGCTGGCCAGGATCCAACCATTGCGCTGAGCGCTTCCGATTATCGTAAAGAACCCATTTTTCATCACAGGTAATGATTCGGTTTAAAATACCTTCATTATTGTGCCGGTTTAGTAATGTAACGCAGCAGTCGACGCGCGTTTGCCGGTTTGCTTCAGTCAATTCGTGAGGTACCCACCTTTCAAGCTTTTTAATCTTCCCAATTTGCTTCAAGTGAATTAAAACAGTTTTATCACTAACACCGCAGCCTGCAGCTAACTCGGACGTGGTTTGCGATGGATCCGCTTCCACAATAGCCTTCAACTCTTCATTATCAACTTGAGTCAACTCTCTCTCTAAACGCCAATTTCATATGTAAGGACCTAATATATTTATAAAATAATTGCATGCTCACACCATGTTAATACTCATGTTTTAAGCAAATAAATGATTCTTATTCTTATTCTTAATAAATAAATAACGAAATAAGATTATGAGACACCTTGTTCCTTTAAAAAATCTCTATTTAATTTCGTAATCTAAATATCTACCTATTTTGAAACCGTTCCCAAGTTATGCTAAACATCCTGAGAACAATCTTCTTGTTCTTTAAATGACTTCAATATAAATAGAATATAATTAATCAACTTGAGAAAATGCCGTTAAGTGACATTTTAACCAACTAATTTGCCTAATCCATCACAAAATAAGTTATTCCATACACTGAAAGAAACGCGACGATTTCAAACCTTGGGAGAAATCCAGTTTTTTAAAATGTTCTGTACAGCAAAAGAAATAGAGTTCGATTTCAAATGCGATATCAGTATATATTTGCATACTTTTGCAACGCTGCGGGCGTTGGAAATTCTATTGAATCTAAGTACTTTGGGAATGTAAGGGTTATCTAAACAATTCCGTTGTATTTTGAAACCAACTGTGCTTTAAATAAGGTATAAATAGAAAAGCCTGTGTTTGGTGTATCACGGTCTCGATTTTGGTAATGATGCGTCCAGAATTGATAAACAGGTTTTGTCTATTTGGTATACGATGCGCGATTCTATTATCATTCGTCTAATAAATGATCTAGTTCCATGCAAATCGTATGTAAAACAGCTTTTCGTGAGAAAAAAGAGATAGGTCCTTTGATATCTGGGTTCAATTCCCGCCTCGAGACCAATGTTAGTGAATTGCAGATTTTTTTTTACAATTTGGCGGGTTTTATTCTTGGTTCCGAAAGGTGATTATAAATAAATAAATTAATTAATAATATTTATTAAAGAATCTTAATTGTTTTCAAAATCAAAGTGAAGTCTTTTTTTAGACACATTTTCTATCTAGTTACAATATTTAAGGTACCTACCTACTTTCCCTCTATTTGGCATGGGTGTGAAACGCCCTGTATAAGTTAACTAAGACCTTATAACTTACCATATAACTTATAACACAAGCTTTCCTTAGCTCGGGGCTTGATCATCATCTAGCCCCGAGCTGTATGTGTGGATTTTACAGCATTTTTATTTTATTTATTTAATTTGGACGGGAGAGGGCGCTTTGGTGCTCATCAGTGGAGGCCTATGTCCAGCTGTGGGCTGATGATGATGATGAATGTGCTCGTGGCGATTTTTTTAAATATTGTAATTTGTTAATTTGTTACAGAGAAAAAATCACTTAGAAAAACTAGTTAACTATAGAAATTAGGACACTTATGTAGGTACTACCTACCTATCAATTGACTTGCCAATGTTATTTAGTGAAATAAAATACTGCGATACTGAGCTACAACTTACTAAAACGGTCCGCAAAAAGTTTTAAGAGGGACAGTTTCATTTTTTTTTGTTAGCCTGTACTGTCCCACTACTGAGCAAAGGCCCCCCTTCCTTTCTTCCACACAGTTTCATTAAAGTTTTCCATTTTCTTTTTAACTCATGATATTAAGTATAAAAAAACAAAATTGGTCAGAAAAATAGAAATCATTAAGGGTTGAACTTAATTAAAATTTTATTGAAATCTCTTTATAATATTTTATGTAAATGTTTACTTTATATTTAATTCATTATTAATTTTTATATAAGGTCTTCTAAGTTCTTATAGAATGTCAGATCAGATCAATTTTATAGATTCCTTGTTTTACTAAAAATACCGCAAAGTTTAAGTTCGTTACAAAGAATAAATTATGTAACAGACATCACATTCCGTTTCAAAGGAAAATAGCTGCTTAGTGAAGTAATTAAAAGAAATACTAGTATTAATCATTCGTAGTAAAGGAATTGAAGAAAAATTTCCGTTGTGTCAAAAGTAACGAATTAGCAAGTTTTTTTAATTACTTCACCGATATTGTTTTAATTATGGCACATAACTATTCAAAGAAACTAAATGTCAGTCGATAGAATCAATTAACGGCGTTAAAAACAACAGTTTATCTTTAAAGTGTGTATTATGATTAAAAATAAACTTAGAATATGCACTAATAGGACACTCGTGTGAAAAAGAAAAGGTTGCGTTCTTTTAGACAAAAACGCTTCTGTTTGCCTGTTTGTATTCGCAGCGATAGCCTTTTAAATATCTTCAATTAATGAGTATCTATTTCGAAATGAGTAAAAACTTTTATCTACTATTCAGAAATAGACTTTACGAAAAACCGACAAAAAACGTAGTTACAGAATTTGTAGAATTTGAACTTTATGTAAATGGTTCTTTTTTAAACGTAACCAAACAATTTAATCATTCCGCATGCACTATTAACGGCTGTAACCTTGGTAACGATAACACCAATAAGTAGTTATTAATTGACCATTAAAAATATCATCGATGTAGACAAATAACTTTAATAACTTTTTGACTTTCTTAAAAATCTCTCAAACAATAAATGAACTTTAACTTTACTCTCGACCGTTTTATGACCACGGCCTGGGATCTTTAAACAAACAGTTTCCCAAATCGGTTCACACATCTTCGAATTCGTGTCACAATTATTGATGATACATAAAACATTCCGACTAATTAGAACCTCTCTACCTTTTTTGAAGTAGGCTAAAAGTTGAAGACGTCACACATAAAGTAAAGAATCTGAAATGAGGTTTGACTGGAAATACAGCAAGAAGAAAAGTAAACGTAGTAGAAGTCTGGTTGACTGGTTTCCAAAATTTAATAAACGTATTACGTCTACTACATTTTGAGGACGGCAGTTTAAACGGTGGGGTGGAATTTGAGATACGGTGAGCATGGATAAACATTGATAAACGAAGAAAGAGTTAGAGGAAAGAGAATGGTTGGAGAAATCTTATTAAAAAAATAACAGACAAAAATATCGATGCCGTAGCAATAGTATTAATGAAACAAAATCCTTACTAATATTATCCCTATCCTTACTATCACTACATAGTATAAAACAAAGTCGCTTTTTCTGTCCCTATTTCCTTATGTCCCTTTGACTGCTTAAATCTATAAAACTACGCAAGGGATTTTGATGCAGTTTTTTTAATAGATAGAGTGATTCAAGAGGAAGGTTTATACTTATAATAAAACCGTGCGAAGCCAGGGCGAGTCGCGAAATTTTGTATCTATGGCTGTCTGTTATTGTTTCACGCAAGAACTTATGAACAGATCAGGCTGAAATTTTGAATAGACTTAGTTATAACTCTGGCAAAATCACATAATAAGCTATTTTTATCCCACAAATAGAAATGGCCTTGATACAGTTCCATAGAAAAAACGGCATGCGAAGCCGCAAGAGGTGACATACTTGTGTAAAATAATTTATTCCCAAAAATGAAACAAAAAATGAAATGGTTACCTATCTGTTAAAACGTAAATCTTAACAAAATACGTAAAAGTTTACTGTAAATAAACTTTTTAAATAAGATAATAGCGGCACGGTTATTAGCCGTTAAATACGTTAAATATCTACTTCTAATTAAAAATAAACTCGATTATTATAATGTGTTCAAAAGGTGTAAATGTGCTCAAGACGAACTTTGTAGAATGTCATAACAAATTCCTGGAGTGCAAATAATTGTGGTTATTATACCAGTTAACTTATATTAACATAAAGTTGTAAGTGAAGTTAGCAATTATCTGCAGAAGGGCATCAGAAGGGTTAAATGACTTTATGTAAGTGTTACTGACAAAAACAGGTTGCTTATTGACTGAAGATATTATATCTTATATTATATTATGATGGATCAATTGAGCTACCTTTAGGCTGTTTGCAACCATCTGCAGTTAGCTCAATGGTTTCAATTGTAAATACTAGTTGCTCAATAGTTCTATCGTCTGAGACTAGTTGTAATTTTTCTATTCCTTGCTTGTAACTTTCGTTGTTAATAAAGATATTATATTTCATTATGATTATCATCGGTCAAACTTACATAAGAAAGAAAATCTAAAAGTGTTTGGAAGAAAGGCTAATTTTGAAAAAGTGCTGCTAATTTGGCGTGTTTTAAGAATCTATAAATCAAATCTATTTATACTTTAAATTCTGTCAACCATAAATTAAAATATCATCAACGTATAAAATACACGGATTGAAAAACTAGCACCAGTTTTCAAAAGATTCTGATGAGTCAGTTCTCTTTGAAAAAAGTTCTGATGTAACACGTAAACACAGTTAAATTAAGAACCTTCTCCTTTTTATAAAATTGGTTTAAAATAAATCACGCTTTTGTCAAACTGCTAAGCAGACGAATACTTAATGACACAAACTACGTGATGGACTCTCACGAACCGCTTATAATAGCGTTTTGATCGAATCTCTAACAAATTAGTGTAACTCTCTGCCAATCCTGAATCGCTTCCGCTAACTTTTCATCCGACCAGTAACCTACTCTGAGTTGAAGAATTCCCAGCTTCCACCCATAGTTGTAGGCGAAAACTCCATTACCACACATAGCATCTGCCAAAAAAACACGCCGAGGTTCGCACCTAAGTGGTGGCCCTTGTGCGTATTCCCTCAACCTAATTTAACTGGTGAGGTCTTTTAACTGGAGAGCTGCTGTGCCAGCAAAAGTCCAATTTTGCTATCATGTTAAACAGAGATCAAAAACATTAAAGTCTTCGAAACTGTAGAACTAGTTTCGAGAGCAAAAGTCCATTGATGCTATCATGACCAACAGAGATCAAAAACATTTAAGTCACCGAAACTGGAGAACTAGTTTCGAGCGCATAATTCCATTGATGCTATCATCGCCAACTGTGGTCAAAAAAGAATGAAATACTCACATCAACAGCTCCGTTGTTCCAGGGGGGCAGGGCGTAGTGGGAGGGATCGTGGTGGCCCCCTCCCATGTGCTCGGCCATCACCGACATCCAGTGCACCAGACCTTGAGCGCCGCCGCCGCCTGACGTGCCTGGGGAGAAGAATGATGAAATAGTTTTGGCGGCTTCATACACGTTGTTTCTGGTTAAAATTACTCTAACACCATTTATGCCAAAGCCTAAAATGATGATTCTGATACTGATACATTGTGTCTCTTTGTCAAATCTCAGTTTAATGTCAATACTTGGTAAAAGGCTTATAGAGAAAAGGCAAACCTAATCAGCTTTCATCATTCTATGTTTGATCCGTACACGTACACATACAGTTCGCCTACAATCTTTCTCATAGCGACTTTACCCTTCCATCTTCGGCTTGCTCCATCTACCAGCAGTTTTTCTCTGATCTATTTGGCCATCTCATCATCATCATCCACCAGGCCACAGAATGCCCAACACTACATGTGCGAATCTCCATTGAAAAAGTTCTTGATCTAGGATTGTCAGTTCTTTTGGAACTTTGTCTTTTAATCAAAATTGAGTATGACAACACCAACAGGTGAACATCTGATCATATAATAGAATCTAAGTAGAATTTCTGCAGTCTTGTAAGCTAAAAAGATTGCACTCGGTAGGGTCATCGAGTTCTCCACCCACTCCTCAAATTAGAATACAAAGATGAAATCTAGACGATTCGAACTGGAAAGAAGTACCTTTGGAGGGATATGAGTCTAGTAGATTTTTGTCAAATTTCTACAAAGAAATTCCCACCGCTAGAGACCGCCCTCGCGATTTCAGTTAGAATCCGTTTAGTCTGGATTGGTACTTTTATCATTGTAAATTAGTAGAGTATCACTGTGTACTGCACTACCCGTACTGTGTAAGGCATACAGTAAAAGATACGCTATAGTTAAGCCTCTTCTTGAAATCCTACTAATATTATAAATGCGAAAGTTTGTAAGTATGGATGGATAGATGTTTGTTACTCTTTCATGCAAAAACCACTGAACGGATATGGATGAAATTTGGCACAGTGATAGATTATAGTCTGGAATCATTGGCTTTATTTTATCCCGGAATTCCCAAGGGAACGGGAATTACAGCGGGTGAAAGTGCGAGGCGCTGCTAGTTTATCATAAATATATTATTACTAGCATCTGCTCGCGGCATCGCATGCGTTGTTTCTATGGAAACGTCTCAAGACTTTCTATCCCATGGGAACTGATTTATGGGATGAAAAGCCTATGTGTTGTTCCAGGGCTAAAACTACGACTATTCGAAATTACAGCCCGATCCGTTGAGTAGTTTTTACGTAAAAGAGGAACAAACATCCATACATACAAACTTTCGCATTTATAATATTACTAGCGACCCGCCCCGACTTCGCACGGTTTTGTCATACGTTGAAACCTTCCTCTTGAATCACTCTATCTATTAAAAAAAACCGCATCACAATCCGTTGCGTAGTTTTAAAGTTTTAAGCATAACAACATTGGGACAGAGAAAGCGACTTTGTTTTATACTATGTAGTGATAGTGAAGTAAGGATATGGCATCAATAAACGAAAAATAAAAATAATATACATAAATCATCTTACCAATAGTAAATTTTTATTAACAACGAAAATTACAAGCAAAGGAATAGAAAAATTACAACTAGTATTTACAATTGAAACCATTGAGCTAACTGCAGACGGTTGCAAACAGTCTAAAGGTAGCTCAATTGATCCATGTCAATACCAGTCGGAAGCTTCCCCAAGACACTGGCTGCATTACCACGCTGTATGGCAATGCTGATGCGCTGAGCCAGATATTCACCAGCTCTCGGGACACGCGTCGCATCGACCAGACGCTCAGATAATTTTTTAAAAACCCGGAGAGCCTCGGGTCCCCACGGACCTAGGGTCTCGAATCCAAGGGGAGCAAATGCTAATAGTAATAGATTAAATTTTTATAAATACCTACTAACTTACTTTCTAAATTTGTATATTGTGTAAAACCTACTACATATGTTACCACCTTCCCACCTTATTTATGTCTGTGCCGTTTCTTTGTCAAATAAATGTATCTTTATCTTTACCAGTAGGCACGGCGGCGGGCTGAGCTGCAGCTTGTTCCTGCCCCCCGACTCCCCCTCCACTCCACACGAATGCTGATGATGCCCCTGCCTTCTGGAACAAAACATAAGTTAAGGAACTGAAGACGTTACTTCGGGAACAGAACCTTGTGTCAAGGAACTGAAGAATGGGTTAAAGACGTTACTTTTGGAACAAAACCTTGTGTCAAGGAACTGATAAAATTGGTTAAAAACGTTACTTTTGGAACAAAGTCTGGTGTCAAGGAACTGAAGAATTGGTTAAAGATGTTACTTCTGGAACAAAACATTGCGTCAAGGAACTGAAGAATTGGTTAAAGACGTTACTTTTGGAACAAAACCTTGTGTCAAGGAACTGAAGAATTGGTTAAAGACGTTACTTCTGGAACAAAACATTGAGTCAAGGAACTGAGGAATTGGTTTAAGACGTTACTTTTGGAACAAAACCTTGTGTCAAGGAACTGAAGATTTGGTTAAAAAATTTGGTTTATATTGTATACTTTATTGCAAATTAGACAAAGTAATAATTCTTTATTTATGTGTGTATGTGGTAGTCTAATAAAAAAATCGCTTTTTTCTTTCTTTCAAACTTTGCTTTTATTTTATTTATTTTATTTTAATGGGCTTTTATTTACGAAGTGTTTGACATTTATTATTGGATGATCTCCAATAAGAGTTCAACTCTATTAAGATACTTACTTTTAACGAGTTTCCTTTAAACAACATTTACCTTAGACCTCAATTCATGGCATAGAGATTTATCGCGGACTATATAATTATGTCTGTTTTGCTTTTACTTTTAATTTTTATATTAGCTTATACATTAAGAACGTTATTTGCCTTGTCAACTCATTATATTTTATGTGCTAGATGTAACGATGACCTGTAATTGGGAGATCACAACTGGTTGTACATTTATGTTCTCTCTAATTTGTGTTTATTGTGTCTCTTCTGTTGGTAGTTCTAAATAAATAAATGTCAACCTGTTCAGAGTCCATGAAATTCTATTTTAATTCTAAAAGTGCCATTTTCGTTTAAGTTTAATGATTTCTTGACATTAAAAAAACGGAGATTGATTGTTGATCACAAAGCGATGTTTGTTTTGTGCATGGTACTTATGGTATAGAAGTAAACTCAATTTCGTATTAGAATAATAAAGAGATTCTCCGAAAAGTAGAAACGTGCCCAGAACAAAGATATGGAAATCCCTAAAGTTATTCAAGCATCTGCAGGGATTTGGAAGCACCCACTATCTTAACAGAAAAAACCAGTTTCACCTATAGAATCACTAGTATCTTCACCATCTATTGTTTTAAAATTAACATTCGTAGAACCACTTATAGCAACAGTTATCAGTTTGATCATTTTACAGTTATCAAGAAAACAGTCTTGTTAGGCTTCAGGAATGATAAAAATTTCTTGCTGGAAATCACGATTGTTTTTATTTTAGTAAAATAGTTATTGGTTACTCGATACAAAAATAAATCATAATTCATAACCAATTTATTTGATCAGGTCAAATGGCTGAATGTGTAAAAAAGATCTGGAATTCAGGAATCGTAAAAAGTAGATCGTCAAAAATGTACATGACGGAGGCATGGTCTGCACAAGACGTATGTGAGCTGCTGAAAAATACGATGTTACCTGATAACTCCACAGACATAGTGGAACCCCAGACTTTTTTTCTATAAATAGCTGTACTAATAATAGCTGTACTTTTAACGGTGACGGTTTCTTCTTCTCTTCTATATAATCAGCGCCAGTAGGGCCTATTATGATACTTAATTTGATAAAATTTACTGCCATTGGAAAACAATAAATGATTATTAAAGTAATGATCTGTATACCTCTTCCGGAGAATCCGTAGCCCTATCACCATCATCATCAGATGCTTCAATTCCAAAATTGTTGGAAAACAGCATGTTCCTTGGATACAGAGGGTAGCAATCCGCCATGTTCCTTCTTCTCTTCCCAAGAGTTGCCAAAAAACTCTTGTACAACTGCGATGGTAGTAGAAATGGATCCTTGAAGTTTAAGTTCTGATTCCTGAACGGATTTGAGTAGAACTCTGGTAGGAACTCTTTCTTTATCAAGTTTGCCATTGGATACAGGTTCAACGTATTATCAGTGTAGTCTAGTGGTATGTTGTTTCCTTCTCCGTTATTATCGTTATTTTCTACATCACTAGCATCTGAGATACCATCACTAGAGTTATTGCTCTCTTTAGCTTCATTCTCTTCAGTAAAATCTTCAAATTCGCGCTTCATTTGTATAATATTCTTAATATAATTAGTGTTAAAAGTTACTGACATTTTTGGCACTTTGCACTTATAAATATATTTTTCTATACTAAAGTCTATATTGAAATAAAAATATATATCTTCGGAATTGTGTAGGTATTTATAGGAACTATCGTTGGGTAGGAGGTGACTGGACCGTAACTGTAGAATAAAACATTCATTATTATTTGTTATTTTCTTACAACCGCAGGAAAGCTTCTTTGCCCGTTTCGTCTTGCATTATTTAGATTTCGTCTTCGTTTTAGATTATTTCGTAATATTATTCCTTTATTAGAATTTCTTCCTACAAACCCACAATGGTTATTGAGCGAACTAAAATCGTTTCGTATTTGGTATCAGCTTCTTAGAAATAGCATTTGGCCTCAAATAAGACTAGTTGGATAATCCAATTCAATAAGACTCGATTTTTGAAGAAGAAAATGTTTATGAAGGCAATTCAAATCTTATAAGATCATTATTAGTATGCATAAAGATTAATTTTAAGATAGGCTAAGGATATAAATAGAAATATATTGTATGCATAGATAACTTTAAAATTATAACTCTACTGGCATCTTATAGTTATATCATCTCTGCATCTAGATATTATAGCAAAATGACCATCAGGTATCCAATTTAGATCCTGTAATTGCCTATTTCCAAAGGCTAATTTAAAATGTCAGGAGTTATTTGTAACCTACTTATAATATAAACTTCTTGGTGTTAAATTAGTTGTCTATCACGTCTAAACCCACGTAAGACTCTCCTTTGACTTATCAAAAATGAACGAATCAGTCTTTTATCCTACGGAACGTACCATTAATTAGTCTCAGAAAACAAGACTGTAAGATTTTTTTGTCTGCTATTTTAGAGAACCCTAGTATCCAGGTTAACAGAATTTAGTATTTAAGAAACTGTTAATAAAAGCAACCAATATTATTTTGGTTTATTAACAACGAAAATTACAAGCAAGGAATAGAAAAATTACAACTAGTATTTACAATTGAAACCATTGAGCTAACTGCAGACGGTTGCAAACAGTCTAAAGGTAGCTTTATTTTGGTTTACTAAATATAGTTATATATAAGTCTGGGTGTGTGCAACAAGAATATAAATAAATAAATAATTTCGGACAGACATAATTATTTAAGCTTATTACTTTGTCTATTATTAGTCACAACCAGCAAATTGCTTTTTTCGTAGCTAGTTATGAAAATAGACCAAAAGGCTCTGATATGCGGCAGATGTTGAAAAATACTAAAATCGGATGAAAAACTACTTTCGTCAGCTTCTAAAGCTGACAGCATTTTCATTTCTTTCTCCCTCTTCTATAGACTGTAAGCTAACTGCTGAGTAAATCAATAACAAAAATAGTCACGGAGTTTCCATCCATTGTACTATCATAATATGATAGTAGAAACACAATGGTTGTTTGATGGTTGTGTTGATATTATCATGCGTTCAACGCAGTTAGCTTACAGTCTATAGTAGAAGGAGAAATAAAAGAAATTACTGTCAGCTTTTGAAGCTGACGAAAGTAGTTTTTCATCCTTTTCAGTATGTTTCTACCTCTGCCAAATATCAACATACTAAAATCTGATGAAAACAATTTTCAGCAGCTGCAAAAGCTGACAGTATTTTCATTTCCTTCACCTTTTCCATTGTCACATAGGGGTTTCTATCCATTGTGTTTCTACTATCATCATGCGTCAACAAAGTAAAATCAGATTCGTTACTCGCTAGTTTCTATAATAAATCTGAACTTGTCAGAAGTTCAAACTGTACATCGATCGGTCTGGATCTTGTGCAACCAGAACTAGGTCGTGGGGAAAAATATTTTGGTCTCATATTTAAAGGTATCGTCGTAGGGTTGGCAAAAGCAGGTAAGTTCGTTTTAAACATTTATAGATAGATACGCGCTCGTTTTGGATACGAATTTGATCGTATGTATGATCCCTTTTTGAACGTCTACATACCACTAATCACGCAGTCTGAGCCCTACCGTAATATAATAATAGTCGTTCTTTCGTAATAGTCTTTAGTCATGCAAAATCATACGTTTTTCCACGAATTTGGATGAAAACGTATCCAAATAAGCACGGCCTGCTATTTAAAGCCGCGTACAGATTGCTGTAACGTAACATGCAATGTATCACGCAATGAAAGAATTTGCCGTCCACACTGTCGCAATGTATCATGCAATGTAACAGAAATCACACAGTGTGGACGCCTCGCGCGCACGAACCGAGCACACTACGAGCACGAACAGAGCTTCAACTCGTGCTCGCCGCGATCCGCCATTTGTCGGTTTTTTCGCCGAACACAAAGGGGCGCGCAGCGTGCGCGGAGCGCCAGTGTGGACGGGATGTACTGCGGAACGCGCGCGAACGTTGAAAGAATGGAAGAAAACACAGCTACAGCAGAGCCGTTTACGTTACGTTTTTTTTCACATGATTGATGATAATCATAGAAGCATCGACAATCATCGTAGCCAGTAATAATTGTATAATAAATTCTCTCCGCGTGTTTTCGGCAGACTGAGCTATGTTCGCCGCGCGCATGCCAGAAAAGATGCGAACACGTACCTGCTCAGTTCGTGCGCGCGCTGCGTCCACACTTATGAAATGCTCCTTTCATGTTACATTGCATGTTACGTTACAGCAATCTGTACGCGGCTTGAGATATTTTCCCATCAGTAGGACGAGACGCATTTGTCCAATTTATATTTGCCACCGATGATAGATTTCATCAATATTTAATAAATAGGTCATATTTTATTGGATCATTAAATCAATTTCAAGACAAAGTCGATATTTTAATTTCATTGTTTTTCCTAAGGCGTTTAAATCACCCAATGCTTGTACGAAATGAACCCCTACTTTTAATAGTACCTATGCCACATTGCTTTAAAAGTAACGTTATCGCTAGGTTTTTGTTGATTAAACTATCAACTAAATTGTCTACTAACAAATGATCTTTATTAACAACGAAATTAAATTTCGTTGTTATTTCGTAAGGATTACAATCAAGGAATAGAATAAAATTAAAACAGTATTTACAATTGAAACTATTGAGCTAACTAGATGATTTTTATTTCTAGACTAGCGTCCCGCCCCGGCTTTTGCACAGTTTTATTATACGTATAAACCATCCTCTTGAATCACTCTATCTATTAAAGAAACCGCATCTTTATCCGAAGCGTAGTTTTAAGATTTAAGCATACATACAAGGGACACAGGGACACAGAAAGTTACTTTGTTTTATACTATGTAGAGATAAATGGTTAGGTTATAAATATAGATTCCCAATGTCGAGGCCTACAAATTTTTAATGGCAGCCCTACCAATAGCCTGAAAACCTAGTTCTTAATAAACAAAGCCCAGAGCTAAAACGCGGGTCACCCTTAGGGCGCCCTATTTCGGAGAGACACACGCTACTTATAAAAAAGAGCGTGATTGTTAGTTCAGAATTTCCATTTGGAGTTGTACATATTTTAGTCATCAATTTCAATTCAATTTTTAAAAAACTTTGTGTATTAAATTGCTTAAAATAATTTACAGTGTTATATTAGGTCCTTACATATGAAATTGGCGTTTTTCGTACTGGCCACTTTAATCACAAATTTCTCCTCTTTGGTAAGGAATTCCAAATTCAAATTTGTACAGCTATAGACTCATGTATTTGTGCTTCGATGATCGTCATTCATTTGTTTTTTTTCTTCTGTTTTTTTCTGTTTGCGTCACTCATTTTACAAAATGGAAAACTTAAAATATCGCATTATTTACGAGTACGAGTTCCGCCGTGGCACTAGTGCTGCGGAAACAACTCGAAGGGTGAATGATGTGTATGGCGGTCGTGTTGCAAAAGAAAACACAGTTCGTTTTTGGTTCCAACATTTCGTTCTGGAAATTTCGACTTGCAGAACAAGCCCCGTGGACGGCCTGAGACTCAAGTTGATAATGAAGAGTTGAAGGCTATTGTGGAAGCGGATCCATCGCAAACCACGTCCGAGTTAGCTGCAGGCTGCGGTGTTAGTGATAAAACTGTTTTAATTCACTTGAAGCAAATTGGAAAGATTAAAAAGCTTGAAAGGTGGGTACCTCACGAATTGACTGAAGCAAACCGGCAAACGCGCGTCGACTACTAAATTAGAAGAGCTTCAATTGGAAAGTCTAAGACATCCTCCGTACTCCCCGGACCTTGCTCCAACAGATTACCATTTTTTTCGAAATTTGGATAACTTCTTGCAAGGGAAAAAATTCAACTCCGATGGGGCAGTCCAAATCGCCTTCAAAGATTTTATTGATTCCCGTCTGACTGGTTTTTTAGTAAAGGGATCAATGAACTACCTATAAGATGGCAAAAGTGCATAGAAAATAATGGTTCATACTTTGATTAATTAAATATATTATATTAAAAAATATTCGACTTTTTGTTCCTCCCATACAAAACGCCAATTTCATATGTAAGGACCTAATATAAATAGTACCTACTAGAATTTATTACATTTATACTGTTAGAATTACTTATTTCATCTCTAATCATTCGAGCAAGATTCACTAGGTACCTAGGTACCTTTAGTTTCAATTTTATATACTAACTATCTTCTGCATTGATTTACAAACTACGACTTTGTTTTAAGGGCAAGATTTTTTTATTTAAATGTCTTATAAGTAATCAACACTAATAAGAAAGTTTCAACTAGATAATTATCTTGATTAATTACCTGTTAATCGCTAACATTGTTATTTTTATCTTGACAACCAATC
The DNA here is from genome assembly GCA_944547425.1 of Eupithecia centaureata. Classification (NCBI taxonomy): domain Eukaryota; kingdom Metazoa; phylum Arthropoda; class Insecta; order Lepidoptera; family Geometridae; genus Eupithecia; species Eupithecia centaureata. Next base: position 7,536,118 of record OX155702.1, on the reverse strand, counting down.
AGAATATTTACTCTACCTTGTTAGCATTACCACAACACCACTTATCTGATCTCTATTTATATTATACTTAAGGATCATTATAATATTCTATGATGCTTAAGTATGGGATAGTATTGAAACTAATTTATATTAGATTCTTTATATTATACCCAAGTTAGTGTAAAATATAAATAGAAGAGCCCTCAATGATAACGGAGTTATTACTTATATAATCGTCCAGTTGATACTTCTGTATTTACCGTTGACTAAATTCTTTAAAAACACAGAAAATTAAGCCAAATAACAGAAATTACTCATTTAAATCGTTTTGAAACATAGAAAATTACAATCGAGGAATAAAAAAACTATAATAACGTAGAGACAAATTCACTATTTATATAAATTTACTAGATATCGTTTTTTAACGGATTTTGTAACGTTAACGTTATAACAGTTAATCCTCAAGTGTAATCGCCTGTAACGAAACCAGTCATGTTTAAAAATAGCAGCCACGCGACTGTCAAATGTCGAAACGTGCGAATTATGTCGAACGCCACATAATAGCACGTAAAGGTGGAATCACACTATTGTGTTGTGTCCTGACGCATTCAACGCATTAAGAGCAAGCTCTTTATTGTTTTAATGTTACTGAACACACTAAGTATTTCAGAAACACATAAAATTCTGAGAATTGTGTTGTGTGGATGTTATAATGATATTATTATGTGTTTCTTATAATGTCTATCAGGTTTGGAACGTTTAGTTTGTTTAAGAACTTGTACCTACCAACTAATACTACTCGATCGCTCTAGAGCGATAAGACCGCCATTTGTGACTCAGTCTCAATGTTTATTATAAATTGTTTTTATTCAAGTGTGCAATAAAGTATTTTCTACCTATCGATCTACTTACTGTGTGATTTGGCAATATAATAATGAGTGAACGAAAAAAAATATGAAACTGATATGCTTCCGACACGTCAAGACACAACACGACACAAAAGTGCGTTTCAACCTTTATTCGAGTGGGTAATCGGAGCTAAATACCGCGAAAATGTCTAATGAACACGCAATCGAGGCTTCTGAAAAAGCTTATACTTATTATTATTTACGTTACACAAAAGGAAGTGAACCGTGAAAGTGCTGCATTAGATTTGAGTATTCCTTAAACGAATGAAAGGCTGAAACCGGAACTGAAAATGAAATACATTTATATTATAAGAGAAATTAAGAGCTAAGGAAATTAATATTAGTTCTCTTTGTGGCATAATTCGGATATTATATCAGTAACCAACGACTCGCCCGGCTTCGCATTAGTTTATTATAACGTTAAATTGTTTATTCATAAATGAGCCTCTTGAATCACTCTATGTATTAAAAATACCGCATCAAAATCTGTTGCGTAGTTGTACATAGCGACAGACAGACAAACAGCTGGAAGCGACTTTGTTTTATACTATGTAGTGAAGTTTTAATTTCATAAAATTATCAATCTATCTTTTAAACAAAGGATAAAGGGACCAAATTTTTTTTTTAAATATACTCAAAATATTTAAGGAGGTTACTTAAGTCGACCTCGTTTGAATGTTTTTCACGGTTAGCAACACCAAGCTCACGTTAATAAGCACGTAAATGATTGCATCTGAGAAAGACAACACTAGCACGCACACAGACACACTCTCATTAAACACATTTACATTCACTAATAGACCGACACGTGCGGCGAACTTCGCTTTTCAAGTTTCGAACGGCAACTTTTTAATTTTCAAACGACGTTTTTTCATTCGCGCGTTTTTATCACTCATTTTGTTTTTAGAATGCATTTTTTTGACGAAACGGGCGAAGAAACTCTCTTGAGTTGTCATGCTCGATTGATTTCAGTTTTTTGAACAAATTCCAAGTTATTGTTTTGAGGTTTTTCAACGTTTTTTAAGGTTTTGAAATATTTTGTGAACGAGTAGTCTTTACCGCGAGGTATTCGCTATGAAACTCTTCCCGTGAGGTTGCTGCAAGGAAAAGCATTTTTCCTACACATGCAAGGTTTTCTTCGGGACTTCCGTGTGTGAGTGTTCATGTATAGGGCTCTACACGTCGTCACGTCCAGACAGCAGGCGACACGTGCATGTGTGGGTTAGCTTGCGCTTGTGTGTGTATTTTATGACTCTGAGTGCATCGCTTTCGAGCTGCACGCGATTTATATGTGTGCACTTTATTTTTTTTCTAAACGCTCGCATGTTGGTGTGTCTGAGCGTGTGTGCTCTGTTTTTTCAAGCGTTAGCAAGCGATTTTTTCCTATCCGTCTTTGCATTAGAGACTAAATTCGTGTGTGGTCCCGAAATGTATTTTTCAGTTTTATATCGGCGATATGAGAGTCGCGGATAGCAAAGAAAATGTAAAAGGAATAAAAAACCTCATGCATCCTATATTTTCAGGTAGACACATTTTTCTTTAACCCATTTATAGAATGTTTTGTGTGTGTGCGCTGCATTTGGGAGGGGTGGGGGTGGTTTGTGGAGGAGGGGGGTAACATATAAAAATGATAACGCATCGCAAGACGGCTGCTTTTATGGGTTTTTCTTTATTTTTTAATATTTTTTGTTGAAGTTATGGGTCTCAGACGATGGAAAATACGAAGAGCTATTTTATGGGCGTCTAGTTTTCTAAACCCTCGTTTATGTTATGAAAGTATGAGATCATCATATTTGATAAGTATGGAGAACAATGAATGCATTTCTAAAGTTAATTAATGCACTTTAAAAACTACTATAGTAAACAAATTTGTGGTTTTGAGCATTCAATCCAAAATCAAATTTCATGATGTAAATGTTTTTGTTATAACATTGAGTCTTTTGTTTCTCATACAAAAACATTTAATTTTCTGTACTCTTCTTCACTCACTACAAACAAAAGAAAAACTTTGTTTTTTGGAGTGCAAAAACTATGCCCCGGGTGAGGATCGAACTCACGACCTTAAGATTATGAGACTTACGCGCTGCCTACTGCGCCACCGAGGCTATGATGCAAGTTCCGAAATATTCCAGTACACTCAGAATTTCGAGTAACTTTGAGCATTATATTATATATTATACAATAATCTACGTTGACATTATAATTATCAAATAATAAGTTTTCTGAAAATGGACGGAAAGAATATTTTTGACTCTAGAACGAGCTCAAATATTTTTGTAAATAAGTAAAGGGGGTAAAACACCAAAGGCATATTTTGTAAAAATTAGGTTGTTATTGGTCTTATTGAAGTAAGTTACAGAAGCTTGAAACAATTTTAGGTTTAAAATTTTTCATACATCATTGAATCCGTTTTTCGTCCATTTTTCAAGCTGGAATTTGAAAAATGTTAGCTATGCGTGTGCAATTTAGTTATTATGAGCTTTCATCTCTTACGAGTAGAGTATTTGGCTAGATGACTTTTCTCCAGACAACCTTAGTAAACTATCAAAGCTAAACCAAAACACATTAGTGAGAACTAAAATCTTTCTTCGCATGTCGGCTTAGCTCAAAAGAAAATAAAGAAAAAAACATAAAACCCGCAGAGCGAGGTACTTACCTACCAAGATGTTATATACATAGGAAAAATATAAAATACGAGAGTAAAAAATATATAGAGGCAACAAAAATATGTTATTCTCGGTGCACACAGGTGAGTTTGTGTGTGTGCGGTGTCCATGTGTTGGTGTAGCCTTAGAGAAATGCATGGAGACGACAGATTTTAAAGAAGACTAAAAATATTTATCATTGTTATCCTTTATCAATCCACTGCCTCCTCAATGAAGCGCCATAGTCCCTTAGCTTGCCCTTGTACTATCCAATGTTTATCCATCCAAGCGTACCTGGTAGAAACTTTGAGTGATAAAACCGCCAATTGTCTCTTTGTCTGTAGGTAAGTTGTGTAGTTGTAAATTGTTCCTATTATTTAAACCTTGGTTAACCTGCTGACACCAATGTTTGCAATAAAAAAAACTGAATTTCTATCTAGCTTCAGATTTTTGCATCTAACATCTACCTTCAGTTTGTCGTAGATCATTGCTACGTTTATAATACAACTAGCGACCTGTCCCGGCTACGCACGGTTTTGTTACTTATACGTATAAAATTTCCTCTTGAATTACTCTATTTATTAAAACAATCATCATCATCAACCTATATTAGTCCACTGCTGGACATAGGCCTCCCCCAATGAGCGCCATTGCGCCCTGTCTTCAGCTTGACGCATCCAGCATCTGCCAGCAGTCTTTCGCAGATCGTCATCCCACCTGGCCGGAGGGCGTCCTACGCTACGTTTACCGAGTCGCGGTCTCCACTCAAGAACACGTTTACCCCAACGGTTGTCGGTTCTTCGCGAGATATGGCCGGCCCATTGCCACTTCAGCTTGCTAATTCTTTGAGCTATGTCGATAACTTTGGTTCTCTGTCGGATGTATTCGTTACGAATTCTATCCTTCAGAGAGACTCCGAGCATAGCTCTTTCCATAGCTCGCTGGGCGACTTTGAACTGGTGGACCAGCCCTACCGTGAGTGTCCACGTCTCTGCTCCGTAGGTCATTACGGGTAGGACGCACTGATTGAAAACTTTCGTTTTCAAACATTGCGGTATGGATGAAGAGAAGACTTGACGTAGTTTCCCAAATGCTGCCCAGCCCAGCTGGATCCTCCTCTTGGCCTCCTTCTCAAAATTGTTTTTACCTAGCTGTACAATCTGCCCAAGGTAAGTATACTCGGAAACAATTTCAAGAAGGTGACCATCAACGACTATCGGTCCCGGAACAATGTGGCCATTGATCATGACTTTGGTTTTATCCAAATTCATGCCAAGACCGATACATCGCGAGGCTGAAGCTAGGCCGTCCAGCATGTGACTCAGCTCCTCTAGCGACTCCGCCATTACGACTATGTCATCAGCGAATCGAAGGTGTGAGATGTAATCGCCGTTTATGTTAATGCCCTTACCTTTCCAGTCCAGCGTCTTAAACATATCTTCCAATGCGCTCGTGAACAGTTTCGGGGATATGACATCCCCCTGTCTCACTCCTCTGCGCAATTGGATAGGTTTAGACTGCTGGTCCTGTACTTGGACACTCATAGTGGCAGCTTCATAGAGACACCTCAGCACTTCGATGTAACGATAGTCTACTTGGCATCGCTGTAAGGATTCCAGAACAGCCCAGGTTTCAACGGAGTCAAAGGCTTTCTCATAGTCCACAAAAGCGAGACACAGGGGCTGATTATACTCTTCGGACTTCTGTATAATCTGCCTCACTGTGTGTATGTGGTCTATGGTGCCATATCCTCCGCGGAACCCGGCCTGTTCCGGTGGCTGGAACTCGTCAAGTCTCCTGGCGAGACGATTCGTGATCACTCGTGAGAACAGCTTATAGATGTGGCTCAGGAGTGTGATGGGTCTGTAATTTTTAAGGAGAGTTTTATCACCCTTCTTAAAAAAGAGCACCACCAAACTCCTGCTCCACATCTTAGGAGTTCTCCCACTGTGGAGGACGGTATTGAAGAGGTGTTGTAGCTCCTGTATAACGGAGGCTCCTCCTGCCTTCAGAAGCTCTGAAGTTATACCGTCCTCACCGGGGGCTTTTCCATTTTTAAGCTGCCTCAAAGCTAACACGATTTCGTCTTGACTGATGTCTGGCAGTTCGTCGGTGTAGTGGCGTGTCAGGGTGGCTCTAGAATCAAGGTCGTCTCGTCGGGAACGAGGGGCATGTGCAGTGTACAGACGGCCATAAAAATCCTCTATCTCGGCTGAAATCTCCGGTTTCGACAGTACGGTCCTCCCATCGTGCGTTTTAAGCTTCGTCAGGTGGCTCCTGCCAAGCTGCTGAGTGAATACTTTGGACCCTCGGTTTCGCTCTATTATTATATATATTCTTATAGATCGAAGTAGATTAAAAATAAAAAAAAATGTAATCCGATATACAAATTTTAATCACAATTCTTACAACAATTAAGCTTATGAATCAAAACAGAATAAACCTCTCTGAACACACTTAATACCAAATTACACTGATTCTATTTACAAAATTACGACAAAGGAACATGGCTCTCGCGTTTTAACACCAATTATGTAACGAACTACCACCAAGGGTCCGATGTTTCCTGGTCGACGGCCAACGAGCAAATGAGGCCGCTCCACGATTGTGCGCGCTTATAAATGATGCCGTTTTTCTACTCTGCATCGCTGTTATTTTCTGCTAATTCGGCTTCTCCTGAGATATTAGGGTCGTCCTCGACCCGGGAATGGTGTGTGGTTCCGCTGGGACCGGCGACCGGTGCATCCTCAGTCATCGCCGCCGTTGAAGGTCCTGCCGTAGGATCTGGCTCTAGCGAAGGCATGGAAGGTAGAGCGCCTGGTCCCTGTCCTGCGGGAGGTGATGTGCTACCACCAGCAACAATCATCTCATCATCTGCAAATGGATAATACATCTAAAATAAAAACAGTCAAGATCGCTTGTCACACAAGTGATTACCTAGATAAGCACTCTCCTTTCTCTATAGCTCTTTCACTTAATTCATTCGTCACGCAACATACATCGCCTCGAAGTCTCAATCTCACATACTTCACCTCAGAGACGTCTCAAATAATAAAATAGGGCCCTGTTACTTTTTGTGAAGCCCTCAGCTCGGCGACGCTTCGTCGGCACCAGCCGCATCTCGGTCATCCGCCGTCTGCCCGCAGCGAAGACCAGCAAGCACGTTCTCACCTCGCGAGGTGCGCCCACAGGTGCGGTCTAACTGAGTGCGTAGCACTGCTGGCTCTAGACCTGTCCACCACAGGACCAGACGAACGCATCGTCTTTTACACGCTTACCGCAGTACAAGCGCTGCTGATTGAGTCTTATCTCAACCCGCACATGACACATCAATTTGTCACAAGCTATCTGATCGTCGTTTACAAAAAGCCCCTAGAGTACTTAGTGAAATAAGGCAAGTTATCTTTTGTAGGTAGACACTTAGTTTATGAATTAATTCTAACTAAATATGTAGTAAGATATAATGAGAGGCTTGTAAGACTAGATCAGATACTTTACCGTCAAAAAACGCAGAACACGTTTCCGGACACCACTCGCCCCGCCACGGTACCATGTACTGCGCAGCAGCTTGCGTCGTCTTGCCATAGCTGCCACTTAACAGCGTAAGCTCGTAACGCCCGCTCGGCAGTATGCTGACCACCTTGTATGGGCCACGCATTCCCGGATCCAACTTCCCTGTGGACTGAGAAAACTTTATAACAAAGACCAAGTCACCGAGTGCAAACTCGCGTGGTGGTCGTCTGTGCCGGTTTACATATTCGTCCTGGCGAGCTTGATTTTGTTTGAGAAGCTCCCTAGTCCTGCTTCTTGTAATCTCGCGCAAGGCATCTCGATTCGGGCTTGTATTTTCCGCAGCAACATCTCGGATAAGAGCGCGAATTACTGGGGTCGTAGCCTCGGTGCCGATCAAGAGATTAAGAGGAGAAGTACCCGTTGACTTCTGCTTGGTTATGTTAAGTACCAGTTGAAGCTTCCACAGAACTTCAGACCAGGAGGAACCCTTGTGGTTAGTTTCGATGCGAATCATATTGAGCACAGTTCTTACATATCTTTCTACCTGGCCATTTGACTGGTGCATTTCAGGAGTTACATAATGGAGATCACATCCCATGTCATTAACCCACACAACGAATTCTCTAGATTCAAACATTCTACCTTTATCAGTGACCATTAATCTAGGGACCCCGAATAACGAAATAGCCTGAGATACTACTCGTTTTAATTCAGTTACATCTTGCCTAGTGATTGGACAAAGAAGGCTATATTTGGTGAAAGCGTCTACTATCAACAAAACAAATTTAAAATCCCCAGATATTGGCAGAGGGCCCAAAGCATCGATGTGCACAGTATCGAAAGGGACATCCGGCTTTTCCCATGAAGTAATTTGTTGTTGTGGTGCCCTAGGTACTCGTTTTTTCGAGATACATATCAGACAGTGACCTACGTATTTGGTTACAAATTGTTGGAGACCCGGGAACCAAAAGTGTTTCAGGATAAGATCAATAGTTTTATCTACACCTATGTGCTCGTGCTCGTCATGAAACACTCTTAGCAGGCTCAACCGATGTCCCCTGGGAACATAACACAGCAGCCTAGCCTCCTCTCCAACTGGAGTGTACCGATAGTACAATAGATCGTTGCGAGCGACGTACCTACTTGCATCTAGTCTACCTTCCTGAAGTTGTTCAAGAAGCTTTTGGGTCTCATCATCAGCCGCCTGAGCTATCTGAGCCCAGCTACGTGGTTTGGAAAGTTGATTGACAACTACCGGCGCAGGTGGATTGCGGCTCAAGTAGTCTGCGTGTGGCATCATTACCCCCTTTCGATATTCGAAAGAAAAATCAAAATCTTGGAGGTAAATCCACCAACGCGCGACTCGAGGGATGAGATCTTTTTTTTGTTCGGTAGATTTAAGAGCATTGCAGTCTGTGACGACAACAAATTTCATTCCCACGAGATAATGACGGAAATGTTGTAACGCCTTGACAACCGCGAGAGTTTCTAGCTCGTAGGAATGATACTTGCTCTCGGCTCCTTGAGTTACCTTACTAAAGTAGCTAACGACGCGTTTTTTACCGTCCGGATAAGTTTGGAAAAGAACCGCTCCGTAACCTATGCTGCTGGCGTCCGTATGTACTTCAGTAGGCAAAGTATGGTCAAAGATAGCTAGTATTGGTTCGCTGGTCAGATGCTTTATAAGTTCGCGTCGTACTTGTTCCTGTTCGCTTCCCCAATTGAAAGTAACATTCTTCCTCGTTAGGTGCGCAATGCACGCAGTTTTACCTGCGTAGTCTTTTATGTAGCGCCTGAAATATCCAGCAAGGCCAAGGAGCTGTCTTACCTGTTTGACATTTTGTGGCGGAGATGTGTTTGCTAAGGCTTCCACTTTTCTAGGGCTCGGCTTCACCTGACCTTGACTTACCACACGACCAAGGTATTCAACTTCGGTAGATAGGAATGTACATTTTCGCAGATTGACGGAAAATCCTGCCTGGGTTAATGTTGACAACACACGGCGAAGTAGCTCGATACCTTCAGCAACAGAGTTACTTAAAAGTAGGACGTCATCGACGTAAACAAGTACATTACCTTCATTAATGTGGGTACGCAGCGTATCATTTATGATACGCTGGTACGCTATTGGCGAGTTAGCTAGTCCGTAAGGCATTTTCACGTACTCTAGATGTTCTTCGGGGGTTACGAATCCCGTGAGATGGATGCACTCTTCCTTTATCGGAATCTGGTGGAACCCAGTGGCCATGTCTAGACTGGTGAAGTATTTAAAATTTCCTAGACGGTCAATATGGTCATCGATTAGAGGAAGAGGGTACCTGTCCTTTACGGTGATCCTATTCAAGGCGCGAAAGTCCACGCAGAGCCTGTCCGAGCCGTCACGCTTCTTCACCAAAATGATTGGACTGGCGTACTCAGACTGCGATCGCCTGACGATGCCCTTATCTAATAAGTCAGCGATTATGTCACGTACCTTCAACTTCTCTTGATATGAGATTTTGTATGGCCTGTAAACTACCGGCGTGGAGCTTGTCAGTTTAATTTCCATCTGACCTGTTTTGACTGTAGTTGTGGCCGTGCCAGCGATTAGGAATTCTGAGAATTCATTCACCACAGTCATTAAGCTTTCACGTTCCTTACCTTGAAGTGGCGTGTTGACTTCGATGACCTCACTCTGCTTGACGGCACTATTGACAGTCGCTTCTGTCTTAGAATGGGTAAGGTACTGCTTGTGCTTAGTGCGTACGTAAGTCACTCCGTCACGGTTTAGGATGTCAGTTCCAACAATCACAGACGCGTTCATGCAGGACGATGGTACTACCACTAGATCAGCTTCTATAGAAATATAGTCAAACTCGAGGGTTACTGTGACGTAAGAGGTAGAAACGATTTCCTTGTCGCTTATACCTTTGAGCACAGTATGCCGTAGCTTGGGTTGACTCCGGAGATGTTTCAGCACATCAGACGACACGAGGGATATATTCAAGGCGCCACTGTCTATAAGAATGTCCATCGGTATACCTTCAACCACCGCGGGAATGACGTCACGACCATCCGCCGGATATTTAGACAAGTCAGAACACAAATTTACCTTAGATTGATTCGCCTGCGATCGTGCTTTACCAAAGCACTTGTCTTCAGTGTGACCCCGTTTTTTGCAGAATGTGCAAACTGTGTCGGTGGGCGTCTTGGCAGGAGCAGGCTCTGTGGGTGCCTGAGCTGGTTTGGGTTTCTTAGGACAATTACCTCTGAGATGACCCTTTTCTCCACAGGTGTAGCAGGACCTACCTTCATTGTTGACCGGCTTATTTTGGTGAGGGCGTTTTTGAGCAGAGGGTTGAGAACGCTTATCGTTATTTGGCTTGTTCGGTTTGGTATAAATGGATAAGAACGAAACCAGTTTGTCAGATGTGAGCTCTGCGTTAGTAGCAGCAGCTCGTATTTGAGGGTTATCAATACCGCGAATTACGATAAGGGTTCTCAGCTCTTCACTTAAACCTTTTACTATTCGGAGACGAAGTAGTGAACGTCGTGCGTACTCAGCGTAGGTAGAGTACTTGTCTGATGTGGTTTGCATTGCATCAAACAGTATATTAGCGTAGTCCAATTTACTTGGGCAAAGTGGGGTGAACTCTCGCTTAAAATTTGACCAAGTTCGTTCGTGTGTTACCCACTCACCTAGCCATACCTTAGCGTCTCCCTTGAGGCAGGAGGCCACACGTGACAGGCACTCGTGGTCGTTCCAATTGTTCGCCTCCCGGGCACGCTCTACCTCCTCGCACCATGTCTCAATGTTGTGAAGTGTTGGGTCAAAAATAGACACATAGTAGCTTTGAGACTTACCTGTCTTAATTGCCTCAATGAGAGCTTGCGCGAACGTTGAAGCCTCTGACCGTTGAGCCGTATCAACCGAGTGAGCAGTAGTGCCTTGTACTGCTGGGCTTGCAATTACTGGAGGCGTGTATGATTTTACACCAGGTTGTGACCTACCCTCATTAGGCGCACTATTCCGAATGCTAACGTCTGCCGCGGAAGGCGTAGTAACCGGAGGATGGTAGTTTGTTGCATTTTGTGATAGACCAGAAGAATCTATTTCATTATGCCTCCGGTTATCACGTGATCCGCGGGAACGTGAATATCGGTGCCGGTCAACACTGTAGGAACGTGACCGAGAGTGACCGCGTGAACGTGCCCTGTCCCTGTAAACACGACGCGGTGTACGACTCCTAGAGTCGCGAGAGTGACCACGTGAACGTGCCCCGTTGCTGTAAATACGACGCGGCGTTCGACTCCTAGAGTCGCGAGAGTGACCATGACCACGTGAACGTGCCCTGGCCCTGTAATTACGTCGCGGCGGCGGCGTTCGACTCCTAGAATCGCGTGAGTGAGACCGCAGTCTGCTACGGCGCTTGCTACCTCGCGAACTCCTACGTGACAAACTCCTCGAACGACGACGGCGGCGTGTTCTAACACGAGAGCCATCCCTTGACCGACGTCTGGATCTATGACGTGACGTAGATCGAGACATTTTCAAACAACCAAATCAAAGTTTTTAGGTAATTATTTAAATGTGGGTAGACTTATTCTGTTTTTGATCCATACGTGGGCTATTTTATGAGATTTTTATCCCACTTCTGATCTTATAGATCGAAGTAGATTAAAAATAAAAAAAAATGTAATCCGATATACAAATTTTAATCACAATTCTTACAACAATTAAGCTTATGAATCAAAACAGAATAAACCTCTCTGAACACACTTAATACCAAATTACACTGATTCTATTTACAAAATTACGACAAAGGAACATGGCTCTCGCGTTTTAACACCAATTATGTAACGAACTACCACCAAGGGTCCGATGTTTCCTGGTCGACGGCCAACGAGCAAATGAGGCCGCTCCACGATTGTGCGCGCTTATAAATGATGCCGTTTTTCTACTCTGCATCGCTGTTATTTTCTGCTAATTATATATTAAAACAAACCGCATCTAAATCCGCTGCGTAGTTTTAAAGATTTAAGCATACTTAGGCATATAGGTACAGAGAAAGCGACTTTATTTTATACTATGTAGTGACATACAATAAAATATTATAAAACCATTCTTCAGTTAAAAATATATCAAAAGATCCGGATCTTTAATGAAAAACTTGCTACTCCATAGATTTCTCTCTCGAATATTCGTGGAGAACGTGAAAACGACGATGTGTGTGTGCTTGCACCTTTACGTATAAAACGAACGTAGGTCATAGATATAAGAACTATGCTAGATGAGACAGTTTTACTCGACTAAAGATTTTGTTTTTACTTAGAAAGTTTTGTTTAACTGTACCTCAATAAATATCTTTATTTCTTAAGGCTTACAAAATAAGCACTTATAGACAAGTCAAATTTAAAACTATAAATAATTATTAATTAATTATAAGAAATAAGGTGTTAATTGTTTTTCTCTTCGCTTCAATGTTTTTCCGAATACTACATTAAGGCTGTGTTCCCAGTAGGCAAACAGTGAACAGCCGACTGAGTTTGCGGCGTATCAGTTCAGTACGCCCTTCTATATAATATTTTAAATTGAGTGTCCACAGTTTGCTAGTTTGCAGCGATACGTGCGCGTACTGTCTCAGTCAGCGGCTGACTCGCAGGTTCCAGTGCTTGCTATACGCACGCAAACTGATCTGAGATTTTAGTTGTTCGCCACAAATTTGCGGCTCACTCAGTCGGCCGCTCACAGTTTGCCTACTGGGGACACAGCCTAAGTTCGCGAGTTGGATTTACAACGTTGCCACTTCCTCGTAGTTTAATCCATAGTTTCTTTAACTACAGAGTCAAAAATTTTACGTAGGTATTCGTACCTGTCTTTAAACCGTTCACCAATAATTTACTATTTTTATCGCATATACAGTGCCGAAGCGCAACGTTATTCGTTTCCACAGAAACTATGTAGGCGTAGCCGTAGGTTGAAAGTAGTTATGAAATAATTTTAAATTATTTTAGATAGATAGATAGAAAATTATTTAAGTGTGCAACTTAATTAAAATAACAATAAACAATAAAACTACTTAGTCTAAGTCACAATTGGCGGTCTTATAGCTCAAGAGCAATCTCTACCAGACGACCCTTTAGATTATTTGTCTGAAAATATCTTTGATTCGAAGATTAGGTGCCTTCCTGCCAAACCCATGAACTCAAATAAATTTGATAATAAATCATAGTTTTTAAAAACATAGTCGTTTCTAGTATAAATCAGAGAATATTCCACTATCATTACAACACATACACTCACGTGCATGTGTAGGATCCGAACTCATATCGTACTTACGCCCTTATACTGCGAATACTTGAGAATACACTTGCTTGCAAAAAACTGAAAACTTAAGACTTTTACAACGATTTTAAAATCTTTAATTTAGTCCATTTGTTTTTATATTTTAAACAAAAACAATAACGTACCTACCTACCTACTTTATCATCATCATCAATCTATACCTAGTAGTCCCCAGCCGGACATAGGCCTCCCCTAGTGAGCGCTTTTATCGCTCTGTCTTCAACCTGCCTACTTGCTTTTTAATAATAATTGTTAAAAAAATATTAAAAGAAATGTTTCATACTGTATTTAATCCGTGAAAGACCGTTGCAATATAATTTACTTAAAATGACTGATAATTATTTAATGTTGATCTTTCATCTTTGCAACTTTGTTCTAGTACAATTCCTTCGCATATAAAATAACGTTCAAAGCTTACGGCTTATAAAAATGTAGATGGCTTGCAAAACTAGGTTCTCAACCTTTGACATTTTATCCACTATTATTCTAGCGATGTGAAGACCTGCGCATGAGTGGACGCACGCATTGATCGGCGGCCAAGTGTGACCGTAGAACTATTATCATTTCAAATGTACTGATAAGATATCGCTTTGAAAGCGTGAAGGAAATTTAGTGTGTCGGTGTATTTAAGTAATGGAAATAAGTAATAAATTAGTAGCAGTTATTTTTAACATTTTATCTTTTTTGTTGTAGTAAAGGAGATTTGTATGTAATAAGTAAGTAATTCGCTATTTTTTGTTGAATTATAATTATGTATTATTTTTTCTATCAGATTATAATCTCAAGTGGTTTGAGTGATGCTTATAGAATTGTAAACGACATATATTAAAGAATATTTTTTGAAAAATTAAAACGAAGTATCAATATTTTTTTGGCATAATCATTATGGAAAGTGAACAAGGTAACAATTTTTTTTAATACAAAAAGAAATGTATTATTTTAAATCTGTCCGAGGAATAAGTAACTACAAAAACTAGTGTAAAAACAAAGTATCTAAGTACCTGCTTGTGAAGTTCAGAATTAAAAAATATATTATTGCAGATAGGTACGTTTAAGTTAGCGATAGGTACTGGGAGAAATGGTTATAAAACTTATCAGTAGGTATTATGTATTTTTTCAAACACTAAGCTTTTTTTGTTAATGTTATAAAAATAACATTAACAAAAAAATGTAACAAGGCAGAACATTATGTTAATTTAGATTGACATGACTTAAAGACATCGGTAAATAATATGTTAATTTGTCACTATTTGTCCATCGCATAAATCATATTGCATTATTGATTGACGTATTATTAAAAACATTTTAAAAACCGTTTATTAGTAAAAACAACATCGTCGTATTAAAAACTATCTCGCGTGTTCCAATCGTTTAGCTATCAGTGAAAAATGTCGTAGAAAAACGTTTGACGGATGATTCGCTTGATACTTTGTTGCAACGCTACATTGGTTGTTAATTTTATAAATTTTCTGTGTAGTTTTAAGTTATTTTCGTGTATTTTTGTGAAGCTAGTTTCTAATATTAATGAAATATTTTCATTTCATCTGTTTGTTTATCTTATGACACTTAAGTACCAACCCAGATAGGTAGGGTAAGTTGTAACTTAAAAGACTAGATATAACATAGGTAATATGGAAATTTATCATGATTAATTCTTATTATAAAATAACTTCTAGAAGAAATTAAAGTATTTATTTCTAAATAGTCTTTAATAAATTATTTCACATTCTTGTAGCTCGAGAAAGACGCATTAAAATATCATTTAAATTCAAAAATGTTCGATTTCTTGTCCCGCACTATACACCAAAAGCCTCGTACGGTCAGAAAACACATAAAATATTCTATGAATTTATTTCAAAGCGTTTTTCAGCGAAATTGCAAAAAAGAAGGCATCTTATATTTTTTGTTTGAAGGAAACATGAAAGCTTCATGTTTTCTTGCTAACTATACTAGATGTAGCAAAGAGCGCACTTAGTGGATTAGAATAGGAAAATCCAGACAGTAGTCCGCCTACTTTAAATTTAAAACCTCATAATACATCTCATACGTTTAAAATACATTGATAAACACATAAATATTAATTTATTCAGTTCCTATCAGTGAGTTGACTGTACTAGTAATAATAATTCAGTGGTTTCTATGGTATTTATTTGATATGATCAACAACTACTTGGTGTTATCGTTACCATGGTAACAGGCGTAAACAGTGCGCGCGGAATTAAAGACGGTTCAAATTATTATTACAGAATACGCATTTGATCCCCCTTGGAGTCGAGACCCTTGGTCCGTTGGGTACCGAGGCTGGTTGATGCGTGACCCGAGAGCTGGTGAGTATCTGGCTCAGCGCATCAGCATTGTCAGACAGCGTGGTAATGGAGACGCGACCACAGGTATCGACATGGATTAATTGAGCTACCTTTAGACTGTTTGCAACCGCCTGCAATTAGCTCAATGGTATATATACACTAGTTTTAATTTTTTTCATTCCTTGATTGTAATTTTTAAAGATTGTTATTATAGATTATTGTATTAGGTATTGCAGTTTTTACCGCACTTAAGCTTTTAGGTACCTATAAAATTGTTTTAAATTGAATTTGCAGTCTGTACCACACTATCTTCACTATAACTTATAGTTTCGGATAATGCATTAGAACTTCTTTATGGCTCGGAATATTCTCATAATAAATGATATATTTTTACTATAAAACTATCGTGGCTTGACGAAATCATCGTTATTTTCCGTCAATACTTATAATTCTATTAGAAATTGCGATATATATATTAGCAGCGCCTCGCGTTTTCACTCGCGTACCTAATTCCCCTTCTCATAGGAATTCCTGGATAATATATAGCTTATGTATTATTTCAGATTATAATCTATCTCTGTGCCAAATTTCATTCATATCCGTTCAGTAGTTTTTGCGTGAAAGAGTAACAAACATCCATCCATCCATACATACTCACAAACTTTCACGTTTATAATATTTGTAGGATTATGTAAATTTCCTTCCTATATTTTAGTCTTGTAGAACGCAGTAAAGGTAATATATAAATAAATAATTTATGGGAAATACTTCGATCTTTATTTACCGATAAGTGATACTACTAGTGTATACATAATTAATCAGTCAAAAATAGCAATTATCAAAAATTATTATACAATTATAATAAGTTAAGGAAAAAATAATTAATATTTAGCTATTAACTTCAAGATACTACTATAAATAGCAAGAACACCTGAAGAAATATAATATGCAAATAATCACACACATAAATCCCAAGGTGGGAATCGAACCTGTTACTCCTGCGTCGCAGGCGGACTTACACCCACTGCGTCACAGAGATCTTCGAATAAAATTGAAACCTTTTAATAATTTTTGATGCTGACTGTACATCATCGTGTAAGTATCAAAAGAACATCGATTAACACAAACCATTACTCCGAAATAATCGATATTTACAAAACAAAATCGATTTAAAATCGATCAAAGTGAATGCGGTAAGATCCTAATTGAACAAGAAAGATTTTGAACTTTTATAACGAAATTGAAGGGAGGAAGTCATTAAGGTAAGTACACACTTATATTGGAGTACACGTACGGTAAAGTAGCGCACCGCTTACACTTTAGATACTGAATAAAATGTTGGGCAATTTTCACAAGATCTCTGAAACTACGAAGCAAACCAAATCATACTCATAGGTATAAATGTGAAAGTTTGTATGGATGTATATGACGTATTTAATATTAATATTTATTTCCGACAATCCTAAAGGCTCGCTTACATCAGGGCAACACTGTGCGGCATTGCAGCATGCCACAAAGCCGCATGCTACAAAGTCAAAAATGTCGTACATTGTGGCAAGAACCGTGCGGCATGGTAACACCTTGCGTCACGTGGCAGGCAGACTGTCGCAACTTGTATCCGGGCACAATGGATTCGATGCGACATTTTTCGCCATTTTTGCCACATAAGCCGCAAATGCTTTCTATTTGTACCATGATGCCACAGTGTGCCACATGAATGAATGAATGAATGAATTGTGTAGCATGTGACACGTTGTGACTCGGCGTAAACGAGCCTTTAGACATACTACCATAAGAATAAATAATAACTGAGTAGAATGGACTCTTCTTTGATCTAGTCCCAAACGCCGCCATTTATATAACTACTTCACTCTTCACCTCGTTACGCCCCTCTGTCGTCCAGGCGTTTTGCCAGGGTTGCTACTACACTGTACCGCCGCGCCCCGCCGCCGTCGCGAGGCGAGGCGAGAGAGAAAAGGTAAACGACCGATGTTCACGCATAAGAATAAGAACAGACTAGAAGGGAAACTTCGCTCCGAACGCGCTCAAGGTCACGATATTAGCCTACGCGATTCTGCACGTTAAACGTGCAGTAGGGCTGTCACAGCCGGTGACGCCGCACGCGGATTTTAATATTTGTGTAGGTTAGGTACCTACCTCTAAAATATGACGTCATGGTCAAGTTATTGTGGTGTGATCGATTGTAACAATAAAAGATAATGCATAATAAATGATAATACATACCCTATGTAAGTAATATTTTCTAAATATTATTGTGTTTTAGTAGGTTCCTATCTAAGTAATTAGGTAGGTACCTAATCAAAGGAACGTGAACATCGTTCGTTGACCTTTTCTCACTCGCCTCGCCTCGCGACGACGACGCGGCGGGCGGCGGGGCGCGGCGGTACAATGCAGTAGCAACCCTGGCAAAACGCCTGGACGACAGAGGGGCGTAACGAGGTGAAGGGGGAAGTAGGTATATAAATGGCGGCGTTTGGGACTAGATCAAAGAAGAGTCCTTTCTACGCAGTATTATTTATTCTTATGGTTCACGTTCCTTTGATTAGGTACAGACAGAATCATTAATTGGTAACCCCTCAAATAGCTAAAGTTTACATTTGTCGTCCGACCGATTTGCTAATCTTTTACTCAAATTCTAAGAAACAAAAATTGTATCATCAAGTGGGGTTCGAACCAGGCATCCAATCGCTCGCATGACATTTAACCACTTCACTAAACAACTAAGCTAATGAACTAGTTATCGGACGCTCGAAATTTTGTGTTATTTATGTTCGGCAGCAGATTTTATTTACGATATCTGGATAAGAAAAAAAGATGAGGGTAGATCTGAATACAATCTTGGTGAACGAAGAAAAGGTTACTGCCATTCTCAATTCGAGTGTTTACTTGGTTGATTTTTATTTATGTTTTTGGTGGAATTGAATAATATTGAAGGAAATGTTGCATATCAGTAATTTTGTGAGAACTAAGATCCCGGTTATTATCGAACAGCAAATAAGTAATAAGAAGATTGCTCGTCAGCTTGAAATAACGGTAAATTTCCTACTTATATCTTTTTAGTAAAAACTTGTTATCTTTAACTGCATAATATATTGTTGATTTGTTATCTTACAGATTAAAACCCTGCGCTTATAAGGTCGTAAATTTAAATCCGAGGGGGATGTGAATGTAAGAAGAATTGGCAGAAAAAACAACAGGAGTGTAACAACAGAATAAATTAAAAAAGTAAGTGATAATTCTCAACGAATCCAATTTCATTTATCAAAGATTATTTCATCTTATTCTTATCTTTTTAAAACAAAACAAACAAACAACATAGTATTTGACCAATGCAAATAAATTATTTGTGTTTTATCCCACACACCTAAAAACAAACACCAATTGATTAAATTATTATTTTCAGGTTATTGGGGTCTTCTATGGTTCCCGGAAAATAGAAGAAATGACTGGGAGTATGAATGGCGAACAATATTGACAGTGTTGAAGGAAGTCATGTTACTTTCTGTGCGGATCGTGTATCCAGAGGGACTTTATTTTGTCCATCATAATTGTGCAGTGCATCGTACGCGAATGGTTTCTGAATGATTATATTTTTAAGAAGACATTACCTACTGTTATTCCTAGCTAGCTAAAAGTCCGGACCTAAGTCTGAGAAAATATGTGGGGTCAAATGGTTTAAATTGGCATTCGAATGAATTGAGGTCCAAGCAACTTAGATCAAGAGGTTACACAGATGAGAAACAGACTACAAAAAATAAATAAAAAAAAAACACCCTTTGACCTCATATATATTTTCAAACCTACCTGATTAAACTATGTTCCACGATTTACAGGAGATTCAAATTGTTTAATTCATTAGATTAGAAAAGTAAACAAAAATCTAATGAAAACATGTGTATTCTCGAGTACTAAATCGCAAATGGAACATTATTTATCAGGATAGGGAACTACTTATAAATAAGCTTGATTATAAAATAAAAAATGTCTAAGACAAACAAACAATCTATGCTACTAATTATGTTCATTTTGTTTTGTTATGTAGTCATATTAAATAGAAAAAGTGTGTTTACTTACATAAAATTGTGTTTTATTTTTCAATCATTATATTGATACTAATAAACAATGACTTCACTATTCACAAGAATAGACAAAAATAAAAAATGGCAAATCTAAAAATGACATCTAATCGATAAAGGGGATCGAACACGGGTCTTGCGATTAGAAGCCAGATTAACTCGGCTACTCTACCACTACACCAACGTTACTTATGATTATGTCTCGAATTTTAGCATAGTTACTTGTGCGTACCGATAGAAATTTAGAAAGGTATTGAAAAAATCTTAGTTTTCTGATTAAGTAATTGAATAAAATTTATAACAAAACAAAATACGAAATTATCGAGAAATTCGTAAACTTAAATCAATTATTTTTATGTTAAAGGGTTTGAACCTGCGTGCTACTGAATACACACTATTGCATATTCTGTGAGGGGGATACCAATTAGTGGAGCTGTCTGTACCTACCTAATTAGTTAGATAGGAACCTACAAAAACACAATAATATTTAGAAAATATTACTTACTTAGGGTATATATTATCATTATCTTTTATCAATCTTAAACAACTTAAATTTGTCTTCGTTTTTGAGTTATTGTTACAACCGATCACACCACAATAACTTGACAGTGACGTCATATTATAGAGGTAACTAACTAACCTAACTTACATAAATATTAAAATCCGCGTGCAGCGTCGCCGGCTGTGACAGCCCTACTGAATGGGCCCGCCCACTGCACGTTTAACGTGCAGAATCGCGTAGGCTAATATAGTGACCTTGAGCGCGTTCGGAGCAAAGTTTTCCTTCTACTCTGTTATTGTCTATTCTTATGATACTACCTCTGTGGTGTAGCAAGTTCTAGGCCCGCTTTGGAACAAAATGTTTGTACGATCTGTAGATATTTGTTCCGAGTGTTCGGTCTGTTTTCAATGCATATTGATATTGATATGGATGAGTTGAACTACCTGTAGACTGTTTGCAACCGTCTGCAGTTATCTTAATTGTTTTAATTGTGTAAACTAGTTTAATTTTTTCTTTTCCTTGATTGTAATTTTCGTTGTTGATCAAGTATTTTATGTATTAAGTAGGTTTATCAGTCTTATCTAGCCCTTAAGTACTCGCATGCGGTCAACGCACCTTTGCGCGCTGAAAAGTAATACTTCGGTCGGCCAGAACGCGCTCCCACCAACAGTAGCTTCCTAGTTCACGCCAAAATTTATGTTTTTGTGACAAGCAGGACGTCAGAGGGTACGCACGCGTTACTGCACTCTTAGTGCGTGACCCCGTGCGAGTAGTTACGTAACTTTTTTCGTTCGAGGTAAGTGAATCAATTTTAATTTTTTTCGTGATTTTGCATAATATTTTCTAGCATATTGTTTTTTTATTGTAATATAAAATATTTGAATTGTATTTTGCATAAAAATACTGGTTTTTATGTAATATTTACTAATACTTTTATGATTTTTTTCAGTTTTACGTCATGGATAAACAAGATGAGACTGTTTCACGATGGCTAGCGGAAGTGTCAGACGAAGAACAGCATGTTGGAGTTGGACAATTCCAAAACTAATAAAAAAGGACTGGTGGAGGTCCATGATCTGCAGAACCAACCAGGCCCATCGACAGCCAAGCGTGGTCGATGCAATATTTGCCCTAGGCGCGTGGATAAAAAAGTGCCTACCAAATGCATAAAATGCACAAAATTTATATGCAATGACCACTCTAGGGTCTTATGTCAAACGTGTGCTGAAAGTGATTCTGATTAGTTTGTAAGAATAGACATAGTTTGAACTTTGATCTCATGGTGCCTTAAAAGTACAATTTTAGAGAAGTATTTTATTTTCATTATTTTGATAATGTTCCTATTAGTTTTTACGAATGTCGTTCATTAGAAGTTATAATAAAAATATAGTATTTTCGTAATATTGAGCCTTTTATTTAATGCCATTATTAGTTAAACAGAAATATTCCTCATAAATTGGGGTCAGTGGAGACCCCATGCGAGCAGTTGTGTGATTTTCTTCATGCGAGTAACTAAGGGCTAGTACCCATTACACAAACTCTGCTTATTTTGGGGCTAGATAATACTGTAAATGGGTGCTCCAGCATTATTGATTTATTTTACCTACTTATAAAATGACATTGTTTGCCTAATACAGCCTAAATTGTCACTCTTTCACACAGTTTTGTTAAAAAAAAACTATTTACCCAATTCCACTTCCGTATTGTTTAGACATTCATAGAAATTTTTTAAGATTGTATTTTCTTCTAAGGGTTCCGTATCAAAAAAACGGGACACTATTACTAAGACCCCCGCTGTCGGTCCGTCTGTCTGTCCATCTATCACCGGCTGCCTTATTATCTAATTTGAAATTGATTCTTAAATTCTTTAATGCACAAATGAAAAATACATACAAGAAAAACTTAAACTAGATAAATTATGGCACAGGCGAGCATAACCCTAAAAGAGTTCTCTTCCAGCAAACCTTATTGGGAGAGAGTCAAGTTAGAGCAGTGGGTACGTGTGCATATTTTTGCAGATAAAAATGTGATTTTATCCTTATAATATATTACGTTGATTATCAGTTATATTCAAATAGATTACCAGTGGTACAATCGATGCCCAGGAATTTCAAATGTAAGAAAATGAATCGATCTCGATTATCAATTGAGTTAGAGAATAAGGATGCAAGCTTCATCTCATGGACCGTGAAACAACCGATATTTGAAATTTTCACAGATCGTGTTTAATGCCGCTTTCACAACAAATATTAAAATCAGAATAAAATTAATAATTCAGGGTGCTCCCATGAACATGATTTCTTACCGTTTTTATAGATAAAGCAAGGCCGACTCGCAATTGGCAGGTTTTTATTTCCTTTTAACATTTTTTTCTCGAGCTAATCTTGCACCAAGTCCAATACCTTATCACAAAAAACCAGAAGCCCATCTGATTACAAAGCATAACGCCCGACCACTAACAATGTTGGTTTACTGTACTCCATAGTGCCACAAACCTATCTGTGATTTAAAGGCTCTGTAAAGTGGTTATAATTGGATTTTTCTTTTGCCTAGCACGTTTTTCTCGGGTTTTTGCCTATTTATAAGTCACATACACCCCAGCGGCAGTTGGAAGTTCTTTGCGAGATACGTCCGGGCCACTGCCACTTCAGCAAGAACTAGGCACATAAATACAAATCTTCAGATCGATTTATATTTTTAGTTTATTTAATTAAAATAAAATTTATAAAATCCATTTTATAAAGTTAACGTCAACGTATTTTAATATTATTGCACCTTGAAGAGATAACAAACATTCAAGCATCTGATAATCTACAACATCTGATAAACTAAAACATTCTCATCGATTTGTATTATCTAAATAAATAAATAGGTATTGTCAAGATCTCTGTATCTGGTCTGGTCTGTAAGTACGTGAATTGAGAACAACTTACTTTTTTGAAGTCATTTGAAAAGACACAGAAGGAATGAAGCCCTTCTAGTAGGCTGTTATTTTACAAATATGTTTGTGGAACTGTATTGCACTTTTTACTAGATATTTAGATAGAGGCTGTGGAAATCTGGTTTTATAGGAGAAACTTCGTTGAAGTAACGATTTTTCATGACCTAGTTTAAAATAGGAAAGTTAGGTTGTACCGTCAGCACCGAATTTATGTAAACGATTTAGCTTTTTAGTACAGTAAGCTGCAGGTGTATAGTACCTATTGTAGCTACTTCTTAAAGGCAGTCTTATTATCCTGCTAGATGAAAAGGTTGCCCGATGAGGAATAGTAGCATTTTTATAGCAAGTAATAAAATCAACTCTTAAAGCGCTGCGCACTTTCGTTTATTTTATGAAGAGATGTGATAATAGAGTTGAGTTGGTGGCCACCAAGAGCAATTTCGTATCTCTTCCTAAAATAGAAATATGAAACTACTACAGATGCTAAAAAAGCCTATGATTGGTATATTACATAGAACGTATGATTTTTGGAAATTCCTTTGTTTAACGATAATGATGATAAAATTAGTTTACCTACCCTAGATAGCGCCTTATGATTTACGTTTCTTCAACCTATTGTCATTTAATTTTTTATTTAATACACGGTGAAAATTATAACTGAGATCATTATTACTCCGTTAAATAGATAAAAGTAATATTAAAACCTGTAACTGACACCAAAATATTATCTATATACACTCT
Organism: Eupithecia centaureata; assembly: GCA_944547425.1. Taxonomy (NCBI): domain Eukaryota; kingdom Metazoa; phylum Arthropoda; class Insecta; order Lepidoptera; family Geometridae; genus Eupithecia; species Eupithecia centaureata. The sequence continues at coordinate 7,512,161 of OX155702.1, read as the reverse complement.
ATAGGCACTCATAAAATTTTGACCGTGTGTATTTAAGCACACGGTGAAAATTATATGAGTGATGAATGGCACTCACCAAAATATCTTAATCCAGAAGCAGACAATAAAATGTAACTTTTCAAAAAAACATCAGCTAATTAGCGCCGGGAGCGAAAGTAAGTAGAAGTATTAGCAAGGCCAAAAATTAAAAGCTACCTATATTCGTAGACAAATGCTACGAAAGATCGTAGCAGACATTACCTACCTATAACTAAAACTACGTTTGGTTTTCATTCTTAATAAATTAGTCAAATTAAATCACGTAAGCTATATTCAAAAACGTAAGCATTACACGTTACAGTAACTTGTACAACATCATAATCTAATAAGAAATAACAAAACAAATAATAAACTAATAAAGATCATCACAAATAAGATATAAAAACTTAATGATGTCGTGATTCGTTCTGCGGCGGGGCTTCCGCTCACAAATTCAAATTTGAGCTTTTTTCTTATTTTTAGGGTTCCTTGGGATGTTGGAGAACCTTTTGTGTTTTCATAATTTAGGTTTATTGAATCAATCAGATCATTTTATCTTACAATCTTATTATTATAATAAATGGGAAAGTCTGTGTGAATGTTTGTTATAGGTAATCTCCGTAACTACTTTGGTTATTTATATGATATTTGGTACGTAGATAGTTTAGAACCTAGAATAGGACATAAGCTATAGAAATTTGGAAATTTTAACCTTTGAGGGGTTAAATACCCTATTTAACCCCCTCAAAGGTAAAGTTTGTATGAAAAATATTTTTTTCATGGTTCGATTCACTCAAAACTCGGTATAAATAAACTATGGAGTGAATAATTAAACACGTATTTTTTTTTACGTAATAACCTCTAGCCTGTGTGCAATAAATTTCTGAAATTTGTACGCAAAAAACTCTGCTTCGCGGGCGAAGCCGCGGGGCGCATCTAGTCAGTAATAAAAGAAAAAAATCTACTGTCTACCTATCACGGTACATGAAAATTTCATTTGAGTTTCAACTTTTATTTGAGTTTGTTTTTTCATATTTTCATTTCAGAGGACGGACGGACAGACTGATGGATGTGGACAGTGTCTTAGTAATAGGGTCCCGTTTCAAAATTTGGATATTGAACATGTAATCAAAAAAGCAGCATTTATGTAATCTAAAAACACCTACGAAACCCAAACCGAAACTTTACTCACCCTTAGCCAACTTTTTCCACTATATCGATTCAACTTTTTCGTCTTTTTTTGCCGCTAATGGTTTCGGATTTTGTTATATTTTTTACAAAAATATGTTATTGTTTTCGGAACTTCAGCGTAGCCCAGTGGCTGGTAATGAATTGCTAAATTAATTTCGTATCAAGTAATTTGGCTAATGTTTGGACGTAGGGTAATTGCTTGGCGGTAGTTTTTGTGAGGTGTATAAGGTTCAAAGTTGATTGGCGTTTCGCGGTTCTCTTGATATGATATTTGATTGAATTCGAAGCTTTGACCAAACTCAGAAAGGTCTTAGATGCATTTATTTGCTGCGACCTTTTAGCAATTCGTTATCGATACTCATATTAGAATGCTCGACAATCCACACAGCATCATCCAGCCCCATGATAAGTAGAGCTTGTGTAATGGGTACTAGATGTCTGATATACTTACGTAGATACATCATACATAATATATTTTTTGTATGATTCTTAGAAAACAACCAAAACCCAAATCCTAAACATTATAAACGCGATAGTTTTTATAATGTTTGTTCCTCTTTCACGCAAAAACTACTGAACTTACCTATCGGGCTAAATTTTTCTTTATTTTCTATGTTTACTTAAAATGTCTACAAATGTAGAGTAATTTTCTATATCAGGTTTAGTACCCATACCACAAGCTCTGCCTTATTTTAGTCTAGATGTTGCTGTATGAGTTGTATAGCATTTTGAATTCTAATTATTTGAATTCATCGGTACTTCTTGGTTTTGGCATTTCTTCAGACCTTCGTAATACATCATCGACGACATTTTCAACTACCAACAAGCAAGATTGAGCTCAAACGAAGGTCTCTTCCCTTTTATTACTTAGAATAGATAAATAAATAAAGAAATAAACAATCCAGACAACATCATCCAGCCCCAAGCTAAGCAGAGCTTGTGTTATGGCTACTAGACGGCTGATATACTTAATACAATATACTGCTTAAATACACATTTTTTATTAAACATAGAAAACACCCAAACCAACGGATCAAACTAAACCAACTCTCCCGACCTTGAGACATAAAATTCCCACATACTTGCGATGTGAGTTATCCCCAGCCTACCTTTTTTACCAGCCATTCGTAAAATCGACCCGCAGTACAATATTTGTTTATGGCTCGCTAAAGTAACGCGTTCCGCCTCCCGGTATCGAAGTACAGTTAGCTCAAGAGATTGGTAGAAGTATTTAGAAATACCTACCAACTTATTTTTAATGTGTATAGTGTGCTAAGTAAGTCAACTGTATAATGTAATGAATAGGTACTTACCTACTTAAGTTCCTACCTTCATATGTATCTGTGCGTCTGTGCCGTTTCTTGGACAAATTAATATTATCTTTATCTTTATAACTAGCAGCGCCCCGCGGTTTTATCCACGTGATTCCCGTGCCCGTGGGAATTCCGGGAAAAAATATAGCCTATGTGTTAATTCAGAATATAAACTATCTCTCTGACAAATTTCATTTCTATCCGTTCAGAAGTTTATGCGTGAAAGTGTAACAAACATCCATCCATCCATATTTACAAACTTTCACGCTTAAAATATTAGTAGGATTATTGCGCTACTTTTTATTCTTTCAAGTCTATCATAGTTATTGACACTAAAGACATTTAAAAAGATCATCTGAAAAAATACTAATAGAATCTGGCCGCGACTTTGCATGCGTTATTTCTATGGAAACGTTTCAAGGCTATTTATATCCCAAATGAACTAGTTCATGGCATGAAAGTAGCCTATGCCAGGGCTAGAACTACGTCTGTTCAAAATTCCAGGCCGATCCGTTTCGTTTTTTTTTTGCGTGAAAGAGGTCTGTCTATACATCCATACATTCTACATCTATACAAACATAAAAAGTACGTTCAAGGATTGTTACTCTTTCAATCAATAAATTGTGAATGAATCAGGCTTAAATTTTGAACAGTATTTCTAGTCCTGAAATAAAACAAAGGCTACACTGATCGCAATATTTAATCACGAAGTTCGATTTCGACTTAAACGAGGGTGTAGGTTACGAGAAAAAAAAAGATATTCAATTTTATTTTTATTTAAAATAAACGCGGTAAATACCCCTAAATATCTATAATTAAAGAGATGTTCATTAAAATAAATACAACCGCAACTAACGCGCACTAGTTTATCTAATAAAGTGTTTGATGAAGATATATCTTACTGAGTTTATTTAAAATTAATGAACCATGCACAAATTAGGAAGCCACCTTCTTAAAGTTGCTGACTGTACTTACCGTTTACGAGGCTGGCGAGACCGCCACCAGACATGAATAGACATGTTGATTTTATAGTGTTTTTTATAGAAACCAGCGAATAAATACAAGAAAGTGTTGCTGGAGGTTTTTGTACGGTTTTCTTGTTCTATGTGACATGAAAAGGTTTGGTAGGTAGCTTTCTTATTAGGTTTTTCATCGTAGGTAAACAATAACTTGGATAAAAAGACATAATACCTAATAATTAAAAAATTTTGCTCCGATATGTTATTTGCTACTTTTATACTGTTATTATTGAACCTGTGTCTAAATTAATATTTATTATATTCTATTCAATATCGATTCTGAGGGTCTACAGTTGTATGTACTAAATAGCTCTACTTTTGAGTAGATTAGATACCTTAGGGATAGGGAAAGTTTAGAAGAAAGGACTGTCTTCCATCATGATGAATTGATAAATAATAGTTTATTTACCTACTAGCAACTACCTGCGGCTTCGCATGTGTTTCCATGGATACTTAGTATGTCTCAAGGCTATTTCTATATCATGGGAACTGATTTATGAGATAAAAAGTTGGAAAAGTATTCCAGGGCTAGAACTACTATTCGGAATTTCAGCCTGATCCGTACAGTAGTTTTTTTGCGTCAAACATCCGAACATTCATACATCTTCGTTTAAATAATATAAGTGAGGACGAATATTTCACACGTTGTAATCTGACGGAGTGTAGACCTCGCATAGGAAGCAAAAGGTCAGGTAAATTCAAAGCACAATGGTATATTGACATAAGAACTTTCAATGGTCAGTGGACTCGTGAAACCAGAGAGAAGAGACTTTTTTATATACCACCAAGGTGACATACAAGCAACCCACCTGGGGCCGAATTCTACTACATACATATAGTCCTTTTTCTCGTAATGTATTTTAGGTAGGAAGGATCATAGGAAGTTATTTGTCTTGAAACCTAATCATTGAAGGCCACTTTAGCTGCTTTTATTTTAAAATAATATATGTAGTCACATGTAAGTCTCTAACATGCACATTTATAAGTTTGTAGCGGTGCTTTAACTTTTAGTCTAAAACATAGGAGATAAATTTCAAAACAAAGGTCTCAATAGTGCCATTCAATCAAGATGATTAAAATGACGTTTGTGCATTTGGTATTATACTATTTTTTTTCACTTTAAGAGACTTTCCTATTTAGAATTTTAAATTTATAGATATAAAGGTAATCGTCACACCTATGAATGAACCTCAAAAAGTTTGTGGTAGTAGAATACCAAATAGAGTTTAACACTGACATTTTGACACGACACTATTTAAATGGTGAATCGATTATTTAGTGGAATTCGAGCCCTGATAGTAAGCGGTTAGCTCAGGCTATGGACGCCTGTAACATCAGAGACATTACACGCGTTGCCAACCCTTAAAATGTCTTAAAAGACCCTTTTATAGAACCCCATGTCATAGTGGACAAAAACCTCGGCACGGAGATCATTCCACAGCCTGAGTGTTCGCTGGAGGAAATTCCTCATTAACCTTACGGTCTGCGAACTAAAAGGCTCCAAGGTATGGTGATGATATCTCTGCCGATGGCGAGCGGTGCGATGGTAAAAGGGAGCCGCGGGCATATCGAATAGTTCATCAGGACACAGTCAGTTGTACAAGCGGTAAAACACGCACAGAGAAGAGAAAAATAATAATAATAAATAATAAATGCTGGACAATCCACACAGCATCATCTAGCCCCAAGCTAAGCAGAGCTTGTGTTATGGTTACTAGATGACTGATATACTTAATAGAATTATCATTACATAGATCGATATTTTTTATTATACTAGAAAACACCCAGAACCCTGGAACAGATATTTGAAGATCATAAAAACATTTTTTCCAAGGCGGGGATCGAACCCGCAACCTCCTGCGTCGCAGGCAGACCTTCGTCCACCGAGCCACATCCGTCGTCATATTTCCTCTACTGGAGTAATAGATAGTAAAAAGGATGAAGATGATGACGATTTGTACACAATAATATTATATTCGTACCAGATCGATATAATACCAAAAATAAACTAAATACCTTCCTACAAGAGAATTCTACGTTTATAAATTGGCATTTCACTGGAAGACTGAGGAATTCTTAAAAAAACTAGATACTTAATAATAAAAAGCAAAAAATTTAAAAAAAAAAATGTCCAAAAAGGTTACCCTTGAATCCCATGCAATCTTCCCAACATTGCGTGGGGTCACATTTGCACAAACGGGTCATATTTCGCATGAAGGCGTTAACCCATTAAACTCGGTCAGACTGGGTATAAAATGACTGTTTTATGACTGGTAAGATCCCAGTTCATTTATTAGCAATAAAATATTGTTAACAACTGAAAAGTTCGGTTGATTTGTGTGTATTACAATGTTAATATTTGATTTACTATAGGATGGTGTTCCTTGGAAGATAATCGGGCAATCAAGATCTGTCATCGGTTTACTTAACGTATAATTTACGGAAGTTATTTGTTAAAATCTTTTATTTTAAACTCACGGCTTCGCCTCTTTTAGGGTTCCGTACCAAAAGATTTAACTGGACCCTAATACACTATTACTATTATATTAACTTTTTTCAGTCCAAAGTCTCTTCTCAATAAACATCTAACTACTAATTATTATTTAACTACCTAACCCCAAGAAACTAAAAATTACTTACTTTCGTAGTTTGTTGTTTGCAATTAAAATTGATAATAGCGCCATCTCTTGTTGACCGAACACTACATTTAGGCATCCCAGACTAGACGTTTAGGTTTTCATCAGTATGCTACTATAAGCTATGGTTTTTTCTAGAACCAATTGCTTTTCGCTCACTAACATCCAAGTTAGTGAGTTTTTACACCACATGCATGTAAAAACCCAACAAATAAATCAAGTTTTGCACTCAGGCAGTTACTAAATGCTCTTTTTTACTAAGATTTCTAAAATAATATCATAGAGTCCTGATGCTACCTAGCTTACACCTAAGAATCGAATACTTCCGTTGCTTTATGTCTTCTTGTAATCAAGTGAAAAACAATCATAGAAGAAACAAATAAAATAACAATTGTTGGTAATTCTTGCAATCTATCAGAACGATCATAATCAATCATTCCACAAATTATACAGAAGCATGCAAAGTTATGAAATTGTCAACAGGTGGTTCAACACGTCATATAGATACCTACTTAACTACTACAATACCTATCATAAATATATGTGTAATTATACCTGACATAATTGCTTACAATAACAATAAATCTTTCCTATAATTATGCACTTTAATAGAATAAGTATGATCTAACGTAAACATATAAACAAAACAGTCAGTTGTTTCAAAACGTTCGAAGTTTAGAAAAAAGAACTCACCCAGCTCACATTTTCATAATTCGAATACTCCAATTTAAATAATTGTCTTCACACCTCTTCCAAATTTAAACGCCCGGAACATTGTTTTCCCACCAAAACTGACCACTACATCACTGCACAGTTACTATAACATGTTGAAAACACTATAAGAACACTTTTTGGATTCAGATATCGTTTAAAAACAGTAGATTTCATTCAGAACGTGTCAAAACTCTGCCTCAGATCGAGAGTCACAGGCAAATTAAGTCGATACGTAATTAAAGCTGGCACCAACTCACACATACAAAGGTTCGACATAAAAATGCTTGGGTACGAAAAAAAAGAGTATAGGTTTAAAATTTACCCGGTATAAATTTGTGTTTTTTTCCTTTCCCCTACTTATGTATGGAAGCATGCGCAGAAAGGGTTAAGCAGTATTACCCGACTGCGTTCAAAAGTACTGTAAGGTACTCATTTTAAACAAAGAACCTGGTCTTTTTAATTTGGTAGGGCTGTAATCTCTAATTAGTTCCAAATTTTCCCGCTGTCTTGCCGCGCTTGTAGCAGTTGGGGGATGATTCTCAAAGCACCTTAAATATTTTGAGTGGCCATTTTAATTTAAAACTCAACTATAGTTTAGAACTAACGATTTCGGTTAACTTAAATTAGAATTAGAAGCCTGCATAATGTGCTAATTGTAAGGTAAGTTATTAGTCAAGCTTTTAAGGCCATTTTTTATTTTATTCTTTTGTGAACCAAATATTTTTTTCTTATTCGAACATCACACAAGCCCCCTATATTTTTCAAATCTTCTAATTTATCTGATTTATTACTTTAAATAAGTAAAGTTTTACAAAGTGTATTACCATAATTAACACCATAATTTATAAAATGTAAGTGAGTACACGTAAGAATCAATAACCAGAAAATATGAAATTGTTATTGAATTGGAGTTAGGCATAAAAATATTGTTTTATTCAAATAAATAAGTGTACCTGCCTAGTTTTAAGTGAAGAATTTCTTATAAAGTACCTTGGTTAATATTCTTTTATTTACTTCCTAGGTATAGTACTCAGGTACCTATTTGGTACCTTATTATTTAGTTTTATTTTCTGTTAGTATCCACTTCAGGTCTATTTATTAGGTACCTTCGACTCGTACTTTAGTAGGTGTTTGATAATTATTTATCTGTTTTTTTATGTAATGTTGGTAAATATACCTACCTAAATATATTGGTCCTAGACTCAAGGATATACAAAACGACTCTACCTACTTTTATTCATATAGAATTTTTTTTGTATAAAAGATTTTAATTGTGTCTACAATTCGTATAAGTATTCTATAATTAGAATCTCTAGATTTCTTATTCGAATACCTACCGAAAAGATTTATCCCAATCATTAACTCGAAAATGCCATGAAAATGTTCTCGAAAATTCCGTGAAAAAGTTCTGCAAAAAACACCCTCACAACGCCATCTAGGCAGTACGAACTGTAACTTTTCTTTTATTACATCTCTCGTCTACGAGGGGTAGAAAAAAGGTGTGAGCTTAGTTTGTTACCTTTGGGTTTCGATAGTGTTAAACCCTTGTGAACTTGGATATCTTTGTTTTTGACCTACAAAACTAGCCTTAAATAATGGACGAGCCATCTGACCTTTTGGTTGACGATAAATATCAATACTAAAAATGTGCAATCGCGATAATAATGGAACATATCAACTTGACTGTATAGGTAACTACTCAATAAATATTAGAGATCTAAAACTAATCCATTTAAAATTTCAGCCCGATTCATTTAGTGTTTTTAGCGTGAAGAAGTAACAAACATCCATTCACCAAAACTTTTTCATTTATATATTATTAGCGATTCGCCCCGGCTTCGCACGAGCGTTTTATACATTATAAACCTTCCACTTGAATAAATCTATCTATTACTAAAACGGCATAAAAATCAAGTTTTAAAGATCTAAGCATACAGACAGACAAACAGTGGGAAACGATTTTTTTTGTTTTATAATAATGTGTAGAGTGAATCAAAAAAGTGTAATTTTATTATTGCAGTTTATGATGCTTTACTTCCGATGGATCGTATTCGATTGTGGGATTCTGGGATCGATACCAAATTACCAATATTGGAAAAAATACTGTTTTCATAGTTTCCTATTGGTATCATCCTAATCCTAATATAAATCTTAATCCAACTAGTATTATAAACGCGAAAGTTTGTAAGTATAGATGAAAGGATTGTTTGTTATTCTTTCACGCAAAAACCACTGAACGGATATGGATGATATTTGGCACCGAGATAGATTATGGAATAACATATAGGCTATATTTTATCTCGGAATTCCCACGGGAACGGGAATTACACGGGTGAAACCGCGAGGCGATGCTAATATTATTATAGGACTAATATCTTTTAAAATATATTCGATGGATAGTAGTAGTAACCTCACAGGTACAGGTTTTGATTGTTTTGTTTGTTTTGTTTCTCTTAATTGTAATTTTCTATGTTAGTAAAGATTTAACAAACACTTCAAACGGTCTTTTTTCAATCGAATTAAAAAGGAGTTTCTCAATTGAACTGTCTGTGTGCTCCATCAAACCTCTTTTTTGGATGAACCGAATTTGATGATTATTTTTAATTGAAACAAAAAAAACAAATCTTTGAAAACATGCTTTCATTTTCCGAATCGATCAATATCTGACCAATAGTTTTTTGAATTAACTTGAATATAACTTTAAATAAAGTCGGAAAAGTTGGCTAGTTCTTTTACAAAAAATCACATTATTTTGACTCTAGATCCATAGCTTCAAAAGATATTTCACCAAATAAATCCTTAAAACAAAATTAAACCATCAAATTCTCCCTTGCCCTATTTGATGGTGAAAAATCGACTAGTCTTCTGCGGGCGACGCGTCGCGCGACGTGTAAGATATCATTTGTTATATCACCACACTAAGCTTCAGGGGAAAGTGGGACTATCAAACCCATGGGTGTATTTAGAAAATGCTGTATGTAAGATTCTTATTTGGGGATGATAATATATGAATATTATAATCTCTCGCTTTGTTCAGATTCAGATCATTTATTTATTTATTTTAATTTAATTAATACGGTCAACACAACCAATTACATTAATTAAATAAGATTATTAACTAGAATTAAATTAGAGAGCGATTTCGCGAGTATTATTGTAACACATCGTGCATAAAACTTTAGTTATACCTACCTACTTAAAATTAAATGATGAGGCTATGACTCGTCAGTATTTTGTAACATATTTATGTAAGGGGGCGATTATAATAATAATATAATTTCTTATAACTAGGACTCTACTTTAGGTACCCATCAGGTAATTTAGTTCATTTTATTTCATAATTGCTTTGTTCTTGTCAAGTAAAATTAAATTATTACATTATGGCTAGCCTTGTTGAATGACATATAGCGTCGAACACATTTCTCCAATTTTTTATGAGCAGCATTCAATCGGGCTAATCATTGAATCGCCGCATTTCAAAACGGCCCTGTTTTTGATAACAGATAGCCGTAATAAAATACGGTGGATTATACAATCCGTCTGCGATTAATAAATGTACTCTTTACATTATCTCGAAAGTATGTACTTGTTTCGATGTATGGATTTTGGTTTTGTTTTAACGCGAAAACTACTAAATGGATTGTGCTATTACTACATCTAAGAAACATGCGGTCTTTTGAAGTGATGTATGTTTTAATTCGTTGGATATAATAAAAAAAATATTTGGTTTTTGTTACATCACCCACCATACTAAGCTTTAGGGGAAAGTAGGGCTATCAAACCCACGGGTGTATTTGGAAAATGCTGGATATAAGATTCATATGAGATACTTGTCTTATTTGAGGATAATCTTTTACATTTATATCCTTACTCTTCCCTAGATCATATTGTACAGGCCTAACGCTACCCTGTACAATTATATTTTGATAGGGGTTGATACTGATATTAGGATGGGAGTTAAATGACCGAACGACACGGAGGTTGTATGCAGACTGAGTTTATTGATATAAAAACATAAAATTGCTGAATTGCTTATTCGCTGTGGCAGTCACAGCTTCGTACAGAGTTAGATACTTACATACCTAAGCGAACCTAAGTAGGTATACATAATGTGCGGACTCGTACACATATTTGAAACTCGAAAGTTTAAGTAATATTTCTTAAGATTTTACCTTTATTTGTGATGTATTTTACTACTTTATTTGTGGTACTAATTTAAGTTTATTTGATTTTTATTGTTATAAGTTTTCCTGTGTTCCTTATAAAACGCATTAGATTATTGTTAACTGTAATGTCATACATATGAATAAATAAATAATTCCGGACAGTCCACACAGCATCATCTAGCCCCAAACTAAGCAGAGCTTGTGTTATGGGTAGGTACTAGATGACTGATATACTAAATACAATATTGTATTACATAGATAGATATTTTTTATTATACTTAGAATTAATAAAGTGAATGGAATTGAATTCGTGTCGATGTATGGATGTTGGTTTCTTTTTACACAAAAATTAATGAATGGATCGGGCTGATAATTTGGCATCTAAGGAACCATGCGGTATATTGAATATGTTCACTCTGTTCCATGTGTCTATGTTTCACTCACTATAAGGTTGCCTGGGAGAAATCGCTCTCAGCGATAAGGCCGCCTTTTGTACTATGTTTATTTTGGTTTTAATTGGATATAAGTAAGCTTTTTATGTGTATTTTCTTTTTAGTACAATAAAGTGTTCATTCATTCATTCATTCATTGAAGTGATTTATGTTCTGATTCGTAGGGTATGATAATATAATTATTTGGTTCCTGTAAGCCAGTTTTAATCCTAGACAGTGCACTTTCATGATTTTTATCTTATGTTTTTCTCAATCTTGTTTGGATCAAACCACACTGTATCATCTAGCCCTAAGCTACGCAGAGTTTGTGTTATGGGTAATATATGACTAATAATATAAACTAAATACATAAAATTACTTAATACAAAATTAAAATCTCTTTATTAATAACGAAACGAAACTATCCATGAACAACTTAAGTCGTAAGTTTTTGAAATTTAATCATTGATATTTTTTTCAGCTTTATAAATTGTTAGTAAATATTTGAAATAAGTAACATTTCTAGTATGTATAAAACCGTTCGCCGCTATGTTTTCTAATCCTGTCTAAGTACTTATTTAATCTAAGCTAACGTGGTAAAGAATGTTTAACCTAATAGTAATCTTGTATTTAATAGCTGCTAGCTCACGCCAGTAGATAGGCGCGTGCTGTTGCAAAAACTTGTAAGTTTGCTACTAATTTAATTTGTAAGTCATCAAATTGTAATAAGTAGACATTAAATAAACTACGACCAGAAATATTATTAGAACTAGCATGTTCACGAGGCTTCGCACGTTTTATTTTTATGGAAACTTTTCAAGGCTATTTCTATATATTATAATACTAGTGACCCGCCCCGGCTTCGCACGGTTTTATTATAAGTATATAAACCTTCCTCTTAAATCACTTTATCATTTTAAAAAAAGCGCATCAAAATCCGTTGCGTAGTTTTAAAGATTTAAGCATTCAATGGAACATAAAGACATAGGGACAGAAAAAGCGACTTTGTTTTATACTACTAATAGCGACCCGCCCCAGCTTCGCACGGTTTTGTTTACGTATAAACCTTCCTCTTGAATCACTCTATCTATTAAAAAAAAAACCGCATCAAAATCCGTTGCGTAGTTTTAAAATTTAAGCATTCAAAGGCACATAAAGACATAGGGACAGAAAAAGCGACTTTGTTTTATACTATGTAGTGATGGGAACTGATTAAAGGGATAATGGGGAAAGTGGCCTATGTGTTATCTCAGGTAAAAGAGGAACTAACATCCTTATTTCGATACAAATCGATACAGGATAAAAAGGATAAGGATTTTCTGGTTCCTCAGGTTCATTAAAGTTCATATAACAGACTGTTTGCAACTTTTTGCAGTCACCTCAATAATTGTTTCAATTGTATACATTATCTGTATTGTATATATTATACATTATCTTTAATTTGTATCCTTTATTGTAATTTTCGTATTAAGGCGGTAAGGGGGAGAGACACCAGACCGTACGCGTCTTTGGCCATGAAAGTGTTAGCTATTTAAAATATACGTTTTGACAGGAGAAAATAAAAGAGGTTCACCATAACCACAGATTACACCATAACCTACTAAATTATGTATTTTTGTCATCGGTTTTCCATGTGCAGTTGGTTTAGTCAACCGACTTCTGAAAATATTTTTTCAGAAGTGGTTTTTCTATTCGGTTCTTTCTTACTGTGCAGTTGGTTTAGTCAACCGACTCCTGAAAATATTTTTCAGAAGTGGTTTTTCTATTCGGTAAGTCAGTTCTTTTCATTAAAAAATCTCAATTTGATTTTATATAATATATGTGTCACTTTGATTTTTATTTGTAGGTGGACCGAATTTGATTTTGAAAGCTGGTGCTTTTTGGTTTACTCCAATACAATATTCATCGAGATCTGACCGGTAGTTTTTGAGTTAACCGTATATTAATATTGCGTATCGTAATGACTTCCAGTACATTGTTATAGAGATAACATTTTCTATACCATAAAAAAAAACAGAATATAAATTGATGTACTAAGAAAACAACAAGAAAGATCGTTCTTCCAGGAAACCTTAAATAGACTGGACATAAAAGAACTGATATCGACTATGGTCTAAAGAAAAATAAACGAAGTTCTTAAACAAATTTGTAATCGTTTTATGGTTTTTTTAAAACGAAAAATAACTTTCTTCTTTCTTCTATTGTTGATGATGCTGATAAAGCCATAGACAAACCGTCCCCTCATGTAAGTACGCGCGCTCTAATGACAGGAGCTTGCGGTTGAAAGAACAACGAACGTCTCTTAAATTAATTGTGCGCCTCGCTTTGCGGGCTTGAGACGATGTGGTGGCTCAGAGTTTGAGGAAAGATCTCGGGAAAATACTGTTGACTTGCGAGCATAAACCAATACTTTATTTTATATTGAGAATGATCAAACCTCTGTGGATCAGACTAGACTGTTAGCAACCGTCTGCGGATAGCTCAATAAAAAAATATTTCATAAACGTAAGAGAGTTTTGTGACCAACAAGAGCCATTTCGGATCTCTTCCTAAACTAGACAAAATAAAAGTACTACAGGTACATTAAAAAAAACTTATTTTAGGTATAAGAATCTGAACGTTGATGAAGAGAGTAGAGTTAACTTCTACAACCACATTGCAACCTTATTAAGTGAAAAGTTTTACCTAAAGATTTCAACCTCAGATTTATTTAGTAATAAAAAATAATTAATTAAACTTAATAAACATTTGTTTAACATAGATTATATAAAAAAGTTTCAATTGTAATTGTTGTTTTAATAGAATTAAAATTATGTATTTATTAATGTATTAAATATATATTTTTTAATCAAAAAATATGTATATAGTATAATTAATCTAGCCCCAGGCTAAACCAGAGCTTGTGTTATGGGTACTTGATAACTGAAATACTTAACACAATATAAATACTAGATTTTTTTCATTTATCATCGAAAATACCAAGAACAACTTTAACAAATATTTGCACAAAGGCGAATATAATAAAATTCCTATAGAAGATATTCTTGGAAATATTAAATCCAATCGTGTTGTTTGGTGGCTTAGTGCTAACTTCTAATGGTTCCAATTTTTAAATATCTAAGTAGATCTATAAATAAGTACCTACTTCATTATATACATGCTCTTTCAGTGGAGTAACGGGCAAAGGTCCGTCTGTGATGTAGAGGGTTACGAGTTCGATTCCTACTTTACGACTCATGTTTGTCCGAATATTTATTTCGGATGTTCTGAGTGTTTTCATATTATACTAAAAACGTTTAAGTATTTGTGTAGGTCGTGTAGTATATTAAATGTAGGTATATCTGTTATCTAGTACCTATAACAATAGTTCTGCTTTGCTAGATGATCGTGTGTGGATTATCCATTATTTCAGGTTCATAACTTTAGCTTTATGAGAGCCGAAACCTATGAAAGTTGACCTTTTACTTAAAATACATGTTCTTTACCTTCGTATTTTTTGAGAAAAACAAAGTTCAAGAAAAATCAGATAACCTAAAACATACTCCAATCCAAATATTTAGCTAAGACAACCACAGACAGTGATAGGGCACCATAACGACGTAGTGACGTCATTAATCAAACGTACGGAGGGTGTGACGTACTGACGTAGCGGAGTTTTTTGGACGGTTTTAAGATTGAATGAATTTCTGTGGGTTAGTTTTGTTAGTGGCGTAATTTTGTGTGAGTTTGCGGTTATTTTAGGTTATAGTTACATGAAAATTGTGTAATTTTGTGTGGCTGATTTGGCTGAGGATCTCAAGAGTCACAAATATGCAGGTATCAACAGAACTTACGTATTTGCTCCCCTTGAAGTCGAGACCCTTGTTCTGTAGGGTACCGAGGCTCTCCGGGTTTTTTTAAATATCTGAGAGTCTGGTCGATGTGACGCGTGACCTGAGAGCTGATGAGTATCTAGCGCAGCGCATCAGCATTGCCATACATTAATACTAGCTGGAAGCATCCCCATTATGCTGGCTGCATTACCACGTTGCTGTATGGAAATGCTGATGCTCTACATCGATAACACAAAGAATACCATGAATAAACAAGATTGTTCGAACATTTGTCTCAGGGCGGGAATTAAACCCAAGCCAAGCTCCTGCATCATAGGCGTACATTCGCCCACCGCTCCATATCAGTCATCTATCGGAAACCCTTGATCTGCAGAGTAATTACGCTATTCTCAATGGATCTATGGATGGGAGATCGGGTAATATACATTCTGATTCCATGGATGGGACAAATTGAATTACACAATTTTTTTGGATGTATGGTTAATGTGAATGAACATAAAGTGAACAAAGCGGATTCCTACGTTTCGTTATCGTTTTAGCCTAAATCTTGTCCTTAAAACTCCTTCATCAACTGAAATAGTATTGTTTGTACCCTTTCCTTTCAAATTTACACTTGAAAACGTTCATTCATGGGCTTCAATTTCAGCTGGGACTGGTAATTGTCCATCGATGGATAATTTATTTGCAATTGGATGCATGGGAATCGTGAAGGCCATCAAAAGGGTTTTAAAATGTAAAACATTGGATGGTAGATTTTCCGTAATAACTCTGCTGTAGGGTTCAGTCAATTTATAAAGATTTTACACACCTTCTTATACGGTCCATAGGTGATTGGAATGCTGGCTTCTATTTCGTTGAACGAATTATCATTGCCATTTAACGAGGCAATAATTAATTACAACATGAACTGTTATTTAAAATAAGTTATTTACCTATTATTACAATCTCAGAAGTTTATATATAGATAGACTAGCAGCGCCTCGCGGTTTCACCCGCGGTAATTCCCGTTGCCGTTGCAATTCCGGGATAAAATATAGCCTATATTTTCATTCAGACTGTAATCTATCTCTGTACCAGATTTCATCCAGATCCGTTCAGTAGTTTTTGCGTGAAAGAGTAACATCCATCCATCTATCCATCCATAAAAACTTTCGCGTTTATAATACACTCGAGAGCAATGAATCCGGGTCACTCAAAGAATCCAAAAAATCTCGGAAAGTAAGAATGCTAGGTTATTGCAATAAATTGTATTTAATAGACAATTTAATACTCCTTAAATGAAAGTTAAAAAAATATGAGTCACCATACATTTTATTTACACAAAATTACATAAAGAAAAAAAACTGCTGATCTCTCCTTAAAACAAAAATAGGAAACATGAAATTTTTGAACTTTATGACGATTTTCTTGAATTTCAATACTTTGTATTACCTCCTCGTGCTTCCATTACTGCGTTTACGCGGTTTGGCATGCTGTACACGAAGTTCCTTATACAATTTTGGGGAATATTCTCCCATTCCTCTATGAGAGCAATTTTGAGCTCAGGAAGCGTGATTGGGGGAGGGTTTCGTTGTTTTACGCATCTCCCTAGCTCGTCCCAAGCATGTTCGATCGGGTTGATATCCGGGCTGTGCGCTGGCCACTCCATACAAGTAATGTTCATCTCTTGAAGGTAGTCATTCACAATCCTACCTGTATGAGGTCGGGCATTGTCATGCATAAATATAGCATCATCACCCAAATTGACCATAAATGGACCAACGTGTTCGTTGAGGATTTCTTCCACATATCTTACGCTAGTTAAAGAGCCGTTTTCTATGATCACCAGCTCTGTGCGACTTTCAGAGGAAATTCCGGCCCACACAAGTACAGACCCACCACCGTAGGCTACTTTTTCTTCGATGCATGCTTGCTTGAATCTTTCCCCTGGTCTTCTATACACTCTGTGTCTTCCATCGTGCTTGTAGAGCATAAATTTTGATTCGTCGGAGAACATAACTTTCGACCAATCTTCAATACTCCAATTTACGTGGTTCTGGGCATATCTTAGTCTTGAAATACGATGGCCACGCTCCAGTTTAGGGCCGTTTGCAGGTCTAAGGGGTTTTAAGTTAGATTCAGCAAGCCGACGTCTTACTGTCCATGCACTTGGGTTACTTCCTCCGAGGCGTCGAAACTGATTTGTGAGTTCAGTTCCTGTGAGAAAGCGATTTCGAAGCATGGTGTTCACCAAGTATCGGTCTTCTCGTGCTGTGGTACACCTAGTTCTGCCCGTTCCTGGTCTGCGTAGGTTAGAACCAGTTTCTTCGTAACGTCGGAGAACTCTTTGTACTGTTGACAGCGACACACCGACAGTCCTGGCTGTATCGCGCTGACTCCGGCCGGTTTTCACCAATGTAAGTATTCTGGTGCATTCTTCAAGTGTAAGCGACATGATTTCAGCTTGAATAATGAATATTGAGCACTATCAACCTGGTTTATGTACCAACATAAATGACAGATTACAAACAAAAGCAAAAACAAATCCTGTAATTTCGTAGTTCCATCTTCGACAGTGTTCCCTTTTCAAATTTGATTTTTTTATGATATAACTTTACAATAACTAAGAAGTTTTAATACTTTCATTTAAGGAGTATTAAATTGTCTATTAAATACAATTTATTGCATTAACCTAGCATTCTTACTTTCCGAGATTTTTTGGATTCTTTGAGTGACCCGGATTCATTGCTCTCGAGTGTAGTTTAGTGAGATCTTCATGCAGAGCGCTACACGTAGACCGCTGTGTTTGAATGAGATACTGCCTATTATGCGTGTTAAAGCTTAAGCATAAGTACCTAGTTTTAGAGAACCCTAGTATCTAGATAAACCTAACATAGGATTTAAGATACTACTAACCAAAACATGTATTTTTTTGTGTCAATAAATGATATCTATCTATCTATCTAGTAGGATAATAAGTGATACAGTGCAGTATATTATCAAAAGCAGGTGGTTATTGGTTAAAACCACATGATCCTTCCTCTTCTCTGGCACAAGCCCATCATTTACAACCATTCATCCAGTCAACCAACCATGAATGAACCAAAGTCAATACAGCCGAGTGATTAGCCACGTAGCGGAGACGTGACGACTTTTTGTCGCGATACTGATAGGAAGTAGCGGAGATGAAGTTTGATTTGGTAAGCGAGAGGCTGGGTTTGTGGGTTCTGAACATGTTTATAGTAAAGTTAGTATATGATTGCGGCTTCACACGAGTTTTTGTGGAATGGAAGGGTCAATGGAAATGTTTCAAGACTATTTTATTTCCCATGGGAACTGATTTGTGGGATGAAAAGTAGCTTATGTGTTATTCCAGGACTAGAACTACGTCTATTCAAAATTTCAGCCCGATGCGTTCAGTAAATTTTTGAGTGAAAGAGGAACAAGCATCCATACATGTGGATATACGGATGTTTGTTCATAGTATGGATCTATTAAATTATCTACAAATAAGATATTATATTATTATGCCACCTGCCATCTGTAAATTTCATTATCTACAAGTTTAGAGATCCCTAAGCTTAGCTCACCCGACGCCAAAGCGTTGTAAATTGCAATCGTTCGTGCGGAACCATTTTAAAATAACTCAAACAGGTTGTTTGGTTTTTTGCTGTATTTTTTAATAATTTTTAGGGTTCTGTATTGAAACTAACATAATAGTAATCGATTTTAATAGAAGCAAAGACACCAAAATTTTTTTTTTACGTTTTGCAAATTTAAGCCAAATAGGGTTCCCTACTCAAAAAAATAGTTTGCACGATTCCTATAATTGTAAATTTTGTAGATCTTTGTCAGTCTTATAAATTTTTGACTCTAACGCATAGTTATTATATAAATTACGCGGAAGTTATAACATTTACTTGAGATTAACACAATCAAAATCTTATCTAAATAAAAAAAAAAACACTGCAAAATATTTTAGCTAATTATATTAGAATTCAAATGTTTTGATCTAGGTATATTTTGAGTTCATCCAAGATTTTACTTTTTACGAAAAACTTCCATTGGTCTGGGTGTTTTCTATGTATAGTAAAAATATCTATCTAGAGGTATGTTATGTATTGTATTAAGTATAGTACCCATAATACCAATTCTGCTTGGCTTGGGGCTAGATGATGCTGTGTTGTCCGGAATTATTTATTTATTTACTATGTTCAAAGAACTCTCTTTACCCAAACACTATTCACTCTTGGCCAATTTGTTTTTGCTGGTAAATGGTAGGCACAAGTCATGGACCCAAAACCAGGAGATTAGAGCAATTGCGGCGGCACGAGGTAGATACTGTTCACGGTGGCTGGTTTCCATTGATGCTGCATTGATTTCATCATCATCAATGATTACTCTGCAGTACCCACAAACGTAAGGTAAGCGTAGTCATGAGACTGCGGGGTTATTCCACAAATCTACTCTGAGAAATAAGCAAAACTAAGCGCTCTAACAAAAAAAAATTGGAAAGTTGAAGAAAAATCTATTAACCATCTTTATATTATGTATGTTTATTATTGTTTTTAGATATAAAATTTTCAATTTATTCTGTAATTATTTACTGTACAAACCTGCAAAACATGAACTTATAAAATAGGATATGTAAACAGGCGAGCTTAACCCTTAAAAGAGTTTTCTTCCGGCAAACCTTAAAGTTATAGGAGACGCGATGTAAAAAGTAGAGGTATTTTATGCAACCTTAAAAGATATCTTAGATCTTTTTGTGTCTAAATTAATAAAGGAATTTAATTTAATTTAATTTTTTCATATATTTAGCGCCTTGCAGTAGCTCTATCGGATAGAGAGAAACTAATTTTCTAGTTAGACAGCGGTAGAATAGTTTCATGCTCGAAGGCTACTAGAATCATGATGGATGACTGCATAGTAAAAGAGCACTCCTCTGTTTAAGTGAATCCCTGTGATGCAATTTAAGATTTAAGTTTAATTGATTGATGTTCTGTAAATACTAGTTGTAATTTTTCTATTCCTTGCTTGTAATTTTCGTTGTTAATAAAAATGTTGTTCTATTATATATTACTATTGTTGTTGTTTGCCATTTCAATTTTAATTTAATAAATTTTTTAATTTGTAGTACGGGAAGTATGCTACAATATGAAATGAATAAACAGTCCACGAGTCTCTAGGATCAGCGGTTTAGTTTGTCCATTGTCTGTCAGTCAGTCATTTATTCTCTATAATACACATTGATATTGTGCATTTTGCGGCGTGAGAGTATCGCAAAAGCAAATTAACCTGCGTCTCCAAACGTCAGAACTTCTATCAAACGGACAGAAAAACAAAACGATTCTAAGTAAAATGGTCCCAGCTTTTGGATACAGAATCCTTAAAATCTATGAACTAAACAGATCATCATAACAATGTAGAGCAGGAGTTTCCAACCAGAAGAGGGCTTGCCCCCCACAGGCAGTCTTTGAGAATGCATATTTGGGTTTAGTAAAGTGTCATTGTTAAGAAATTGTCAACGTAAAGTTACAATCAACATAAATCCGAAAATATCATGATGCCGGCATTGGCGTCGTGAATTTTTGTAGTGACAGACGCTCGGAGCTTTAAATATTAGATGACACATCTGCCAAAACTGGCATCAGTCAACGTCATCGGGACATTGAATTATCAGAGATAGAAAGTTACAATAAATAATTCATGTGATTTGGAATGGTTACGAAACACAGAATGCTTACTAACTAAACCAAACATCTCCACTGTATACAGATTATTATCTTACCTTAATGGGAGGTCCATAATCCACGGCCATCATACAATCACTGTTCACCCCCGCTTCAGTCTTGATCATGGGTGGTCCATGGTGGTACAGCTGCCCCATCTGGTGATGGTGCATCCCACTATCACCACGGTACCACGTAGTGTACATCCCGTAGCCTTGTTCACTCATAAATACCACATTATATTGTTTTTGCTAAGAAAACACCCTCCGAGCGTCAGTTTGATAGATGTCACTTGTTTTAGGAACGTGTCATTGATTTTTGAAAATGCGTCATTTGCTTTTTAGGATGCGTCACTCAGTTTTTAAAAAAGTGTCATTGAAAAAAAACGGAGTCACTGTCTTTGACAAAATATGTTTGCATTTTTTTCGACACAGTGTTTGAGCAAAATTACTTAAAACAATCAATAATTCACTTTTTTTAGCACATCACTATTATTTTCACGGTCACGATATAAAAAGTTCACTTCTCCGTAAGGTCATTATGTTTTTTTTTATAAACTGTCATTTATAAATTATTTATTATCTTTTGACATTATGTGAAAATGTCATTGTTTCTAATATTTGTAGAATTTATTATCAAGTCCGATTCATGACCACTCGTAAATTATTCGATTTCAATTATTTGATTGTTAGTTTTTTTTATAAGAAAACAACAAGAAATTGTAAACATTTTTAAAACATAACATTCAATTTTGATTTAAATCAAATAATTTCGTGAATAATCTTTATAAGTATTATTATTAAAGCAGCTAGTTTTGTTTTTTGCCCGATACCTGAAACAATAAAAATATCAATAAAAAATTGTGTCACCGAGATGTTTAACATAAAAAAGCTTTAAAGAAGTCTACATTACAAACATCAGTGATTATACAAATACATTAATCACTGATCTCGTCATCAATACCGCAATGTTTAAAAAAAGTTTACAACCCGTCATGATCGAAGCTAAGACATGAACGCTCGGGTTCCATCAGTTCAAAGTCGCTCATCGAGCTATGGAAAAAGCTATGCTCGGAGTATCTCTGAAGAATAGGATTTTTAATAATAAATCCGACAGAGAACCAAAGATTCGTAATGAATACATCCGAAACAAAGTTATCAAAGGCTAGTGTATGAGTTTCAGGATGCTGAATTGGCAGAGGGCCGGTCATATTTTGTGAACAACCGACAACCGTGTTGGGGTAAACGAGTTGAGAACCGCGACTCGACAAACGGGTAGGACGCCCTCCAGCCAGGTGGGATGAAGATCTGCGAAAGACTCCTAGCAGATGCTGGATGCGGCGAGCTGAAGACAGGGCTCTATGGCGCTCATTAGGGGAATCCTATGTCCAGCTGTGGACTAATATAGGTTGATGATGGTTTTAGTACCTAAACCTATCCAAAGTTGATTTTAGGAAGTTGGGTTTTCGCGCAGTAGTTCTGGGATATTAGATAGATAGATAGATAGAGAGAAAACACTTTATTGCACACTTAAATAAAAATAACAATACACAATAAAAGTACTCAAACTAAGTGACAATTGGCAGTCTTATCTCTGAAGCGCGATCTCTACCAGACAACCTTGGATGGATAGAATCATTGTAGAGTATAAGGGGATCTGTTTGCATATTAAGGTACCCTAGATTATTAAAAAAAAATTAACTTACTATGTTATTATGTATTAATCAAACTTTAACCCTCAAGTTGAAGACAGGGCGCTCATCAGGGGAGGCCTATGTCCAGCAGTGGACTAATGTAGGCTGATGATGAACCCTCATGCGCTGTCGAAGTGTCTGTAGGTATTATAATCTTAGTACGTGGAGTCTCTTGGCTCTCCGGGTTTATAATAAAATATCTAAGCATCTGGTCGATGCGACGCGTGACCCGAGAGCTGGTGAGTATCTGGCGCAGCGCATCAGCATTGCCATACAGAGTAGTAATGCACTCAGTGTCTTGAGGAAACTTCTGATATTAAAATGGCTCAGTTGAGCAATCTTTAGACTGTTTGAAACCGTCTGCAGTTAGCTCAATTGTTTCACTTGTAAATACCATAACTAGAATAACTAGTTTATTTTTTTCTATTCCTTGATTTTAATTTTCGTTGTAAATAAAAGTGTATACGAACTATAATCTTACATTTCGATTAAAGTTTTCTAAATTTCAAGAATAAGCAACATTAGAACCTTATCTAAATAATTTATATTCCAACACTAGAATAAATATCCAATAATGTCCACTATATCCGGTCATCCGAGTTTAAGTTAAAATACTTCTAACTAATACATTCCATAATGTACTCATAGAATTGCAAATATATCGCAGGTACTGGACAGGTCAATGACCGCTAGGCCACGCCTACTGACACGCCCCCTCCTCGCCCCGCCCACCCGTGGTGACGTCATTTGCTTTTGGTTATTATGGTAGGTATTTTATTTAAACTTTATGGTGGTAGGATATCCGATGTCTCTTTATGGTAGGTAAGGCAGGATGGTTGTGGTCTTTGGTCTGGGACCAAAGAGACTGTTGGTGAAATTTCAATTTTGCCTATCACACAGATCGATTTGGAGGTAAGTAAATCAAACTATTTTGGCCCACATGGGTACATTTGCTTTTGTTTTAAAGAAAGGGGTTTAGGGAGAACATGTAATTTCTAGGATAACACTTTATTATACCTCACAAAGACAGGAAACAATACAGACAGAATACTAAGAACAGAGTGCCATTCAACGTGGCAAGGCTGCCAGCATTCTGGGTACTTTGCCTTCTGGTGACGGCTTAGATTTTTAAGAGTTTGTTATAATTGTATATACTAGTGAGCTATGTGTTCTCTATCAATAAATAAATTATTTTAGAATAGAGTTAGTATAAAGGGCGGCCTTATCACTTTTGGTGATCTCTTCCAGGAAACCTTGAAATGTACATGAAAAATGTATATTACAGAATGAATAATTATACACTAACGAATACACATCTAAATTGACCAGCTGATCGTTTAATTTAAGGAGTCTAATAACATATAGTTAGATAGATAACATATATTTAAATACAGCTTTTTATAAAATTCATATAAAGACTATGCTTTTTACACATTTGTCTCACTTCATATAGTTACTGTTTTAGGTAGCACCGTAACCAAAGAGATAAGTTTGTTACTCACAGTAAAGCTATAAAGTTCTTGGTAGGTGACCACGGTATTGATTAGTCTGATTTTCATTTTTAAAGAATTAAAATTTAATCAAACTACTTGATTCTGACTAGATTTTTTAAATTCACGGTTATTACTGCATTAGCTCTGTGTTTTTTGGGTTTGCTAACAATGAAAATAACAAAGTAATAGAAATACATTACAATTGTTATTTACTTTTGAACTCAATGCAGACTGTTGCAAACAATACAGAGCTAGCTTAACAGGGGCCGAATTCCACTAATGTCAAAACAAAAGTCTCAATAGTGCCATTCAATCAAGATGATTAAAATGACGTTTTTGCATTTGGTATTCTACTATTTTTTGCGCTTGAACAGACTTTCATAATAAGAATGTCAAATTGGTAGTTATAAAGGTAATAGTCACATTAATGAATGAACCTCAAAAAGTTTGTGCGTATTCGTATAGTGTGTATTCTACTAATATCAAAAGGAGTTTAACACTGATATTTGGCACGATACTATTTAAATGGTAGAGCGATTTATTTAGTGGAATTCGGGCCCTGATCTAAGCCAAAACTAATTGTAAGTCCCCAAAACAAAACCCTGGCTATATTTCTCTTCTGTTACGAAGCTGATGAGCTATGCCAGATTTTATAAATTTAAAATTACGTCTTTATTATATTTGAATCTGTAAAATTTGGCGTAAAATTATATATTATGTAATTTTTAATCTGTTAAATCGGGAGTTTTTTTCATCTGTAGTTGCACACCCACAATAGTTTGTTATTATTTATAAGGCAAACATGTATTAGACACATAAGTTATACACATGCTAGTGGTTTATTTTTCGCTTGTGGACAAAATATTGAAGCGAAGAGAAAAATAATTAACACCTTATTTCTAATAATTATATATTAGTTTTGTAATTATGGTTTAAAATTTTACTTGTCTAAGTGCTTATTTTGTAAGCCTTGAGAAATAAAAAATTACTGATTGAACATTTAATTTTAAAAGTACAGAAGAAAAAAAACTCTACGCGCAAATGTATCGATCGCGCGTTCAAATCTTTATATGCAAATCAAATGCTTGCTACGAATTTTCGTAGCATTTTGTCTACGAATATTCGTAGCATTTAATTTTTGTCCTACGAATTCGTAGATTATTATTTGTAACAATTAATTATACTGTTTGCAACCGTCTGCAGTTAGCTCAATGGTTTCAATTGTAAATACTAGTTTTAATTTTTCTACTCCTTGCTTGTAATTTTCGTTGTTAATAAAGTTTGTAACAAACTTATAAATTATTGTAACAATTTGGTTTGTGGTTTTATCCTTCTATTTATTTATCCTTACTAATATTTATAAAATAAACGCGAAAGTTTGTATGGATGGATGGATGTTTGTTACTCTTTCACGTAAAAAACATTGAACGAATATGGATGAAATTTGGCACAGAGATAGATAATAGTCTGGAATAACACAGGCTATATTTTATCCTGGAATTCCCACGAGAACGGGAATTACTGCGGATGAAACCGCGAGGAGATGCTAGTATTAAATAGTAAGATTGGTGCACACTTGGTGTACGAAGTGTAACGACCTTTAATCGATCAACAATGCTAACGGCAAAAGTACGTAAGCATCCGTTTTTCACCATGTTGTGTGTTTTTCTTCGCATGTAAGATAGCGGAATTGATATTCAAATTTTTATTCATTGCCAATGTTAATAACGTGCATAATTAGGTGGTATGGTAATTTGTACGTAATATTACGAAGTCATATTGTGTGAACATACCTACGTAGATTCGTATCTATAGGCAATGCAAGCTTCATAATGGTTACATAAATTATTTTTGTCGGGGAAAATAGAGCGTCTGAACAGGATTTTATTAAAAACTGCAATTAAAAGTGAGAAATAAAAAGGTCAAATATGATAAAAAAAAACAAATATATATTTCAAGCAGTTTTCAGCTCATTTATAAATAAAATACACAAAAGTGAGACCTTAAGAACCAATAGGACTGCTGGAAAGGGCCTAGTTTTTTTCGTAACAACAATGCACCTTTCTCTTTCCAACACGGTCTTTTTTATTTATTACTAATCTCTGCCTGTGTCTTCGCACGCGTTTTTCCTATGGAAACGTTTTTGCTATTTATATATGAGAACTGATTAATGGGATAAAAAGAAGCCTCTGTTTTATTCCAGGACTAGATCTTCATCTGTTCAAAATTTCAGCCACATCCGAAGGCCGAAGAAAGAGTAGTTTTTTATGTTAGTGTGGTTTTATTTTAAGCTTTGAATTAATAAACTTATTTTAATTATTCCTTCTTTCTTTTTTTAGTTTGGAACTGGTCCATCAGTCTCTGTGAAAGCTTTTCAAGACTAGCACGATCTTTAGCAATAAAGAATAAGACAGAGATGAAGAAATCAATAAAACTGGACAAGTACGAGTCCGACTGGCGCTCGAAGGTTTCCGTACATCTATAAAAACGACAAAGTATATCTATAAAAACGTAAAGTAATAAAAAAAGACTGTTTTTTTGTATGGGAGCCCCTTAAATATTTATTTTATTCTGGATTTTATTATTTGTGAGACCGGCAATAGAAGTACATTGAAAAATACTGTGTATCATCACTACATAGTATAAAACAAAGTCGCTTTCTCTGCCCCTATGTCCGTATGTCCCTTTGTATGCTTAAATCTTTAAAACTACGCAACGGATTTTGATGCGGTTTTTTTATACATAGAGTGATTCAAGAGGAAAGTTTATACGTATAGTAAAACCGTGCGAAGCCGGGGCTGGTCGCTAGTGGTTCAAAAGATACAGCATGGGGCAGACGGACAGACAGACGGACGGACAGTGGAGTTTTAGCAATAGATTCACATTTTACTGGATACGGAACCCTAATAAAAATCATAAACTTAGTAGGAACCTAATAGATTGATTAACGTCACATGCCGTATGTGTAAAGATAAAATGTTCTTCCATCAAATAAATACACTCTAATTAAACCAACTACAGTAACTGAAGCGTTAAATTCAACAGTAAAACATAACCAATTTAGTTAAACCGCTAATAATTAACCATGAACTTGCCACCGACAATTGGTTTAATAAACCGTTTTAACTTTATAACTAGCTATTAAAAAACGTTTCGTTATTTTAACTGCAAAAACTAAATGTAATGTTAACGTTTATGTTAATTGAGATATAATAAGTATTTACACTGGCACAATGAATTGGTATTTTTGTTGATTATTTAAATAAAAAATATGGTATTAAAACATTGAGTTATCTGAGCGTCTGGTCGATGCGACACGTGACCCTCTGGTGAGTATCTGGCGCAGCGCATCAGCATTGCCATACAGCGCGGTAATGCAGCCAGTGTCTTAGGGACGCGACGACTGGTATTGACATGGATCAGTTGAGCTACCTTTAGACTGTTTACAATCGTCAGAAGTTAGTTCAATTGTATAATAAATACTAGGTTTAATTTGTTTGTTTTCCTCGATTGTAATTTTCACTATTAGATAAAGAATAAATTAATAAAGAATAGGTATCTATTCAGATTTTTTTTTATAAATATTAACATTGTGCGAAGACTTACGCACTAAAATTACATAATCCACAAAACATGTTTTTTTAATCTTTGTGAGAATAGCAAAGTACTCGAGTTTTGTGAATTAATTTACTTGTTCATCATCATCATCATCAACCTATATTAGTCCACTGCTGGACATAGGCCTCCCCTAATGAGCGCCATACCGTCCTGTCTTCAGTTGTTGCATTGTACACATGTGGACTTATTTAAGGCTTAAGAGTATTAGGTTTCAAGGGCCAGATTCAAAAAGCGGTTCGCCAAGGGCCGAATTCTATTAATTTCAAAAATAGGTCTCAATACTATCAAGATGGCCAAAATGACGTTTTTGCATTTGGTATCCTACTATTTTTAGCGATTGATGAGACTTTCATAATTTGAAAGTCAAAATGGGAGTTATAAAAGTAATCGTCACAGTTATGAATTAACCTCAAAAAGTTTGTGTGTTTTTTGTAGACTGGTATTAATATGAATTAGTTGAGCTACCTTTAGACTGTTTACAATTATCAGCAGTTAGCTCAAATGTTTCAATTGTATAATGAATACTAGGATTAATTTGTTTTTAATTCTTGGTTGTACTTTTCGATGTTAATAAAGAATATCTATTCAGAAATTAAAATAATAAATAAAATTAACTAGAATGCAAGGGCTTACGGACTATACCTCTAATTACATAATCCAAAGAATATGGTTTCTTACTTATTACAAAACCGCCAAAACCGTGGTAACAATGGCAATATACTCTTGTTTTGTGAAATTATGGACATTGTACACTTAAGGTTAATATGGCGTATGACTAGGAAAGAGTGTTAGGTTTATAATAATAGTTGGATCAAGGGCCAGATTCAAAAAGCGGTTCTCCTGGACTCGGCGCGTATCGTCAGGAAATTCCTCTCTCTGCAACCCTAGTCACCGACTGCATTAGCCTAGCTTCGCGGCCGTTGGTTCACCGTTGTGATACATTTTCTAAAATATCTTAAATCTTAAATGTATTTAAGTTTAAGATTTCAAATGAATGAAATGTGTTAAATCTTTATTAACAACGAAAATTACAAGCAAGGAAAAGAAAAATTACAACTAGTATTTACAATTGAAACCATTGAGCTAACTGCAGACGGTTGCAAACAGTTTAAAAGTAGCTCAATTGATCCATGTCAATACCAGTCGGAAGCGTCCCCAAGACACTGGCTGCATTACCACGCTGTATGGCAATGCTGATGCGCTGAGCCAGATACTCACCAGCTCTCGGGTCACGATAATTTTTTAAAAACCCGGAGAGCCTCGGTACCCAACGGACCTAGGGTCTCGAATCCAAGGGGAGCAATAATAATACACTTTATTATAAGTGCGAAATATTGTGAGTTAAATGCGAAAGTTAGGATGAAAATATGTTTGTTACTTCTTCACGCTAAAACTACAAGACGGATCGCGCTGATATTTTGAATTGACATAGTTCTAGGCCTAGTGTATAGCATAAGCTACATTTCATCCCACAAATTATACTTGAAGCCCAGCAGTGGACGTCGTCCAGTGGAGATTAATGTATGTACTAGTATACTAGAAGCCTTCAACGGTTTAGAGTTGTACATAAAAAATAGTAAGCCGCTGTCTTCACTCTACAACAAAACTCCAAGTGAGTTGCAAAAATATCAAAAAGTAAACTTATAAATAATATTGTCAAAACTTTTATTTGTAAACAGTAAAATATTTTATTATATAAAGAGCTTAAGACGAGTTTTGCTTCATTTCGAAATCATCTCACCAGGTAAAGGTTTCTTGTTCCTTTCTTTAATTTACATTTAAAGATTCATGTGAACAAAAAAAACAGTGATCACTTTCTTCCCTATTGTACCTAGGTACATATTATGAACTCTCTAATGTGTCCAGTATGGTCTTATGGAAATTAAGCACTTCAGTTTGAGTTCTAATTGCCTGCAATGTTTGGTTCTCTGAGAAAAACGTTTGTTTCTAACATTTTTTTTTATATAAATCTATCAATCAATCTATTTTAAACGGATTTAGAAATAAAAATTGCAATTGAATTAAAAAGTGTTGCCACATACAGTAATAAAAGCAAAGAATAGTTTGACCTCACAAACGCAGCGGACCAGGTCCTCCTTCGACGCAGGAGGTTGCGTGTTCAATTCCCACCTCGGGACAAACGTTTGTAGGATCTGTAGATTTTTATTTCAGGTGTTCTAGATGTTTCATGTATCGTAAATATATCTATGAAGTATAATGTTTTGAGTATAATATCAGTAATTTAGTTACCAAAATACATGGTCTGCTTAGCTTGGGACTGGATAAAGATGTGTGGATTGACTATTGACTATTGTCCCTTTGACTCCCCACTGAGTTTGATGTCATTAAAATTACAGGTGTTTA
Organism: Eupithecia centaureata; assembly: GCA_944547425.1. Taxonomy (NCBI): domain Eukaryota; kingdom Metazoa; phylum Arthropoda; class Insecta; order Lepidoptera; family Geometridae; genus Eupithecia; species Eupithecia centaureata. The sequence continues at coordinate 7,481,961 of OX155702.1, read as the reverse complement.
CTTAGGTTTTGATGTTTAACATGACAGAAAACACGATCTAAAAAAAATAATAAGTACGTCTTTTAACTCATTGTTGAAGATTTTCTTCCCAACATCACCGCGAAAACTCTCCCAGAACGATTGTTGACACAAACAGATCGATAACAGTATCGATATAGCCTTAACTATGGAAAAAGTATTGATTGTACCTAGGTTGTATATCCAAAAAAATTACCTTCACAAAATCACAAAAACAACAAAACAACACTCACTTAGAACAACGTAACGACCACGTGATCAACACTTCCAAAAAACCGTTACAAAAAAACAGCTATCGCTTTCCGAAATATCAATAAAAACCGTTTATTTATCGGTTTTTTTCGCGACGCGCTCAGACCGTTAACCTCAGCCGAGTCTTCGCAACAACTAAAAACTTGCTTCTGAAAATGCGGAGGCGGTATGCAACTGAGCAGGAGGGTGATAGAGGATTCTTTATGTGAGACAGAGATAGTAGATGCTTGTGTGGGCGTGTATCGAAGGAGGGGCTAAATTTTGCATAAGTAATAGACGATACACAGCGATACAGTAAGTAAAACCGCTTTTTGCTTCGAGTGCATTGTCTCTATTTTTTTTAAGGATGAACTATGAAATGTTTGGTTTAAATACGCCCTGCTTGCGTTAGGTTAGGATCTAGGATAAAGTTTATTTACTCCTTAAGGAAAATTACAACTTTCCCGCGTGAAACTCCTATGCTTAGCTGGAAAATGGCTCTATAACTTTCCGAAGTCAGTTAAGGCTAAGATCGGGGATTAATTATATTTCTTCGAAGAAGAGGAATTTCTACCGCATTAAAGAATACTGTTTGATAATATCTGAATTAGGACGCATGAAAAAGGTTTTTGAATTCTTGCAGAAGAATCGGTGATAAGATTTAATTTGGCTGTAAAAATAACAAACTGAACTAATAAAATCTTGATTGACAAAAACAACTGGAACCAAATAAGAAACAATAGAAAATAAATAAAAATAAACTTGGGGAAAGAATTTCTCAACAGCCAGTATTTTATGCTAAATTTGAAATTTCAAATATCGAATCCCTTCGGCTTCCAATTTTCAAATTTGAACTTGGAACGTCCAGTTCGGATAACGTACAAAAAGTGACCACGCAATGCTGGCCGTCATCTGCGCTGAACAATGAAATGAATAGAGTCAACATTAGCTTGCAGAATGAAACAAGAGTTGTTTGAGATTCTTGAAATTACACATTATTCGGTTCATTTATTTAGGTTCATGCATATTTCCTAAGAATTCTTAAATTTAATTCTATGATAAATACCCTAAACCTTCAGTAAGTAGGTTCGTATTTCCATAGTCAGAAGTAATTTCACTGAGCTAGAAATAAATGCGATTGTGATCTTCTTCTTGTTATGTTCTCATCCTCTTTGCCCACCACAACTACTTTCTCTCGGTTGTCCGGGTCTATGTGACCAAAGCTGCTCAGAACACGGGGCAAATGGTAGAGCCCCAATTTAATGTTCTGATCTTTGAGAATTCATACTATAGTTCTTTTTAATGTTTATTATTGTTCATGATATCCCCAGCATTCTCTTGCAGCGCCACATTTTGAAGAAATTTATCATTTTTCTATCTATTGCCAACACAAAAAGATAGAAAACCCCTACTTTAAAATATTAGCAGATTATCTAGACTCTAGACAAAGAATCAATAAACTCATCACTTTACACTTTTTTGTTCACTTAAATCTTTATTAAGGTTCCTACAGCAAAGAAGTGTGCACAAAATCTTAACCTTGTTAGTTTTTGATTTCAAAATACCCGTCTCAAGCTTTTAGGAGCTCTAGAATCTAGAGCTCCTAAAAGCATTTGGAAAAAGATTTTGTGCACAATTCTTTGCTGTAGGAACCTTAATAAAGATTTAGATGAACAAATAAGTGTATAGCGATGAGTTTATTGATTCTTTGTTTTGCTTAAGTATGTAACTTAAGTTTTCTGACGTGCCTTACATGACAGTACAGGACTCTTGAAAGTCTGTACTGTCAAATAAGGCACTTTGAATTTAGAATAGCTTAAAGTTTCTCCACAGTTCTCCCTGTTCCCAGCAAATATGCCGCCTACCCCAGTAGACTCGCAAAAAGAGCGTCCTTACCAAACTCATTTTATCACATACGTTCCACGCTAGAGCGAGAAGGGAGCCCCGCTCTATCGTGACCTCTTTCTCTCTTAAAAATATTAGGATATTTTTTTTATAATCAGCCTCTTTGGATCAGACATCCCTTTGATACATTGTACTAATGAGGCTTTTTCCAAATATAAAACCTAATTACTTTTCTTTCGTAGAAGAATAAAGATTGTAGTCAAAGATCTACAAGACTTTTAATTCCAAATTAACAGCGCCATTTTGTATAAACGCAGTCGCTGGTATTTTAATATCTTAAGTAATTGATCAAAAAAAAACAAAATTTAATAATAAAACATTGATATATACAAAGACCGCATTTATTGCACCTAAGTGAAAAATTATTTCTGCTTGGCTGTAAATTAATTAAATCAAATAAATAATGCTGAACAATTCACACATCATCATCCAGCTGACCCCAAGCTTAGCAGAAGTTGTGTTATGGCTACTAGGTAACTGTGTAAAATCTGTGTATCCCAACCCTTTCTTAAATTTGCAACATTCTTACCATCCACAGGTTGCCTGGAAGAGATTGGTTCTGAACACCCATTCTACTTGTCCTACTTTAATGTATTTTTTACGTATTTTTCTAGTGTACAATAAAGTATTTTGTATTGTATTGAAAAACAGTTTATGAATTCCATTATTACTCCTACAACATCCACACACAGAAATAGAGGGGTCAATTCTAACTCTATATAGCCATGATATTCTACTTGTATGATTAAAAAAAAACAGTTTCAAACAAAAACTAGTTTCAAAAACAGATTTCAGAATTTGTTGCATCACATCAACTTTTTCAATAAGATTGCTCACTATGATGTCAAGCACCTTTTTTAAAGTCGGCACAATAAATACTTCGAGCCTACTTAGTGCCGTGAGAAAAACGCGATCGACCTGCTTTACCTACTAAATTAAATAATTACCCGCACTTGCCTGTGCACAGGGTGTGTTCTGAACATAAATTGGGCAAATGCGTATTAGTATAGTTATATGTATATATAGCGTATAGTTTAATAACAACGAAAATTACAAGCAAGGAATAGAAAAGGATCAATTGAGCTACCTTTAGACTGTATATTAGTATAGTTATATATAGCGTATAGTTTAATAACAACGAAAATTACAAGCAAGGAATAAAAAAGGATCAATTGAGCTACCTTTAGACTGTTTGCAACCGTCTGCAGTTAGCTCAACGGTTTCAATTGTAAATACTAGTTGTAATTTTTCTACTAGTTTAATGAAAATTACTAAACATTAGAAATAGAAGTAACTTATAAACTAAGACTAGTATTTACAATTGAGATTATTAGACTAACTGCAGACGGTTCGAAACAGTCTAGGTAGCTGAAATGATCAAAATAAATTCGGTAACAGTCAAATTCTTATAGTTGAAATAGACATTCATATTTCAACTATAAGAATTTGACTTTTTTTGTGCATTTCCATTGTATCTATGAAGTTCATTAATATTTGAATCTTGATTTTGGACTTGTAACTGAAGTCCTAAACCAGACCTAAGCTACAAGCTTAACAGTAAACTTAGGTCACTTTATATATCGCTAATCATTACAAAAAAGAGAGACAAAATTCCGAAAATTTTTTTTCTTCAAATCTCTCAAAATTATTCTGAAACTGAAATCGTGTTCGTAAGAAGAAAATATCTTAGTAGCTTACGGCATGAAACTTTTCTACCGATGTCATACTATGAATGTTCATCGGCGCTAGCTATAAACGAAAATGTTTTCGTCTTCATAAGTAATGCACAGCTGGTACTAAGGGCTCTAGTAATTTAGGTGCTATTAAAAATGTGTTTTATCAATCGATGACCGATGTAGCGCAGCGTTTTGATTGCAACGTAGGGGTTGCGGGTTCGATTACCGCCTCGTGCGTGACAATGTTTATACGATCTGTAGATATTCTTTCTATGGTTCTGGGTATTTTCTATGTATTTAAAGTAAAAAATATAATACCTATGTTATGTATTGTATTTAGTATAAGTCATCTAGTACCCAAAACACGAGGCTCTGCTTAGCATCGGGCTAAATGATGCTGTGAATTGTCCAGCATTATTTATTGTATTAGTATTTTATTTCAAACAGCCTGTATCATTATTGTTCTATCTAGGCTGACAAAAAAACTTAGTTACACCAGTCCCGATTGATACTATCTGGGCGAAAGTTTGCCCACGGGTGGGAAATACGCTTTTTGCCCACCATTATGTGGACGTGGGAAACGGAGGCTGGGGAAAGATTTGAGGCACCCAGAGCTAGGTCTAGTGAATATTTCAGGGCACAGCGGATGCTAAACAAATAACGCACTTAAAATTTTTAGGAGTAGGGTTAGATTTGTTTTGTCTAGTTTAGGAAGAGATACGAAATTTCCTTTGGTGGTGAATTTTGGAAATTCCTTTGTTTAACGGAATTATATATACCTAATTCCGTTAAACAAATTCCAAAATTCACACATAGAGTTGGTTAAACAGATCATAAGCTTTTTTTAAATTCATCTGTACCTTGTAAGTAGTTTTTTATCATTTTTAAGAAGAGGTATGAAAACAGAGTTTTGTGGCCACCAAAGGCAATTTCGTATCTTTTGTCTTAAGGCAAGCAAAGTAGTGGCATCACTTAAATTATCATATAATTATGATAAAAGAAGTGGTGGCGCTACTTTAGCTCCTGTTTGCGCCTTAACTTAAATGAAAACTAACTTAAGCATGAAGCTAACAGTGTAAAGGTCGATTTATATGCCTTAACTTAAATGACAACTAACTAAAGCATGAAGCTAACAGTGTAAAGGTCGAGTTTTATCTACAGACATTGAGTGTGGCAGACACGTGCCGTGACAGACACCGACAGATACCATTTATTTATGTATTATATTAAGTATATCAGTCATCTAGTACCCATAACACAAGCTCTGCTTAGCTTGGGGCTAGATGATGCTGTGTGAACTGTCCGGAATTATTTATTTATTTATTTATATGTAACGTATAGAAACGTGCCGTGACAGACACCCCGGATACCGACAGACACCGTCATCGGCGTCCGCTCTCACTGGCAGTTACTGCATAGCTTTAGAAGAAAAAGCATGTTATTGAAAATGTTCCGATACTCTATTCACACTGCCCGACAAGGAGCCACAGACACGTACGTACAGACATGAACCGCGCAGACAAAATATTCTTTCCGACAATACTGGCCGGGCACGACACGTGTCTGTAAGCGTCTGTACGGCCGTGTTACGATAGATCTAAATACGTTAATAGTTACTGTATGGAAGAATATCATTTTGTCTGTCACGGCACGTGTCTGCCACACTCAATGTCTGTAGATATAAATCGACCTTAAGTGACCTTGATCAAGTTTAAAACATACATAGGGGACGACATATTTTGTTTGAATTGCTGCGACGATGCTTTGCTTGCTAACTAAGACAAATATGTGCAATGCAATTCATGTCATAATCATTACTCATTAAATTGATGAATTTTATGAATCATTCAATGAAATATAAACTCTCCTTTATTAAAATCTAAAAAAATCAAAAATCTCTTTTATTGCTTTGTAATATTTAGGTTTGACCTTTATTATTTAATTTTATGTGTTTATTTATTTTAAAACACTAGAAGACCCTGTTTATATTTGAAAGTTTTATACTTAGTTGAATTAATTATTAGTAACAATAAAATTTATTATTTTCCTGACTTCATTCATTCATTCAAGGTTCTGTATTTTTTTTTAATTTAATTTTAAACCTTGTATACGCATTGTTGGACAAAGAATTGAAGTGAAGAGAAAATCAATGAGTTTTATTTTCATTTGAGTTAAGAACATTACCTGTATAAGTGCTTTTTTTGTAAGCCTAAAGAACTGTTATCAATTATTCATTTCATTCTGAACGTTTATGACTCATGAGTACGTTAGAAATAAGGTTCAAATCACAAAAGTAAAAAACTAGTAAATTCAAATTTTTTCTTCACTGTACATTTAGTTTTTTGAAGGAACATACCTATATACCTAATGGATCCTATAATCAGGGGCGGAATTCTGATAACCAGTCGCTTTACTTTGATAATGGTCACATTATTGCTCATTTATGAAAAAACTCGAGACTAAACTCTTTAGATTACGTTTGTAGTTAATGTCAAACTGTGTAATTTTGACACAATACCATTGAAATGGTAAAGCCATTAATTTATTGGAATGTTGACCAGCTCGTTTGTAGATAACAATATAACGGCTAGACGGATAGCAAAACGGCTCTTATTAATAAATAGCATTATTGCAAACGCATTTTTTTATTGTTTTAGGAGAACATCGCTTCAATAAATCACAGCAGGTAGGTGTTCAGTATTAAGGTGATAAGGGCGACCATTAATAACGTGAAGTTTTCAAGGGGGGTGGGGGTCAAGCTAAATCTTTCAAAATCTCACTTGGTGGAAGGGAAGTTTTAGTAAATCTCACGTAATTTTTTTCGTGATTTTAAAAGTGTGTGAAGTGATTTTAAACTACGGTAGGTACACACAAATTTCAAATACTAGTTTAGAGTAATGTAACAATTTATCTTTTTGTTTATTTTTCTATAATCCAACGCGCTCCCAGCCAAAACACCAATTTGAAATAATCTCATGTGATATCTGGGGATTGGGAGGGAGTTAAGGAAAATGCTACGAAATCTCACCAGAGGGGGCGGGGGGATCAAAAAATCCTGAAAAATGCCTTTAGTAATGCAACACTTTAAAATATGACAAGAAACAATAGCTTTTATATTCCTTGGTTAGAAAAAATCTCTTACACATCTCATCAAATGAAATTAATCAGGAATTACCATTTTAAAAAACAGCGTTCGTTTAGCGATCGGCCGTGCTATTTTAAAGCAAGTTTTATTTTACGATCCGGCGGCGACAAAAACATTAATTGATCTAGATATCAAAACTTTAATAAAATGTAAAATCTAATAACAAGTTTAAAAGTCGTTACGCGTTACAAGTAAGATATTCCTGACCTTTGCGAAAACACCTGTTTTTTGCGCGGAACGGATAACGCATAGCTTTTGTGAAATGTCAACGTTTCCGCTAGATGCGCAAGAGTGGACAGGAAAGGTGTGGAGAGGTCATTTTAGTCTAATCTTAGTATGGACTTTTCTTTTCAGTCCGTTTTTAAGTTGGTTAGTTTTAAGAGATAAACAGATATAGACATTCTATTTTGTATTTTTCAAATTGAACTCCAGAATTTATAAGTAAATAAAGAAAGACTGGATAGATGATGTTGTATTGATTGCCCAGAGTTATTATTATTAGGTATTTTATTTATTAATTTAACAGCGAAATGTTTTGCGAGTTTATATGTTTATATAATTTGCAAAACATTCCGAGTTAGGCATAGCATAGCCAATCCGGATTGCATCTGAAATTCAATGCTGATTGTGATGTAATTCAGGATCAAAAATAAGAATAATAAACATGTAAATAATAAAATGTAATAAGTTTCACAAACTGTAATAAGATTGCTGAAAAAATAACTAATTGTTTTGTTTCTTACCAGAATAGGATGTGTAAATTTTTATCGTAAATCCAACAAACCGAAGTGAGACTAATCCAAATACAGGACTTTTTAGCTGTCAAATTAACTAATACATTGTTTTTTGAGAATTTTATTCCTTGAAGTGGACATCAAACTCACTTATTAACAGCGATCAAGGTACCTCAAGAAATATAGCATCAACATAAAAAAGCGACTCCACACCATCCAAGAAAACAGCTATATCTTCCACGGTTCATATCCCTTATCAAGCTACAATTATAAATTATTAACTTGATATGTGCGTGATGTAGCTAACATAGTAGTACTTAGGTACTGAGCTAATGAACGGCAGTTAAAGTCACTGACCTCAAGGTATTTTATACTTATAACTTACTACATATAATTATAACATTTCAAAACTCATGAAGTGATTCAACTGATCCATATCACAGCCAGTCGTCGCGACCCCAAGACACTGGCTGCATTACCACGCTGTATGGCAATGCTGATGCGCTGAGTCAGATACTCACCAGCTAGAGGGTCACGCGTAGCATCGACCAGATGCTCAGATAATTCTAGATTGTTTGCAACAGTATGTTTTTGTTTTTTGTTATTCGTCACTACATAGTGTAAAACAAAGTCTCTCCGTAGTTTGTTCCTATGTATGCTTAGGTCTTTAGAACTACGCAATGGATTTTAATGCGGTTTTTCTAAAGGCGCCAACTAAAGGTAATAGAATAGCGTCGCCTCTTATTTTATCATATAATTCCGTTAAACAAATTTCCAAAAATCATATTATGTTCAGTTTTTTATAACTATCATAAGATCTTTTATTGCATCTGTAGTAGTTTAATTTTGTCTTTTTTAGGAAGAGATAAATAAACCTTATACCTGATAAATAAAACTACTAAAAATGCATTAAAAAAGGCTTATGATAGGTTTAAGAAACTGAACGTGTGAATTTTGGATGTTCCTTTGCTAAACGTAATTAAATGATAAAAATGTGGTGGTGCTAATTTAGCTCCTGCTTGCAACTTAAAGCTTCGGACGACTTCTGTCGCGTCGATAAGCCGCGGCAGTTTGGAAGATCGTACATATGTGTCTCAGTACAAAATGAAACAAATATCGCAATAAATCGCAGCTGTGGGTGGAGTAGTGGCTTAAAAGTCAGCCGCTCGACTCGATATCAAAACCATGTGAATCCAAGCGTATTTTATAGCAGCGATTTAAGTAATTACACATTAAGGAATACGGTTGTTTGAAATTATAGAAACTAATTGAACTAAACCATAACTCGCGAAGAACCGACAACCGTTGGAGACCGCGACTTGGTAAACTTAAGTAGAACGCCCTCCGGCCAGGTGCGATGCAAACTTTTGCGTTTATAAAAATAAACATACCATAAAACAAATACGGAAGGTTCTTTTGCATAATTAACTGAACTGTAAAAGTAAGTAATAGTAAAAGTTAGTAAAGTCATTTCCTTGCCCTTTGAAGCTTATGAGTCCCTAATTGGCTAATTCATCTGGCTAAATGAGAAAAATATATACAGATTTGTTTAAGAAGTCACAATCTAACCTGGGAGTAATAACTTTATTTAAAAAGACAATTATTGCTAATATATTGCGTCTGAATACAACTTGTATTATATAAGAGAGTCAAAATTATGTTGCTCTCGACGGAGCCTACGTATTCCTCCCCTTGGATTCCAGCACGAGCTTTCCTCTTCCTTTTTGAGTTTTTAATAATACAGTACATAAAAATTAGTAGATTTAAAAATGCTAAACGAAAAACAAGAATATCTGAGCGTGTGGTCGATGCGACGCGTGATCTTCTAGTTGGTGAGTAGGTACCTATCTGATGCAGCGCATCAGCATTGTCATACAGCGTGGTAATGCAGACAGTGTATTGGGGGTATTATGCTGATCTACTTCTAGATTTTTTTATAACAGCTTAAATTTATTTGCAGGTGACAAGTTCTAATTATTTGTAGTTTTTTCGGATTATTTTATTGGCGTTGTAATATTTCTTCAAATTTTCTTGGGCGATTTGAAATCTAATAATATACCTATAGTGTATGTTTTAATACTATAACCAAGATAATTTATGAATACCTGATAATATTAAGTCAGTATTATCGACAGAGAATACGCAACATCAATTAAGAGTTCTAGAAAGTCATTCCCACAGTTTCTAGTAATTGTGCCGAAGCATTGTTTATAGGTAAAACCTAGACTACACGCAAGCTCTGATTACATTGGGTACTATGTATACCTGCCTTTAGGAGTTGCAAGCTTACGGCAGTAGGTACGCACTAAACAGTGAAGTCTAAGTTCAGAATTGGAGAATAACTGATACTAGTAGTAGTATTTTTTTATAAACTTACTAGAAACCCGCCCCGGCTTCGCACGGTTTTATTATACGTATAAACCTTCCTCTTGAATGACTCTATCTATTAAAAGAAACCACATCAAAATCCGTTGCGTAGTTTTAAAGATACATAGGGACAGAGAAAGCGACTTTGTTTTATACTATGTACTGATAGTGATATGGATCCCAGAGAATCTCTAAGTGATAGATTTAAAAAAATGAACATATAGGGAGCCATATCAAAATCCTACTAATATTATAAACGCGAAAGTTTGGACGGATGGATGGATGTATGAATGTTACTCTTTCACGCAAAAACTACTCAACAGATATGGATGAAATTTGGCGCAGAGATAGATTATTATATTATATAAAGCTCGACAACCACTGACTCACTCACTGACATAATTGTTCTCCCTGTTGGTGGATGGGGAGGTATGGTTTTTTTTACGGAAATGTGTAGGGGAGGTGGGGGTGAGTATGGGAAAATTCCGACTTTTTTAAATTTCGAACCCCCTCTAGGACCCCCCGGGGGTTCTTCGGCCGTGTAGGGGGGTGGGTCAGATTTTTTTGTGGGGTCGTGTAGAGGGTTAGAAACCATTGTGGGGGGTGAAATTTTTTTGACCCCCAACACCCCCCGAGACCCCCCGCTTTTGAATTGCTCCCGGATGAAGGAGCGATGGAGGATTTCGGATGGCGGGATCGTATAGAGGGTTTAGTCTTTAATCGGAAGAAAAAAAAAATTGACCCCCCCCCATGACCCCTTTTTTGAACCCCCTTTCGTATCTCCCGAACGGCTCGCGATGGAAAAAAAATCTTTTCACAGTCGCGTAGAGAAGGTCGAATAGTTGGGGAAGCCAAAAAAAGTTTGACCCCTTTGCACCCCCAGACCCCCTTTTTTTTTAAAAAACCGTTTTTTGACCCATTTTTAGGGTTTTTTTTGGGGTGGAGCATCGAGGCGAGCGAAGCGAGCCGAGATGCGACACCGGGAACCAGCACGGCGAGCGAAGCGAGCCGTGCTGCGTTCCCCCTGACGACCCCCACGACCCCCACGACCCCCCCCCCCCCTCTGGGAGCATTGCGGCGAGCGAAGCGAGCCGCGATGCGACTACAGAGGCTTCAGGAGAGGCAGCAGAGGGGGAGTCGCAGCACGGCGAGCGAAGCGAGCCGTGCTGTGACCCCCCGCCGCTGCCCCCCCTGGAACCCCCCCACCAAAAAAATTGATATGGGTATCGTTTTCGACTAACTCGGGGTCGAGGAATCCGAATATGATGTCGGCGGGGAGCGGCGAGCGAAGCGAGCCGCGATCGGACCCAGCAAGGCGAGCGAAGCGAGCCGCGCTTCGTGTCCCAGTGTGGAAGCATGAGCGGAGTCGTATTGCGGCGAGCGAAGCGAGCCGCGCTTCCCGTCACACTGCAAGGCGAGCGTAGCGAGCCGTGCAGTGTGGTAGCATGGGCAGAGTCGTATTGCGGTGAGCGAAGCGAACCGCAATGCGACGACTGACACCCAGCAAGGCGAGCGAAGCGAGCCGCGCTTCGAGCCCACTGCAAGGCGAGCGCAGCGAGCCGCGCAGTGTGGTAGCATAGGCAGAGTCGTATTGCGGTGAGCGAAGCGAACCGCAATGCGATGACCGAGACCCAGCAAGGCGAGCGAAGCGAGCCGCGCTTCCCGTCACACTGCAAGGCGAGCGTAGCGAGCCGCGCAGTGTGACCGCACACCCCTCATATGGGTATCGTTTTCGAATAACTACAACCCGAAAATTACGATAAAGACGTCCATTTTGAAATCCAAAATGGCTGACATTTTTTAATCGCAAAATACCCTCATGGGTATCGATTTCGAGCAATACGTGGGTGTAGGTTACGATAAGGGGAATAAAATTGCAAAATAAACAGTCTACACAACCGACGCGAGCTGCTTGCAGCTCGCGCACGCCTAAAAAACTAGTTATAGATTATAGATAGATATTTTATCCCGGAATTCCCACGGGAACGGCGAGGCGCTGCTAGTATGTTTTTGTTTATGAAAACCTCTTGTAAGTACTTCGTTTCTTAGAAATTTCAGCCGATTCCCTGAAAATAGCCATATACATTATTTAATTTAAGAAATGAGAATAAACTCACTTTGCTAGAAAGTAGAACAAGACAAGTTTAATTTATTGTTCAAAGAGTTTCAATATTTTCAATTTAACAAAACTCCATGTGAGTTAATATAAACATCAAAAATACCTATTTATTAAATCACTATCAAAAAAATAGAAACAAGTTAAAAATAATTTACAAATTATTAACGTGAAAGTTTGTATGGATGGTTGTTCCTTTTACGAAAAAACAACTGAACGGATTGGGGTGAAATTTTGAAGAGACATAGTTCTTGCCCTGGATTAACACATAGGCTACTTTTTATCCCATAAATCAGTTCCCATAGATAGTAATAGCCTTGAAACGTTTCCATAGAAAAACGCGTACGAAGCCGAGGGCAGATGCTAGTTATGTATAAAAATCCAAAGCTCTGTCAGGCCCTATAGCTTTTTTCTTTGTCGGCATATCACTTACAAACTTTATATAAAAACTCCAAACACTGTCTGTTTATGTTTAAAAGTTCTGCATATTATCATTTTATCATTGCAATTAAATGTAAACGTATTTTTTATCGTTTTTACGGTATCAACTAACCATTAGATAATACGAACATAGAAGTGAAACTATAGTGTGTAATGCTGACGTGTACTGAAATACTTAGAACAGTCATACTTCTAGAGCCCTGTTTTACGGCTGCATAGTATGGAGACGTCATAGAAAGGTTTTTTCTTTCATGGAATTTTGCACAACGTATCTGTTATGCGTTGCGGACATGGAACTACGCTAATACCATACGTAAATAGAATATCTCGATACTATCGAGTAACGAAAAAAAAAAGAACTCATTGCTCAGAGCCCTATGTTCGGTTTGATATCGAGACATCATCGTGACGTTCTCATTCTGAAATCCGTGATGACCAAACTGTTCGAGAGCAACTGTATACTGTTTTATAATATTAGTTTTAATTATCGTAGAAAAGCATCTGTCCGCCGCTTCGCTCGCATTTTTTCTATGGAAACGTTTTAAGGCTAATTATATGCAAAGGAAAGTGATTTATTAGATGAAAAGAATAGCCTATGTTATAATTAAGCTAAATTATGCGGACGTGGTAATAGGACCCCGATTACTCTCTAAGACGCAAAGACTAGTTCAGCGAGTCCAAAATGCCTGTGCCCGTTTTTGTTTTGATGTTCCATTTAGAGCCCATGTGACAACATTTTTAAATAAACATTTCATTTTGAAAATGAAACATCGTCGCAAATTGCACTTGCATGTCTTATGTTTGGTGTAATGAAATTCAAATCGCCGTCTTATCTCTTCGATAAGTTTTCATGGTTGTCTAGTTCCAGATCTAGTGGCTCTCGCCAGTGCTCGAGGCAGCTCGAGACACAGCGGCACAGCTCGGCCTGTTTCAGAGGCAGCTTCCGCTATGCAGCCTCGAAGTGCTGGAACAATATCCCGCCACCGATAAGGAACCTGCAGAGTTTACATAGTTTTCGATCTAAATTAAAGTATTTTTTGCTTAACCATCAGAAGGAACAGGAAAGCCTTAAGCACGACACGAGTGCTCTTTAATAGGTATGTGTCGTATTGCACCTTTTAAAAACCTTTATTATGTTAGTATTTTTTATTGATAGTTTTTATGTGTCAGTTTTGTTAATTTTAGCGTTGTTTGTATGTGTGATCCGTAAAGCCAGCATGTGGCTCTGACGGAAGACCAGAACTCATGCTGAGGCAGAGCCATTTTGTTACAGTTACTCTTCCCATTTTAGTCTCAGTTTATTCTAAGTTTAGTCTAAGTGTACTGTGTATTGTGTAATTCTGTAAACAAATAAACATATTTTCTATTCTATTCTATTCGGTTCTATTCTGTTCTATTCTATTCTATTCTATCCTATTCTATCCTGTCCTGTCCTGTCCTGTCCTGTCCTGTCCTGTCCTGTCCTGTCCTGTCCTGTCCTGTCCTGTCCTGTCCTGTCCTGTCCTGTCCTGTCCTGTCCTGTCCTGTCCTGTCCTGTCCTGTCCTGTCCTGTCCTGTCCTGTCCTGTCCTGTCCTGTCCTGTCCTGTCCTGTCCTGTCCTGTCCTGTCCTGTCCTGTCCTGTCCTGTCCTGTCCTGTCCTGTCCTGTCCTGTCCTGTCCTGTCCTGTCCTGTCCTGTCCTGTCCTGTCCTGTCCTGTCCTGTCCTGTCCTGTCCTGTCCTGTCCTGTCCTGTCCTGTCCTGTCCTGTCCTGTCCTGTCCTGTCCTGTCCTGTCCTGTCCTGTCCTGTCCTGTCCTGTCCTGTCCTGTCCTGTCCTGTCCTGTCCTGTCCTGTCCTGTCCTGTCCTGTCCTGTCCTGTCCTGTCCTGTCCTGTCCTGTCCTGTTCTGTCCTGTCCTGTCCTGTCCTGTCCTGTCCTGTCGACGAGAGCGAACTTGTCCAAGTTTATTTAGATATTTGAGAACACCGTTACTCTACCCTGGGAAGGGAATGAATTAACGAGTTTCGTTTCTGTTTCGTTATTATTATTGTAATGTGAATTTGCGTGCGTTTATCAGATAATAATGCGCCGGTCGCAACATATTCTGCAATATTAATTTATTATTAACTTCCACGCTATGCACGATTACAATGAAATATTGAATTGTATATTTAAGGATTTTCGCTAATTATGGAACGGTAGATAGGTACCTGCTCTACTTAGGTCTTAGTGGGTCTTACCTTATTTAGAAACTAGGAGGAGGGTCGGAACAAAAACCGATATACGACATGCTATATATTTTTTTTTTTTTTGTAATTTCGTAGCATTTGTATAATTTTACATGATAAGCTTATTGAACCTGTTCCAAGGCCGATGAATCCAGTAGAAAAATTTGCTTAAAGTTCAATGATCTATACAGATACCGATAAATCCATTCATGAGGTAAAAGAAAATTTATATCTTAACAGAAACCGATAAATCCTAAATAAATTTGGTAGATTTTTATAAGGTTGAGACAAAAACCGATATATCAATTTCCATTTGCTTTATGGCAAATTAATAATGGCCAAAGGAGGTTGATTTCTTCCGTCCATGATATTGGCTACACTAGAGGTTTAGTCTGTCTGTGGATTTAATGACAGTGACTGAATTTCAACATTAACTGTGACGGATGAAAGGGTGTAATAGTTAACGGTTTCCTGAGTTTTTCGATGTCAAATTTAAATAAATTTTCTAACGGTTTTTTTTTCGTTTGCTGTAAGATTGTCATTAACATTAAAAAGGTCATAATTAAAAAAGGTTGTTAAAAATGGAGGAAATTGACCATTTGGTCGAGAATATTAACCATTTTTTAATTCCTCATATACTTAGTTTTAACCAAAAATGTTAATGGTTTTTTCACATAGCGATAAATTCTTAGTTGATTTTTTCAAAAAACGATAAATCCGGATAGTCTAAGCAAAAACCGCTAAATCGATTTTTGTTTTTTTGTTGTTTCGTTTATTATTTCACACACGAATCTGTTGATTTGGCCACCAAACAATGTTGCCAATATTGATATATTAAGATACTCTCTTTTACCTATAAAACCAAAGACAAAAAACGTTTTTTCCGATTTGTCAAAAATCTTAGTAAGTGGATTTAGCGGTTTTTGTTCCGAAGCTCCTCAGTTAATGTTGGTAGGTACTTATTGCATTATTCCAAATAATAAATCGAATTTATCAATTCGACATTTTATTAGATATCATAATTTAATAACTGTACAGCTAACTCTAGATTGTTTGCAGCAGTATGAGGTAAGCTGAATTGCAATTGTAATGCCCAACCATAATGTTCCTATTATTGTACTGTAATTTTCTTTGTTAAAAACTTACCAAAGTAATTAAAAACATACATTTAGTTCTAAGTGCATTTATGAAAAAAAATTACCCCGAAACGAGTTGCAGTTTTATACAGGTAAGAAAGATGTATCCTATGCTTCGCAAATTCTAGTTTCTGCGCTATCTGGCTATTACTGGCTTCGCACGCGCTTTTTGAGGATGAAAAACCATTTAAACGTTCGATCCGTTTAGTCTGACAAACATTCAATTTAAAACTTCGCAATTTTAATAATTTTGTTATGTTCAGATATATAATAAGGCTCAAAGAATTAGCAAGTTGAAGTGGCAGTGGGCCGGCCATATCGCGCGAAGGACCGACAACCGTTGGGGCAAACGTGTTCTTGAGCGGAGACCGCGACTCGGCAAACGTAGTGTAGGACGCCCTCCGGCCAGGTGGGATGACGATCTGCGAATGACTGCTGGCAGATGCTGGATGCGGCAAGCTGAAGACAGGGCGCTATGGCGCTCATAAGGGGGAGGCCTATGTCCAGCAGTGGACTAATATAGGCTGATGATGATGATGATGATATAATAAGGCATGATTAATATTTTTCTAGTACATATTTCAATAAGGGTTATCAATAATTTTATTCAGATAAATAAGAATAAAAAGAGAAAAGAAAATAACAAAAATGGGAAATGCTTGATTACTCAAAGTACTTAGCGCCATCTCTTGACTTCATCAACAATGAAATAACGAAACAGTGTTCAGAAAACTCATAAAAACTTTGATGAAATGAACCACACATCGGCAACTATCCCATTTAGTTATTATGACATGCCACAGATGTCGCTTTCACGAAAAGTAACAAACATGAATCTATCGCATGGCATTTATTTATAATAAAATAGAGACCCGCCTGGCTTCGCACGATTTTATTATGTTCTTATAAACCTTTCTCTTGAATCACTCTATCTATTAAAAAAAACCGCGTCAAAATCCGTTGCGTAATTTTAAAGATGTAAATCATACATAGGGACAGAGAAAGCGACTATGTTTTATACTATGTAGTGATGTGATGTGGGTAGATAATTGATAGAATAGTTCAAAATATAACAGTTCAGTTCACTTTACTTCATTGAAGTTTTTCAATCTTGTAATTAAATGTTAAAACAAAAGGTATGATACTCTAAGTTTTTCACGCCATCTCGTGATTTTATTAATAATGAAATAACAAAACTGTGAAGACAACCAATACGAGAGGTTCAGAACCACTTACCATGAGAGACAACCCTATTTAGTTTAACCCTAGAGACCTATCCTTCGTCGAATCGACGACTACGAAATATTGCGATATTTTTTTTGTTCTTGTGCCAATCTTTATGTTGTTTCTTGTCAACTCGGTATTCGCTGAGCTTTTTCGGGAGGCGTTTGTGTTCGTTGTGTCAGAACCTTAGTTTTGGACATATAACCAAAATAGTCGTCGCTTCGACGAATGGTTAGGCTTTGCGTATAATTTTTTCACAGCTCATGCATATTTTTTTTGCATCAATTACCATGGCATCTGAATGTTTGTTATCTGATGACCATATAACGCGTTTATTATTCAGAGTGGAAGACGGTAGTGCTTTGGATGAATTGACTGATAATGAAAAATAAGATGATCTTGAGGTGGATGATGCTAAAAGTGGTACTCAAGATGAACCTTTCGATCAGGAGGATAGCCAGGATATCATGGCTGTACCAAGTAATGATTAGGCGTGATTTTACGTAAAGATGCATATTATTGCATTATCTTCATAAAATTACGCCTACAGTTAGAAGAACCAGGCTCAAAAACATGCTGAAAATTCGTCCGATGCCTGTACAACCCATGTAAAGACAAAATCTAGGAGCCGAGTCTGATCTAGGTCAAGGTGAAGGTCAGTCATCATCCCGTCATGACCTCCAACCAGACTAGGCTCCAAATATGAAGAATCGCTAAGTCTGTGGTATAATCATCATCATCATCATCCGCAATCCGACTTCACCCACTGCCGGGTGAAACTTCAAACTTTTGTGCCTCCACACGGTCTTCGCCAGTCTCATCCAGTTGCGCCCTGCGATTTTCATAATATCGTGGTATAATATTCATATAAAAAAGGCGCATGACTAACTTGTATTGCTAAAAATGCAACAGTAATTTGTGTTGAACACAAAGTGATTTTTTGCATAAAATGCGCTTCTAAGAAATAGGTTTTATGTGTTTTTCAGGATGAAGAGAGCGTTATAATTTTTGTTCGTCAAAGAAATCAGGATTATTATGAGTTGTTTTTTTAAATTTTTTTTTTAATGTAAGCATCTCATTTGGTCTCCTAAAACTGGTGCTCTACAAAACATGGTGTAAAAGAAATATTTTCGCATTATAATACAAACTTATTGTTTTATTAAGTACAATAATACTGGGTTCCTATAATCAATTGATAAAATTAACTGAAACTGTAAGTATTTTTGAAATATTTGAACTCAAAATATACTCGTCGCATCGACGAATGGTTAGGTTTTAAGGGGTATTTGCGAAGGTTAGGTCTCTAGGGTTAAGAAAAATCACAAAGATGTCTCTCCAAGGCTAAGTTCAAATGACGGATAGATGGCGCACCCTCTCAAAAACAACGAACTCCTCGTACCTTTTGATGGATCAGCGCTTGATTTAGTAACTGGGGTTTTCACTAGATGACGTAATAAAACAAGAGCAGGTTACATAGTGCAATTTTCTTGGTATAGATGTCGCTTTCTTGGTATTATTTATAATTTACAATCTTTAGTCATTTTAAACTTCTCAAACGTGATAAGTTTATTGTTAATAAGCTCGAGAGTACACCTGAAACGTCTAGACCTTTAATAGAAAACTATACCGTCCTATCTCGAGCTTTCAAGTCTTTCATTATCCTTCACTTCTGCTCAGATTGAAAGTCTGCCTATTTAGAGTCAGACTTAGGGTGTGTCCGCAGTAGGCAAACAGTGAGCGGCAGTTCAGTACGCCCTTCCATATATTTTAAACTGAGTGTTCCCAGTTTGCTAGTTTGCGCTCACTGTACGCAGTTTGCACGCAGTTTGCAGCGATACGTGCGCCGACTGTCTCAGTTAGCGGCCGACTCGCAGGTTCCAATGTTTGCGATACGCACGCAAACTGATCTGAGTTTGTAGCTGTTCGCCACAAATTTGCGGCTCACTCAGTCGGCCACTCACTGTTTGCCTACTGGGGACACAGCCTTAGGCAGCGTTCTTACTTTATGTTTTTTTAGAAGGCATTATAAACGCGTAAGCGAAGCCATGAATAGGAATAAATTCGTATGTCTATTGTTTATAATAATTAATTATATTAGAGGTACGAATTTGAGTGAGCCTGCGACACAGAAGGCTTCGAGTTTGATTCTCGCCTAAGGAAAAAAAGTTTGTAAGATCTGCAATTATTTTGTTCTCAGGTTTGCATGTACTTTTATTTATATGGGTAGGTAAGTATGTATATTAAAAAAAAACTATCCATAATACCTACCCATAACACAAGCTCAGCTTAGCTTGGGGCTGATGATGTGTGGATTGTCCAGCTTGATTTATTTGATAATTATTTATTTATTTTAACAAGACCCTATGGCTGTTTCTAAAAATATTGTTGCAAGGAAAAGAGTTGATAAGCCACGCAAGGTGTTACAATAAGTACTTAATTATTATTTTTTGTTTTAACTCATTAATATTACTTTATTTTCCTTGATTATTATTGTACCTTATAGAGCAGTTCGTAATAAAATATCCCAAACAAACCTTGTGCTTTCATTCATTTAATCCTACATAGTTCATCTCCTCGACAATAGATGGCAGCACGTTGTGAATTCTTACAAGATGCTTGCAGGAAGAATGATTTTATTGTTTTCAATAAGTAAATGGAAGCTTTTAACATGACTAAATTTCGTCATCACTTAAAAGATATGTAATTTAATGCAAAATAGAGAATGTATAGATAGAAAGTAAAAAGGGAGTTTTCAACCATAGGTACATTAGGTAAAAAAAGAAACACTTTTATGAATCATCCTTTTTATTTTTTAAAATAATTATAGCT
Organism: Eupithecia centaureata; assembly: GCA_944547425.1. NCBI lineage: Eukaryota > Metazoa > Arthropoda > Insecta > Lepidoptera > Geometridae > Eupithecia > Eupithecia centaureata. Next base: position 7,461,934 of record OX155702.1, on the reverse strand, counting down.
AACCGTTTCGGCAATAATAATTACTATATCATTAATGACACAATAAGCATTTTCCGTTGTTAAAATAAAATGTTTTCAAAATAAAAATAAACGGGTTAATTTGTTCGTAAAATGTAAAAGTAATATTAAACATAAACTCATCTATAACTATTAATTACATAGCAGTTCATTACTTAATGATTACAAAAAATAACTTTTATAAAAAATATCATTCAATAAACACATTGCAAATCTAAAATACCTAAAACATGGCATCGATATTTTAACGTAACTAAAGATTAATAATTATACAAAGTAATTATCTACTATAAATAAAATAATATTAATATAAAAACAAACGTGTCTGTCGTGAACACTCGTGATTCTTATTTTAATAATGAAATCATCTACAATTTTAGAAATATTTCCAACATTTTCGACCCTAACACTGAAAGTACATTAATATCGTCACATCACGTTCCTAAGGTATTTACATTTTTATTTATGTATTTATTTTAGTACATAAACATGCCAAACAAGAATTTTGACTTCTATTATTTATAATTCTAACGCCTAAATTGAATTTTACATTTTAATGCCGAAATACTATAATTTTGATATTACATTAATTTACATTACATCCAAACATTGTATTTTCAAAAATTTCTTTTAATTTAGTTTCCAAAAGTGACAATACATATTCCATGTTAAATCACTCTAATGATTTTATTATTATTTATGAATTATATACTTTGTTATAATAATTCATACATTATAGTGAACTTATCACGACATACGATGAAATCGTAAAATAAGACTAGAAATACACCAATTGGAGAGAAAAATAATATTTTTGATAAAGTTGAACATGAACAAGGTTGAAAATGCATGAACATTAAAAAATGAACATTAGCAGTGTTCATAAAATGGTTTATTATGAACAAAATTCTATCAGGGTTGTCAACATAAACAGAAATGTTAACGTAACAACGTAAATGCCGATGTGACATTGTGAAGATATAGGCTAGGTATACAATAAAGTAGAAAAAATTGCGCTGCCAGTTTGTATATAGGTATACGTCATTTTCTAAATATGTAGAACAAACCAATCAAGAAAGTTAAAAAAGGTTTTTTTCAATATATCCGTTTTGTTAATTTTTTAATTTATTGTAGTTTTTTGCTCTAAAATGGATACGACGATACGTTGGGTTATGTTCCCTTAATTGTAACACCAATTATAAATATTAACTATGACATTTAAGTACACATTTTTTTTGTATTTATGTTTTTATTTCGTTGTTTACTACGATAACAGAAACTAAGTATTCCTATAAATACCAAATTTTTGTTATTTCTTCCACCATTTATAAAAATTACATAAGTACTTAGGTAATTTGTGAATTTTTATAAAAAGACATTTTGGGTACTTATTTATTACATTACATTGATTATGCTAACTTATTAATTAAGATAAGTGTAACTACTATTATGTGAGTATAAATTGAAAACCGGTCTATCTTGTCTATTGCTTAATATTAAGAGTAATAAATGTATATTTAGCTAAACTGTAGTTTAAACAATAGTAAAATAACAAAACGACGAAGCTTAAATGAAAACTTGAACATTTAATAAGGATGTTTACTCGAAAATCAACAGCAAGTTATTCGTAAAAAACTTAACAATGTAAATTTCATGAAATATGCTCTAAGTATGGGTAAGTTACAATATCCATAATAGGATTTTCTTTCAATTATGATAGTTAAACAGATCAGTACCTCATTATTAACTTAATTTGATGATTCATCAATTCAATTTTCAATAAGGTATTTTCTGAAATGGAACATATTTCAAAATATTTACGATAACTTGAAAAAATAAAAAATGTAATGTAATCGCAAGTTGTAGGCAGCGATTTTTTAAACATCGATTGAACCCTATCCGTAGCTCCAAGAATTCAGAACAACAATTAGAATTCTAGGTATTTCAACGATTTTAACAAAACAAATAGTAACAAAAGTAACATCGAATGCCGTTAAAACTAAGTCGCCATATCCATTTCTCACAAAAAACTAACACTGACAGCGCACTTCGCGGCATTGTGATTTACATCACATATCGTAAACTCAAACCAGTTTCTATTGATACTAAATCCCAAAATACAATAAAAGAATAGAATTCATTCATTTTACTGCAATTGGTAATGAAAGAATTGCCTGGTAAAGTAGGCATAACTACATACAGCTTAACTACAGATTTTCATCATAAAATAAAATGTAGAAAAACATCATTCATTTTTTCATAATTTTTTGTCAACATTAAAAAATTTATCCATCAAAAACTTAAAAATAATCGGACACCTCTCAGACACGTTTAAATATTCCGCTTTCGATGATCACAGAGATTGCAATGTCTTCATTTTTGCACTGCATTTCGTACCTAATTAAACCTATTGAGTTTTTGTCGTATATCCACAAAAATCTTATCTAAATTTTCAATCCCGAAAATACAATGTCAATATTTTCAATACAAACATCATTTTTATATTACAATTTAAAGAATGCCGCACAAAAATGGAGACGGTCAGTGCATCATGAACACTTTCTAGGAAACGCCACTTTTGATTTAAAGTCTAAAGTTAGGATTCAAGATCCGTGCTTAGATTTGTACAACTCGACCCGAGTCTGTTCCTAACAGATGTTCTTTATTTATAACTTTAAAATTACCAAACGTCCATAAATTTTTTCCTTCTACTAAGACCTAAATTTAAAACAATACAATTTATATTACAATATTCATAGGAACTTCTTTTGTTGTTAAATTTATTTTATTTATATATTAAATTTATGAGGACACATTTTTACATAAATAGCGATCCATTCACTTTGAATTTTATTTGCGATTATCGTATTTTTTGTATTTTCAGTCTAATCGTGTTTTTGTTGCCTAAAAGGTAAATTTTCACGTTTCCTCGAAAACTTAATCATTACCGGGTAACCTTCATGCCTAGTTGGTACTTGCCTTCATTCCAAATCATAAGAAAAATTTGCCGAAAAGTTTTGTATTTCATAAAGTAAAAGAATGTTAATAAAAATAATCCAAAAGTATCTCATTGTTAACGAAACACAATACACAGAATCATTAATATCTTGGGCTATTGCATTGTATTTTGTCTATTTTAAATTGACTTTACTGCGAAAGTAGTGTTTTTTTGAGAAAAAACTATCCAAGTTGTTTATAATAAAACAACTACTGACGCGTAAGATCAACCATTCAAGAATGAAATAATTACGTACATTAAAATCAGCTTACTTGTACCTTACCTATATATGATTATAATTATGTAGAATACAATACATATGAACAGACGAACTGACGTTTGAACTGTTCACATCCATTGTCACTTATTTATAATACACGATTGTAATTATAAGAGAATTATTATTCGGCAACACTTGACATTCTTTTTATTTCGTTTTGCAAAAATATAAATAAGAATCTGATTACTTTTTTCAATAAAAGTAATAAATAAATATATTTTTTTGCAAAACGAAATTAACTATAAAACTATTGTTGTGGCAACTGTATTCAGCAATGAATGCTGAAGTGGTTTTATGAAATATCATTAAAACCATTATTAAAATATTTGGGCTATTGCAGTTTGAAAGTCGATTATGATATGAAATAATAAATAAATACTTGTATATATTATTTGGGCTATTGTTAACATCCAGGTGTATTAGAATGTCTTGTGTTCTGTCTATTCCAGGTTTATAGAGCACTCATGTACTTGCTCCTTTATTTCGAATCATTGATCTTATTGTCTCGTCTCATCAGTGAAAAATCGCTATTTCATTCTCACAATCAATCGTTTTATATACAAAAAATAACCAACGGCAGTCTTCTAAACAAAATAAATCAGCTTTTTATGTACAACTATAGATAATATGTGTAAATAATTTCTTTTGTAAAATTAAAATCGTTCGTATAGTAAAATAAAATGTAATTTTCAAAACAAAAGCGTTAACATTACGTAACAGGCCTAGGGTATTATACAATTTTATTATCTAATATGGCATTAACATGGGAAATAAAAAGAAATAGAAAATCTGAATAAAAATAATTATAATCTGCAATTTTTGATTTTAAATAGAATTATTTTGTGCGTTTATAACGTGACTAGCATAAGATGTGTTATTGCGTGAAAAGATAATGTTATAAAATATAATTATATGAAATATCCTACTAAATAATAATGCAAAGAATATAACTCGCTAAATGCGATAGTGCTAACGTGTTTGGCACTTACAAATTCTACCTATTAAGCTAATAAATACATCGCTTTATGTAAAGCTAACAAAATACGTTATTGCGAATCCGATAATAATAAAAGTCCGATAATAATAACAACACAATTAATATCGTAAATAATAACTGAATTGCACTGAATTTTATTTGTCATAGTTTCTACTTCTAACATTGTTCGGGCGAGTTTTTGTTCCATTTTTTGTTCTTTCTACATTATTTTAGGTACCATGTCAAATTTAAATACAATTTTTGTTTCTTCTAAACGTTCCCTATATACAACGAGACTATCTACGACACTTGTATACATTTTCACCAGCTAATAAAAAACAAAAATCACGAAACTAATTACTATTCAGAGGCGATTTCAGACGCCAAACGAAAATTTGTCACAAAATACGGAATTAGATAAATTTTGCTATCACGAACCAATTTTTTTTATACGATTGTATTGAAATCGCGTCGGATTAGTAATAGCTGAATTTTCATGGTTGAGGGTTTTGTTGGAGGTGGACAGCTTGCTGGGCCGCTTGTTGGGCAGCTTGCGCCGCGTGAGCCGCCTGGGCTGCTTGCTGCATGTGCTGCTGTTGTGCAGCTTGGGCCGCGTGCTGTGCGACTTGCTGCGCTGCTTGCTGAGCCGCCTGCTGTGCAGCCGCCTGCTGTGCGGCCGCTTGCTGAGCAGCAACTGCCTGCTGCGCGGCTTGTTGTGCAGCTACTGCTTGCTGCGCAGCCTGTTGCGCGGCTTGCTGCGCCGGCGACGGGATGTTAAAACCCAGCATTCTCGGGTCGTGTAATCTCAACGCCTGCTCCAACCTCTGTTCTTGTGCGATTCTAAATGCTTCCACTAACTCGGGAGACAACTGTCCGCTGGCATCGTTCGGCTGCGGTGGGAAGCCTCCGTTGTGCCTCAGCGGACTCGGTGCTTCATTCTGTGCTGCGGCCGCTTGCGAGACCGCTAGTCGTAATGCCTCCGCTTGTGTCCTCAACAAAGCTTCCGCTTGTTGGATTCTAAGCGCGGCTTCTGATGGAGCCGGGGGAGTTTCTGGGGGCTGGACCGGTGGTTGTTCTCTTCCAGCCAGCTGCTGTCTCATCGCTGAAACCAGATTAGCTGCTGCCACTTGAACAGCGTTAGCGCCTTCTCCAGGTTGCGCCATCATGTTGGCTGCCGCAGCTGCGATGGCCGCTACTCTTTCATCGGGGTATGGTTGATGTCCGTTGTTGCGTAGGAGATCGGATAGTTTGTTGACGGCGGCGCCTGCTTCGGACCCTGCGGAGGATGAGAGTCTACCGTTCGAGGACGAGTCGGAATGGGCCGGGGACGGCGGTGCTAGGTTGAGTAGACCGGAGCCGCCGGCGGAGACGGCCGCCATGAGGTCTCGTTCTCTTCGCTCGGCGGCGGCGCGGGAGAGGACGTACTGGGCTGCGAACTGGTGCTTTGGCTCCATTCTCATGTGCTCCATGTGGGAGAGAAGACCTGGAAATTGAGGATGAGCGTAATTATCGGTCAGTTTATATTAGCCTGCAATTGCTACGCTGAAATTGATCAAAACGGCTACTATTGCCACATGCAGTGAATGTTCTTTCGTAATTCGTTCTTGTGTAGGACGCTCTCCGGCCAGTAGGTACGATGACGATCTGTGAATGTCTGCTAGCAGATGCCGCATGTAGCAAGTTGAAGACAGGGCGCTATGAGATTTATTCAGGGAGGCCTATGTCTAGCAGTTGACTAATATAGGCTGAAGATGATGATGTTTTTAGTGAGTTCTTTGAATTTGTCTCCCAATATCATCTACAATCCTCATCAAGCCAGGTCATCTCTTTATAAGTCTAAAGCTCAAAGTGCAAACTTACCACTTTCATGCGTGAAGACAGCCTGACAAACAGAACACGGCCACATCCTCAAGCTGCTCGTGAGCTGAGTCTCCGGATGGCAAGCTAGGTGCTTCCTCAGCGACCCTTCGTTGACATAGTGCTTCCCGCAGACTGGACAAGGATGGTTGGCAGTCCTCCGCTTTGCTATATAAGGATCAGTTGGTTTAGCTTGCGCTGGGTACGGTGACGTGGCAGGAGGGCCTGACGTCACCAGGAGGTGGGGAGGTTAGTTGGTTAGGGGGGAGGAGAAAAAAAATAACAGGTTAGTTGAGGTTACAGCAAATTGAGGCATAGACGACTTTTGATATGGAGTTCGTATGCAATTTTGGAATAATCTTTGAAGTTAGTTTAGGTTTGTAGAATCTATACTAATCTACCTCTATATCGTACGAATAGAAAATGTCAAAAGTCGTGTATGAACTTAGGATAAGGTTAGTAATAAATTAAGAATTAAATTTCGATATCATAAACAACTGCTAACAAGGAATGAAAAACAAAAACATAACTCAATTAACGGAACACGAAGTCCATAGAAAACGGAAAATGTCGCTATTAAATACATAAACAAAACATGTTATCATAACAGTCGCAACGCCATCCGAAGAATTTGTCTTACCACAGACAAGAAATGTTTGCAAAACACTATACCCTTCCAATGATTTTAAAACAATAACATTTGTCTATGGCAGCCATTCCCTCGAATCGCTTTACCAACCGACCTTATTAATAAGTAAGTGCTAAGATTTATGGAGACGATACGTTTTTGTTTACCGTTGATTTTGCAACCAACACCCCTCATGGCTTTGTGCCAGCTCGAAGGTTTTATAACGAAACATGTAGCAAAATTGTTTTAACTGTACCTATTATTATGATACAAAATTTTTATCTACAACCTTCCAGCGGCAGAACTTACGAGCTATAAATCTCTCCTGCTGCATTGTACAACTGCAGTGATTTAAAAAAAGAACAGCGCTTTTATAAAAAGTAAACAATAACTGGCAGGAGAGATTGCTGGTAAAAGTAAAAATATAATCAAAAAAAGAACGCCGAAGAATTCTTTTTCCGCGCACCCATTTCAAAATCCGAACGGTCGGAAACTTACTCGCAACGCCGGACGCATTCGGATCTTTGTGTGTGTTTTTCATGTGTTCAACTAGGGCTTCGCCCCCGAACACAACTTTGTGGCATATGGGACATGGTGTGGCGGTGGCCCCACCGATCATGAGAGCGGCGTGTTGCTGCAAAACACCAAGGTGCAGCTGAAGCTCCTGTTGCCCGGCGGCGGAGGGGCATAGCATTATAAAGATTAGACATGGTAACACACAAAATACAAACAGTCGAAAGAGAATTTTGAAATAAAAATGGCCGAAAGAGGAATTTTGATCGTCAATTTGACGGAAATAAAATGAACAATAACTAAAAAAACAAATTGCTTTTCAAAATTTAAAGTTAGTAATAAGTAAATCAGAAAATAACCAAATTTAATAAAACAGTAAACATAAATAAAATAGTCTCAAAAAACGTAATGTTCACTCAAAATAAGGATTTATTCATGTAAAAATAGTCAACTATAAAATCATCATCAACCATAGACCAACCTGCAAGAAGAGTCTATCACGACAATTTGATCAAATTTATTTTAGGCGGTAAAAGCTTTTCCTTAATGTTAACCTAAATGACGTTCGAGGTCATCAGGTACAATAATTACTTATAAATGAATGAAATGCTGGACTATTCACACAGCAATATCGTGTATATGCGAATTAGGTAGAGATATGTAATGCATGATACTAATAGATTTATTATACTCTTACATGACGTTTATACATAAAAAACTACCTGAATTACATCTGGTCAAAGATCGTACAAATTTTATCCCGAGGTGGGAATCGAACCCGTAACCTCGTGCGACGCAGGACCTTTGTTCGCTGCGCCATATAACATAGTTATGCTTATATGAGATAACGGGAAATTAGGATGCTGGGGTTAGTAAAGCTTCTATAGTAAATTAGTAAGGGGTCCAAAACATTTCTAATGGATACTGACCTTGGCAGTGTGAGTTCTAAGACTGCTCTCCGTAGCAAAACCTTTGCCACAGATATTACAATGGAAAGGTCTATTTTTAGCCCTCTCGACCTGCGCATCGTGATTCCTGAGATGTTGCTGCAAGTTCGACAGCTGGATGAATGCCCTTCCGCACTCGGGTAGGTGGCATTTGTAGGGACGCTCGCCTGAAAAGACAGTTTGAGTCAAGACAACTTCCGGAAACAGTCATGTTGCTGTCTTTTTTCGGATTTATTTTACGGGGTATATGTTTTTTATTGAATAGCGGTTTATTGAATTTACCTTATCAGTGTATAAACTTTGTATCATTACTTATATTACTTGCTTCTACAAAGTATTTTATGGCAGTTTTACAGATTTCACAGTTACTAAGTACTTTGACATGATTTTATGATGTAGATTTAAGCATTAGAAGCACTCAAAATATTTGAAATTCATGTTTAACAAATAGTTTTAAAGTTAAAAGTTATAAACATAATAAAACCTTATGGTTAAGGAAAAGAAAACCGAGATCACACAGTTTCGTAATTCGAACACTAACGGCAACCTAAAAGGATTACGCAACCGACCAGTTACAATAACCTGATTTCGTTCGAAAACGCGCCAAAATCCCGACCTAAGTCAACGCGCGAAAACCGCACCATTTTAAAAATAAGAACATAATAAAATGAACGCATACTTTTAGCCTGTACTGCTAGCAAATGCAGAGGTCATTGAACGCACGCACACATTCAAGGCATGCGGTACGCACACTGGTCCTTCGAACAGCGTTGTGTTTGTGATTTTGCATGTAAGAGAAGAATGCGTTCGTATAATACCCATACGTTTGTAGATATTGTAGAATTATTTCCTAGATGCTACAAGATATATGGTACGTATGAAGCATAGAAATATTGCTATCTAGTCTGTATAGCTAATCGGGCACTAACGGTCTGGACGTTTATTTATTGACACTAAATTTTATAACTGAGTTAGGTTTATTAGGTTGCTTTTGTAGATAAAAGTGCAGGTAAAATATTGCGTTATTTAATCTATTTTATGTATTTAGAACGGGTTGTTTATGGATGATTGTTTTATGTAATACCTTGTTAGCGTTATAAGGAAGAGAATGAAGATAAAAATGGAATGTACTTTATCCTACTACTTAAAAAGGTTGTCATAAGAATGCTTAAAATGAATCAATGAATATACGAAGTAACTTCAACTTTACCGTAGGTATAATAAGTATAATAAAATATTATAATTTAAAAATATTGTAGTATAATTTTACATTTTTATTAAATTAAAATTAATCAAGTTTTACTTTTTTCCCTATCAATAATTATATACCTTTTTCATTCAGTTTTGTATTTTTTTAGCTCTATGTAAATGTGAATTAATTTAAAAAAATCTGAATTTCATCTGTGGTCATATAAATCTATATTTGCCTTATTTATCTGAGAGCCATAGGTGACATATGCAATTTAGTTTGAACATACAAATTGTAATTATATGTTCCTAAAATATTTTTTTTTTTAAATTAAATTTTTTTAAATATTTAATTTAAAAAAAATCTATTAAAATCATTATTTTAGAATAAACACGCATTATATTATTATAATAAAAGTAGGAGTAGTAGTAAGAGACTATTATTATTATTATATTAGTATTAATATTTCACTGTTTTAGTTTCTTATAAGAAACAAATAAAGACTTATAAAATATCTAACTAGATAAAGGATTTTGTTATTTAATGTTCTGTAGAACTCTATCTAATAAGATAGAATAAGTTTATGAAAATTTGACCTACAAATATTTTTAATCAAGATTTATTTACTATAAAACTTTCGTCTTTTTTCCATCTCTACATAACAGACCATAGATTAATCTTGTCTATTGCAAATATTTCTTCCGGGGTCGGCGTTCCTTATACTATTGTGGCTCGCAGCCATTTTTCAACGTATACAACCTACGCATACACCGACCAAACTATCTTGACCTCTCCTCGCTCCGTATAACGGCTTCTTCTCAGGGGAAGAATAAAAAAACGAATCTAAGTATTAAAAAAAACTAAACTTTATTTTATAAAATTATAGAGTTTGTTTTAAAGGTTTTATATGACATTATTAGAGAGTTACATATTGGTGAAAATTTAGTATTTTTGTGGAGTGAGAACCGCGTGGGAGGTCAACATAAACTGGTGGGTTGTCTATGTATATTTTTGTTATTTCTCTATGAATAAATGTAGGCAAGGGAAAGGCGTTCGCCTTAGCACACTTTGGACGCGATGCTTAAAGGATGGACTTAGATTGTGAATGTTTATTGGGAGGAATTTATTAATGTTTATTTTGCGTGAGTGTCTTGCTTTTAGTTTTCTAAAATAGAACGTTGTTAATTTTTATTTATTGTTGTTTTTTTTCTTTACATCTATTTAGAGTCCTGACTCTCTGTCTTTTTTTCACTATTTTGTTACTAAGCCTAAGTAAGTATATCTTTTTTCTTAAAAATTAACTTATCTATAGTTATCATAAATTATGTTTATAACTATACTTTTTTTAGTGTAATATTCAATTGAATAGGTAGTGTAAACTAACAAAATTAAAATTTGATAAAACATGAAACGAAATAAAATAACTCAAATTCAGCCGCAGTAAAAACTAAATCATATCAAATCGCGTAATCAAATAGAGTTACTATAATTTTTACATCAAATAATGCTGTAAAATGTGGATATTTAAGTAATAAATGCCTATTGAGCAATTGAAAATAGTAATAACCCAGCATTAAAGCTAAGCATTAGGTCTAGCCCACAAAGCTGAGAGCTAGGGTACCTACCTACAGCCTACGCATCGGATTTACATACAAAAGTGCTTCCCCGAGTATTACAAGCACCTTTTGACTGGCATCGCGTAGGCATTTAGCATTCCTTTTGCTTAGAACTTACATGCTTTATAAGTTTTTGGTAAAATTTTGGTGAAAAAATTAACTACTTATTCTTAAAAGTGTATTAGTTTTGAAGGAGACTAATAAAGAAAAATATTGTAAAATAAGTACTAATATAATGATAGGCTACCTGCTCTACCTCGTAATTTATGATGAAATTAATAAAAAAAAATACATTCTATGTAAAACTTTCGTGAAAAGTCTTTGGAAAAAAAGGTTTGCATTTAAATTTGTAGTGTTCCATGTCGATTTAATCATGACGTCCGAGCTACATATTGAATAGGCTACCTGCTCTACCTCGTAATTTTCGATAAAATTGAAATTGAAAAAAAAATCAGTGATGTTAAACTTTTTGGAAAAAGAGTTTTGCATTTAAATTTGTGACGTTCCATGTCGATTAAAACACGACGGCCGAGCGCGTGCGTGTTACGAATTTATTTTTGAATATGGAACGCAGACTCGCGCCATTCTGACTGCATCCGAATCTCGAGTTTTTGGCAGAGTTATTCATTTTGCGATTGCAGTTTTATTAAAAAATATTTTTTTAAATATATTTTATAATTTTTTTCGAGATACTTAACTAGATTGTCTTGTTGACCGATTCTTTTGCTATTTCGTAGGTACTAGTATCTGACCGCGGCTACGCATGCATTGTTTCTATGGAAAAGTTTCTAAGCTATTTCTATCGCATGATGATATGAAAAGAATAGTAGGCTATGTTTTATTCCAGGGCTAGAAACATATTTATTCAAAATTCAGCCCAATTCGTTCATTACGTGAAAGAGGACCGCACATCCTTCTATCCATACCTACAGCTATACGTCCATACAAACTTTTGCGTTTTTAATATTAGTATGGACTGATAACCTTAGTGGGGCGGCGGGCGAATATCGACGCAGGAGATTGCGGGTTCGATTCCCGCCTTATATAGCCGTGTTTTCTATCCATGATTAAAAACTGTGTAATGTATTCTAAATCAGTTATCTAGTACCCAGCTCTGCTTAGCTTGGGGCTGGTGATGCTGTGTGGATTGTCCTTAATTATTATAGAGGTCTAAATATAAATAATTAACAAACCACCCACCTTAAAGAACTATAGTTATCTTTTAACCAGAGTTCCATAACAGTGGATGTAGTATAGAACTAAGAAAAAACTAGTGTGTCGAAAACTTTTCAGCCGCATCACAAGAGTAATTCCAGAGCGTCATTCGATCGATAAGGCCACCCCATTACACCTAGGGCTACATAGGGATATTATATCTAGGTATAGGCCGTATAGTTTACGCGTGAACTCTGTTCTACCTACATTTAGATAGGTTATAGTGGTCTAGTAACGGCATAAGTGAGGAAATAACTCCGGTTTTTGGTAGAGTTGGAGCAATTAATTGGGTTTTTAATGTTGGTAGTATCGAGTCAGTTGTTTTTAATAGATTTGAAAAGATTTAGTTTTCGAATATTCGAAGTTGTTGGAATTCATTCCAATATTGTACACACTCGATAGGAAATCTATTAATATTTTTTATTCTTTATTAAACAAAAATGACTGACGGAATGGATCGCACTGAAATTATCGAATCTGAAGGAATTAATTTTAAATATTGTAACTACGCATTCTATACGAATTCGGGCATTTTTTTGTTTGTTATGTTCTATCCTAAACAAAAATGACTGACGGAATGGATCACACTGAATATTGAAAAAAAAATGTTTTATAAAAAATAATGATTTTAAAATATTGTTGATAAAAATTCGATGTCATGTTTGTGTATTTATTTTATTCCAAACCAAAATAGCTGTGTGTTCTTGACTTCTACTTTTATAAGATTACTTTTATAGGTAATTACCAGAAAAACGCATGCAAAACCGCGTCAGAAAAATGTTTTACTAGTGCTATTTTATGTTTCATATTGTTAATTATTGTTAAGTAGAGTCAAGTCACTTTATATTAAGAAAACTGTTGAAACAAATTTAAGAAAAGATGAAGACGAAATATCAATTACTAGCGACCCACCCCGGCTTCGCACGGTTTTATTACACGTATAAACCTTCCTTAAATCACTCTATCTATTAGAAAAAACATCAAAATCCGTTGCGTAGTTTTAAAGTTTTAAGCATACAAAGGGACATAGGGACAGAGAAAGCGACTTTGTTTTATACTATGTAGTGATTTTAAGAAATTGATAGTATGTAGCCAGTGCAGCGTCTTGGGGATACTTCCAACTAGTATTAGGTTTATGGATCAGTTGAGCTTACTCTATACTGCTCACAATCGTCTGCAGTAAGCTCAATACTATATTTAATTTGTTTCTACTGAAAATATTGATAAAGGTCATTCAATAATCTAATAGATTGACATTTCTAGTTCTTATTTACCTAGCAACATTAATAAGTAGATAGTTCTTTGAATGTCAAAATGACAAAATATCTATGACAGTGACATGACACTTGACAGAACGAACGGAAATTTTTGATTAATTTACATGTTGTGAAAATAAAGACTGAATTCAATTTGACGATACTCAAGCATGTAGCAAGGTTTAATATTTCTTGGAGTTATCATAATTCATGGTTTGAATCATTTAATGTTATTTATTGTGGCATTTTATTGAATAAATTTAGATAGGTGTGTGTTTTTTGTTAATTGTACTTGGTTCAGTTTTTCTTAAAATTATTGTCAATTTTATTGGTTTTGTGAAAAATAATGATTTACCTAAGTGGTGACGATAAATTTGTATTTGAAACCGTATAGACTTACGTAACATAGACAAAAGTGATAAAAACTTGATTTTATCTGTACACTTACGTATGAAGCTACCCGTGGTTTTATGACAAATTTTAGTATCATAAAAATTTTTATTTCACTGTGAGGCTGATTATGTATCACAGAACACTTCAGCTGAAAGGAATTTCTCCGTGTGTGTTATTCTTTATCTTGATGAAATGAGGAGTATTTCTATCACTATATAGTATAAAAATGTCAATTATCGCTGTCTGTCTGTCCCTATAGTTGCTTAAATCCTTAATACTACGCAACGGATTTTGATGCGTACTTTTAATAGATAGAGTAATTCAAGGAAAGTTTTTATGTATTATTAACTCGGGCAAAGCTAGGCCGGATCGCTAGTTGTATTATAAAGAAACATTACTAAATGCGAACATTGAAGAGGATTTCAAGTTGGTTCAATGCTAGGAAGCAAAATGATACTTTGTCGCATAAAACAAACAGAATCATAAAATATTCCACCGTAGCCGACGCCTAGAGCGTATAATATAAAATTAATACAGCATTAATCATAGCTATTCGAAATTTAAATTATTGGGCATGAATTTGCGTGCACACATGGTAAATGCAGTGGCGGGGGCGCCCCCCTTGGGGGCGGTGGGGTGGGTCACGCACACCCAACTATCCCACCCTCTCTCCCCCAACTATTTGGGGTGGGCAGTGGGCATGGAAAAAATATAATTCCACCTGCGCGCGGCGGGAGGAATTTGTATTGACGTTCCGTTAAAATTATGGATATTGGTCGGCCATTTTGTTTTCATACGTTAAATTTGTAATGAGTAAACGAATTTCGTAAATCGAAAAACAAAAGAGTTTGTTCAAATTGTTCGAAAGAAAAGCAATAAAAGTATCTCTCAAGAGGTTTTAACTCTTAACCCTCTCTTGCAGTGTTGGAACTTTTATCCCAAGTGGATTCTTTTCTTTTTTTTAATTTTCATCGCGCTGGCGCTATCTCGCGAATGCTTCAGTGGTCAAATAAAAACTTAGGAGTTTTCAAGGAACAAAAAGTTGCTTGGAGACTCTTTGTAATAAGAATTATTTTTAGAAGATAAAAGGGGGACAGAAATAAACGAGTAATAGTTGGCGATGTTCAACGGACCATGAAAATCTTTACATAGATGAGCATAAAAGAGTAACTATTTTTAGTTCTAAGGAAATATCAGAATCTATGTTATTTAAAACTCAGGTTATTTACCACACAATTTTAGGAACAGGCTCTTTGGCCTCTTTGTTTTTACCTACAGCTTTCTTTTCTACTTCAAATAATTTGTACTTTAAATATGATTTTTGAGAAACACATAGATATTCAAAGCTGCATTAAATTTCAATAAAGTGCCTAGACAATTCTTCCATCATCCTAAAACCACTCAAACTACGATATAACTAATAAGTTGTAACTAATACCTAGGTACTTTAATGTAATAAACAACTAAGTCGAATTATTGCGTGGGTCTATAAAATCTTGTCTGTAAATTTTTGTTTCTAGGACGTGTCGGTTTCTTCACGATGTTTCCCTTCACCAATGATAAATGTGCGCTAGAATTAGATTTAATGGTGCGAATAGTTTTTGAAGAACATGGAATTTCACTGCTTTGCGAATAGGTACGCGTTGGTAACATTGCTTTGCGTTTGTTTCTTGTGATGTTGGTTTTTGTCTAGCCATTTAAATTTATCAAAGCAAAAAGTAACTTAAAGTAACTAAAACTTTAAATATTACAAAACTATCAAATGATAGGTGACGGAATTTAAAAATCAATATAAAAGTTATTTAAGCATAGTTAATGACAGGTAAATTATCGTCTTCAGACGTCTTCATAGCTTGAAAACCTTGACGCTCGAACATAAATCGATACAATTGAGCATAACTTTCAGTATAGAGAAAAGAGAAAGAAAATTTCCAAATAGATTAAAATTAAAAATAAAAATGTTATTCAACCACTCTATGGTTTTTAGGAACCAAGTAGTCAAGTTAAGAAAGATAGCCGGCCAACTCCTGAAAAGGGTACACGTTGCTAGCAAGAAGATTCGAGCGCTTGAATAAAAACTAACAGAGGAAAAAGAAACAAAAAATAGAACGTTCACAACCGAGGAAAAGCGAAAAAAGAGGAAAAATGCAAAAAGAGCAAAACTTACAGTTGGCAAGTTTTCCCGAAGTTCGTGGGAAGCGTCTGGGTTTACGGTAGGGTTGCCGCTAACGACTTTTCCTGCTTGTTTTATCTAAATGTTTGTGTAGTTTTCAAGTTATTTTTTAAGTTGTATTTAATGTTAAAAAGCGTGATGTGTAAAATATTATTTCCTTAAAAGTTTCTCTGATAATGAAATGTGTCTCAACAAAAGCTCGACGCAAATGAAATGCTGACCAACCTGCTAATCGTTTCTAATAAACTTCTTGACACAAACAATTGTATCTAAAGTACCAAACCTAACTGTAATGGATTCATGTCGAATATCTGCATATTAAATTATGATTATAAATTATATAATTAGTTTTAATGGTATTTAGAATACATTATGCATCAGTGCCATGACAAAAGATCAAGCGCCGAGTGTCCAAAAAGGCGCATCTAAATAGTCACTTGGCTCACATATCTATATTGTTTCTATTAGGTATGTGTTAAAAAGTATTTTTGGCAACCCTAAGTGCAGTGTGAATAGTAAGAGGTCGCCAAAGTCATCACTCCAGCGATTATTCTTATTCATCGGTCCGATTCCAGAAAAAGATTCCAACTGGGATGATTTAAAAATGCATAGAGTTTTGCCCGGTTAAAAGTTTGAATTTAGAACCCGTGGCTTGCGAGATTCGAAAATAGTGGTATTTGTAGATTCCTTAATTTTGAAAGATAGTCTGACATTTCAAATAAATACAAATGCAATATTGTTACGATTAAGAATAGCTTGTATCCACGATTAACATAGGAATAGGGTTTTGATACCGAAAAATAGCTTTATCCCGGTGTTGATCGCGGATGTATTCGCGCGGAGTAGTTACCTACCTATACCTATAGCAAGCTGCAATAAAGTGCGAAATAATTATAAATCAAGAAACATAATAATTAAGTAATTCAAAATGCAAATTAGCTCTAAGGCATATTTGAACTTAGTATTTTACCAATAAGAGCCTATAAAAGTAAAAGATCAACTCTATCGAAATATCATTTAAATTGGTATTGTTTACAAGTACGTTTTCTTCAACGCACTTGACATGGAAGCTTCCATTAAACATCTGTTGTTCCAACTGCTCCCAAAATCCCGGTAAAAAACATGAAAAAATCACTACGTTATATTGATGAGAGATTTCCGGTTTTACGGAAATTTAAAGGAGACTTTATGACCGTATCGAGAAACAGCTGTTCTTACTTTTTGTAAGAATCGATAAACTGTAGATTCTGTCGATTTTATATCGATTATTATAACTTTCACTTGTTATAAGAACTTATTGTCTCTATATTCGTCCCGTGTTCTATGGTTCATTGTTTTTATCAACGAATAAACAATTTCATTCGCGGCAAAATTAAAAACAGCACAATAATTATTATGCGAATAAATTCAAAAATGGAATCCCACAAACTGACGCGAACATGCAAACTCGCTCTCATTCTGTTTCTAAATCCCCGCCTTTTGTTTCTTTTTAAAACTAACTTGGTACTTAGGCGTTTCTTTCATTCTCCCCGGCCGTTTCTTTAATTAGCAACAAAGAATACCATTGCGTGTTCTTACTTTTTAATTTAATTACTGTTGAAGAAAAAAGAAATAATGCGTTTTATGACATGCAAATAACTTTTGTTTCAACTGTTATAATGGGTAAGTATAGTACAATATTATCCGCGCTGGATAAACGCGCTATTATGTTATTATAGGCATCAAAAGTTGCATCAGTACCAGATGCTGAGTAACGGGACTCGACTGTGCAATACGCTCCGTCCAAAACTGGTTTTGTTTAGCAAAAATATGTAGATATATAACATGCTGAGATTTTGTTGCGTGCGGGCAATCGCGACCTTTGCCGGTTAGCTTGTCTATGGCCACATTCGAAACTCAATTCAGCCGTTTTTCTACTTAATTTAAACTCAAAAGATACTCGAGATAATTGCTCTTCGGTTCCTTTCAATGGTTTGAATCGTTTAGGAGAAATTTTCATTCATTTTCCCTATTTTTTGGCATTCTTAAAGGAGGCGGGGTCCTCGAAGGCCATTGTAAGAAGAATCGGTGATTAAAATTCAATTTTGGAACAATCGGATGTGTTCAGGGCTGAGATGACGCGGTGCATTTTAATTGGAAGAATAATTGACGGAATTAATGGCGTTAGGTTTTTAAAGTGTTTGTTTTTCGAACTATTTGGGGCGGTAATTTTGTAGAAGTCCACAATACCGAACTTAGTTTCTTTATTTAAGTACTTACTAGTACCTAATTAACCTCTGTAAGCAGTTGTAAGTTCAGAACCAAAATGAACTACTATGTTGCCTCAATAAATAATTATTTTATTGTTATCTCGGTAGATTTAAGATAAATCAACAACAAAATAAAACATTTTATAGATTTAGTAGAAGGAACCGAAAATCAGAAAAAATACTGCGTTCGATGCCCGACATTTGTAAAACCATTAACAGCATAGCATATGCAGCATAATTCATCAAATTAGTAACACTGTGGTCGAAAAGACAAAAAAGTTAACCCTTGAATGCACTATGAAAAATTACGACATCCGACAAACATAGGGTCTTGGACAATGGTCCCGGAAGATATTCTTACCTGTGAAAATAATAGCTTTCGTTGCGAAAATTTGCATAATAATGCGTCAGTACTATTATTTTGGGGCATTGGTCTGGCGTGGCTAACAAAATGGCTATTATATCTCAGGACAGCTGCGGAACGGGTCATTGTCCATTTTTGATGCGTTTCGATAACAATACGGTGATCACGGGTCAACCCTTTTATGTTTTTTATTGTATTGTAAAATAATAATTTAAAACTTCCGTGTTATTCTTATTAGCTTGTTATTACGTAATTTAAGAGGTACGGCAGCCAAATGATCTTCATTTATAACAAAACTCTTTGAAGGTACTAGTTAGTTACTTTTCCAAACTAAGTGAACTTATCAAAGCTCTCGAACAAAATTGCAAAAAAGAGGTTAAGACTTGATTTTCTAAAAATAAAATAACTATCACTAAATAAATCATCTTGTAAATGCAATATCAAAACTGAATTATTTTTCGAGGAACAAAATACCCTTCCGTATTATGATTTAGCTGACGATTGAGTATTATTTTTATCCGTTCTAAGCCCTGATTCAAATAAATAAAACACGAACGTCGAAATAATAATTAAAGCGACATGCGACAAAAAATTGTGATTGTCACCGGACCCTTCACTTGGACTAAGACAAAAAATAATAACAGGTATCAAAGGGTTAAGTTTTAATAATAAGTAACTGTTCGGATTTAAATTAATAAAAGTAGTCAAGGGTTAAATTTGGAACGGATGTTTAAATGAGTTATATTTTTATAATATAAACGGTCAGTCAAGAACTTTTTACTAATGCTTTTGGGTAGGTACTACAGGCAAAAGTATCTACCTACAGTCGTGAATCGTTTCTTTAATAATTTTTATATGCTAGATAAAATTAATCACAAAGTATTCATCGAGCCATACTAAATAGTAAAATTGAAACAAATTTTTTAATCAAACAAAAAACAAAGCGTCTACAACGCTCCAAAAATTAACAAACGAATTCTTTTACTTTTATTGTGTTAACAAAGAACAATTAATTGATGATATTAATTATAACCTTTTTTGTTTTACCACCCTTTGTAATTTGCCATATGCCTTGAGGGATAGTTATGAGAAATTTTGAAATCTTTGTATTTTTCTATGACCTCGCATTATTATGGCCAATTATTATTAAGATACTTTAAGAGTATTTTTATTATTTGTCAATAGATGTCAGTACAGTAAAAAGGCAGTTCTTGAGTAAATTACCTGTTTTATTTAAATCTACTTACAAATAAATGCATTCAAAATTTACGACTTCTACTAAAGTGTATTATGTAAAGCAACAAAACTAGTTACGATTAGTAGGTATGTATTTAGAATAATATCAATTTCTTTACAATCTAAGGTGTCAACAGAAGGCAGAGTGCGCAGAATGCTGGCAGCATTACTACGTTGAATGGCAATGCTAATTGGTTGACCGAAATAGAAGCCAGCATTTCGATCACTTGTGGAGTCTATGAGAAGTTAGGATCTTTATAAACTAAGAGTACCCTATGACCCCAAGAACCCAGGGTTTCCAACCCAAACATTATAAAACCACTTTCTAACCTCTGTAGCTATCTTACCTCGGAATAGATTCGATTGGAGTTATTATTAAGAAGACTAGATTTTCGGAAGGCAGAACATAATATAAATCCTGATTCCGACTCAGAAACGGGGGAGATGGCAACCTCTTTTTACTGGTAGTCTATTATTCAAGTTTTCGTATTTATTATTTTTTCTTGGACAGTTTTGGAAGACCTAGTTCTATTTTCTTTCCATTCACTAAAACTATATGTTACTGGCAACATTTCCCCCCATTGTGAATCGAGGACACAATTTGTAAAACAAAGATGGTGGATTTTACCATCACAATTAACATCGCATAATGAATAGACACGAACGAAACAATATCGCTGTGAAAAACAGGTTTTCTGCTTTTGAAATAATATTCAAAGTTTATTATTTACCTACCAGCTCTCATTTTATTTCAGCTGTTCTAAAATTTAAATTTTCGTTCTATAACTAGGTATATTTGCAGTTTCGTCTTTATTCTAGTTCAGTTCGAATTACAAATTTGAAAAGCGAACGTTTTAAACAACGAAAAATGGCGATAATATTTTCCGAAAAACTAAGTTGTAGATTTCATATAGAGTTGTATGTATAAAAGTTCAAATACTTCCTTCAATAAGTCAGTTCCTCCTATTTTTATTAAAAAACTTTCGACACCTTCAGACAATTAAAAGGAAAACTCCCTAAACCCCATTTAATAACCAATCGCCCGACACCTAAAGAAGGGAAAAAAATAAATTTTCCTCCAAAATTTCCTAATCACCGGACCAAACGTCCGCTTCCGCTAAAAAATAAAGATACGAAACGAAGAATGTCGTCTTGTCAAAGGTGGACGTTATATGGATAAGTCCAAGACTTTATGAGACAGGTTTCAAGGGTTATATTTACATTGTTCTAGAAAGTGAAGGAAGGTCTGTTTGACGTTTCTTATTGTAAAAGTGTTTCGATTTCTTCACTTTCTCCATATAAAAACTACAACAAAAGATCAGCAAGTGGCAACTCAAAGGTTGCAAAATTTTATTGAATAAATCTTTGTCTCTACATATTTATTGCACCATTAAAAGTAATAAAATAATTTAACAAACAGTAACTACGAATTTTATTGTGAGCCACAATAGGCGGCCTTATCGCTACAAGCGATCCCTTTCAGGTAACCTTTGGATAGACACGATCGGTTAGTTTGTGAAATTGACTTTGGCGTTACTGATATGACACCATAAAGATATATTATTATTTTATCTAGATCCCCATAAATCAAAACTCATACAGATTTTGACATTATATTTCAAAAAAAGGATGTATCCATACTCTCCCAACGATACTGAGCCAATATTTACTTGGTTAAAAGAAGGCGGCAAAAAATAAATTAGGCAAAAGCTCATTTTGGCCCAAAAATCGAGAGTCGTACCATCTGGGCCCTTCTGGCCCTTTTGGCCCTTCGAGAGAGGGTGAGGGATGTGATTTCTTTCCCATTAGTAGACTTTTTTACCATTGTTGAGGGGAAGACAGATTTTTTCAAAGAAGCAAAATGGCTGAATATTTTTTTTTTTTGCAATTTTCGTAACATAAAAACGTTATGTTGCCATATTCTAAATACAATTAAGGTCGGAAAAAAAAACAATAAAATATTTACGCATAAAATAAATTGACTCTTATTGAGATCAAATATGTATTTACGTTTGTAGAATACGTTTTACGTTGATAAGTTCAGATAAGCTTGAGAAGATTCAAGATTTTTTATATTTTTACAAGAAAAACAAGATGATTTGATTAGACTTCTCTTACACGAGCTCTTAAAATTAATTGAAAGATAACTCGGATTCTTAAAAAGAAGGGTTAACCTCGAGTTTACTTTAAATTTCGAACTTTACCAACTCCTGACCTTTTTCAATTTGGAATACTTTTTCAGGTGTTTTTGTAGGATATTATTATTCGGGTAAACTTTTTGTTTTCGATGATACTTTCTCAAATTAAAGTCTATACCAATGGATACATTTTTTTAGGGTATTATTTTTCGGATAAACTTTTTGTTTAAAATGATACTTTCTCAAATTAGAGTCATGCATGTACCTAATTTCTAATTACCTTCTATAATACTTTCATGTACCTGGAAGATTTCTATTCTATTGAATAAGGCCATCCATTGTACCTACTTATATCTTGTATTGTCGGTTTCATAAATTTATGTACAATTAAACATTACCTAATTATTCTTTTACTTACTTAATTAATTATTTTATTAATTAGTATAACTACTAGGTAACGGTACGTAATTTGGACTCGCTCTATCTACGTTTCTTACAACAATTTGCATTACGAATAAAAATGTGCTATCTAAACATCTATACTAAATCGTATGATCACTGAGTAACATTATCAATTAATAAACATCAAAACAAAAACAACATTGATACACTTAAATCAGCTCTGTTTAAAAATCATTTCAAAAAGGAATCACGAAAATGGTGAAAACAAACGAAAAAGTACCGCCGCTCCTAATTTTGACGTAAACATTGGTGAAATCAAATAAAAACCGATCGCGCGAAACAACCTTTTTTCCATCTCGGCATCTGCAAATAGGCTTTGTACTTGCTTCGGCACGTCTTGATACTTGAATGAGTAAATAGTCGTGAGTTGTTTGGATAGGTTCGTGTTGTAAGTTTTTACGTGGAAATAGAAATAAGTAAGTTTTTTTAAATATTGCATTGGTTTTATTTAATTGTTAAATAAGATAAATTTAAACTCCTGAACTACTAGCTGAACATAGTTATTTTAAAAAAGTATCTACAAACCATTAGTTTAAATGAAAATGATCATCAAAATTTCATTTCTGACGAGGCATCAAATCCTGCCTAAAGCCGACGTTTTTTTTATGAAACCTGAAAATTTTTTGACCGGCATGTTTCTTGTCATTACTTAGAAAAACTCTGCCTTGAATTCAAAAAGAAATCAGATGAAAAAGATGGTGGCCAAATAAAGTACCGGAAAAAGAATGAACTTCTTGCGATAGGGCCAATTTCATTGCAAATTGCAATAAAAATCATCTATACAAAAGTTGTGCGTGCGTGTCCTCTATTTTAAAAAAATACATTTAAGAAAATAACATAATAATGATGACTTTTACATTCAACATAAAGTATCAAGATAAATTCTGCCAACTACAACCTGCCCTCTTTCTAGAGGGGCTGGCACAAAGATGGAAAATGTAAAAAAAGACAGAAAAGATAACCGAACCTCTCAGTTGAACCAATCATGGAAATTACGCATTTTATTGGCAGCTTCTGTTCCTCTGTATGTTTATTTAAGATTGTTTTTGTGTTTTCGACTGGAATGAAAATTTCTTAGGTATGTACTTATTATTATTACTTTAGGTTTACAAAAAAGCATACAGCTGAATGCTTTTGTACTTTTTTTAAGTCTGTTAAAGTGACTTAAAAAAGTAAGGAATACGTGAAGTAAATCCTGAAAGAAAATGCTTAAAGGAGTCTTAACATTTTTTTTCATTTGACTTCTTTGTCAACCAGCTGAAGAATTGAGAATTTTTTTCTTCGTTTTAGTTTTTTTTTTTTCTAAAATAGTTCGATGATAATTGTTTTGATACTTCAAAAGGTGTTTAGGTAATTACGCAGGTAATTAGAAGTTCAAGCCACGAAACTTAAATACGTTTATACTGATTTTAACTTTAAATCGTAGATTCAGGACTCTTTTCCGAATCTCTTATCTTTAATAGGTAGTTACTATTTAAATTTAATATAAAAAAAAACTATTAAGCGGGTATTTATCTCGAAACTCTGAACGCGTAGATTAAAGATAATAAAAAAACCTATTTTGAAATGTGTTTTTCTATACAGTTGAAAATTTCCGAACATTTACGAACCGTCTTGAGCAAAAACCCTGTCACGTCAAATATAACTCCGCCATTTTTCATCCTTTACAAAAAATTACCACATAAATAATCACCCTACATCTAATCCTATAGGGACCAGTATTCTTTCACTTGGACAAAAATTTCCATTAAAATTTTTCGTGATAAGATGGATTAACATCATTCCCAAAGGTACGGAACCCCTTAAGGTATTATATGGATTTTTAAATGCGGTTTAGGTACTGTGAACTAACGAGTGAATTAAATATGGCGTTATATTACTATAGATATTTTTATAAAACATTTTTGTATTAGCGTAGGCAGAAATGCTATAATTAATTTATCTGAAAATCCATATACGGTGTAACAGGATCCTGACATTGTTTCATACGTTATAAGAATGTCATAACTGTTTAATTAACATTAAAGGTAGTATTTACAATTTAAAAATCGACATATATGCTGACTGTTGCATACAGTCAAGACATAGCTCAACTGATCCAAATCAATACCAGCCCTCACGTCCCCAAGACGCTGGCGGCATTGCCCCGCTGTGTGGCAATGCTGATGCGCTGCGCCTGGTACTCACCAGCTCTCGGGTCACATGTTACTTAGACCAGAAATGATATTGAAAGTCAATAAATGACTTTTATGTGTAATATCAGTTTGTAGTTCTAATAAATAATTAAAATAAGCTTGTGAAATTTCTACCAAGGTTAACATTTCATCCCAATAACACGGAAACTAATAAATCTATTATTATTTTAAATTTTATCAGAAACTGCATTTGGTGATGACCATATTGTTCTTTTCTCATTATCCTCATGCAAATTAGTAGTACCCTTTTAATGAGTCAATTACTATTTGAGGGAACGAGACCTTTTATATTTAGGCATTACGTATTTTGTTTCCTGTTTTGGAAAGTTTATCGTAACGATAGGTACCTTTATTTCACCTCTTCTGTTTTTCTACCTTTTTTCTTCACATAATATGTGAAGTAAGTGTAATTGTATGTGTTTTATTATAACAGTAGGGGTATGTAATAAATATACAGGGCGTCACTTCAAGCTTGTAAAAAGCCAAAATGGACTTTTTCTGGACCTCGGAGGGATCCACTTCTGATATACGTTAATTTTTTATTACAATATGTTTATTACATTTTTTTTTCTCCATCTTCGGTAGGACTTTTTGTTTTTTAACTTTTAAAAAAAATTATATTAAAAATAGATTTTTATCAGTAATTCTATAATCTGAGAACAAATCAGTTAGAATAATAATAATAAGGTTCATACATAACATTCCATTCTTCATTCGATTCTCTCCGTTTCCAGAATCACCCCTTTTTGGCTTACTTAGTAGGTACACTTATTTTGTGGCACTCTATACCTATATAAATCAGCAAAAGTATAGGAGAAGTACCTCTGGTAAAGAATAGTAGGAAAAATATAGGTTGTTTATAACATTTCTAAATTAGTGATCATAAAGCTGATTCATTTCTAATTAATTTTTCCCTATTTTAAAATCGACATTAGGCACCTATACCTACATAGATTAGGATAAAAAAATTAAAGTGCGTAATTTTGCGATTTTATTTAATTTCTTATCTATAGATACTAGAACCTGTATTTATTTATAAAACGACAATTTAATGTAAGCACTTTAATCCTCGCAATGAATGCGGGTTTCAAAGTTAGTTTAGATACAGTGCAGCATCTTGATTCTGTATTTTAACACCACCGCTGCGATCACCTGCGTGGTAATTATATACCAATTGTTACAGATAATAATATTCTTAGGGATTTAGGAGTGAAATTACTTATAATATTTGGTCCCCGCACAAGGCTAGGCCTGTTTCGTCACCGAGTGTACAAGTATTTGATTGAATAATTTGACATAGCAAAACTGGTTATAACAAAACTGTCTTGTAGCACCACCAAGGTTGCATACTCAGCAGTGGACATATTTGTCCTGATGAGACAGACCTCAAGACGGCTTCATTGACACCACATAATTGCAGTTTAGAACAAAACGAGCTAAGGTTCAACTGCGACGAAAGATTTGGGTTCGATACCCGCCTTGGGAGAATTGTTTGTATGACCTGCAGATATTTTTTCCAGGTGTAGTGTTATGTATTAGGTATATCAGTTATGTGTATAATAATATAACAATAATCCACACAGCACTATCTAGCCCCAAAGTAAGCTACTGTAAGCTTGTGTTATGGGTACTAGATAACTGAAATATATAATACATTATATAAATAGATAGATGTTTTTACTATACATATTAAGCACCCAGACCAACGTAAAAAAATTCTGCAGATTGTACACAAATTGTTTAACAATTGGATAGTGTAAATACGCCTTTAGAAACATTAGCAAAAACGGACCACAGAAACTCTGATTGTAATCTCACAGGATGTTTCTCAAGTCATTTTTCAAGTTTCAGCTCATTTAAGCCAAAACTATTTAGTATTACAGCTCTTTCCTTGCTTTTGCGGAAAAAGTTTATCACAATCTATTAGGTACAGCGATTTCTATGTTTACCATAGACCAATGGCCGTCCCTAATGAGCGCCGCCATAGCGCCCTGTCTTAGGTTTGTCGCATCCAGCATCTCTTTTCAATCTTTTGTAGTCATCCCTCCTGTCTGAAGGGTGTCCTAAACTAATTTTGACCAGTTGCCGCCTTGAGTCAAGAAAACCTTTACCCCAGCGGTTTTCTGTTCTTCGCGAGATATGGCCGGCTCACTGCCACTTCAGCTTGCTGATTCTTTGAGCTATGTCGATAACTTTGGTTCTCCGTCTGTATTCGTTACGAATCCTATCCTTCAGAGAAACTCTTCACATAGCTTTCTATAGCTCGCTGAGCGACTTTCAACTGGTGAACCAGCCTTACAATGTCCAGCACGCTCCGTAGGTCATTACGGGTAAGATGAGAATGAAAAACCTTTCGTTCTCCAGCATTGTGGTAAAGCATATCCTAGAGGGTTCACAGGATGTTGACAATGATAATTTATATCATCATTGTCATCATTGATCATTGACAATGATGAAATCATTATACAATTAAATAGCTCCAACCAACTGTAAACCAAACCAACCTATACGCACTTTACCGTGTTTTATTCAAGTCGCGTACACTATGAAATCATCGGGTAGCTGCAATGATTCTATCGATTTTCCCCCACCGACCCCACCCTCGCGAGATGGGGGTAGGACGACAACCCTAAAAGGTAGGTATGTTGGTAATGCAATTACAGCACTACATTATTTCACATGAAATCAAACCTAGTGCGCTTAATGATTAGGTTTTGTTTAGTTTGATTTGGTATTGTTTGGAGACTTGCCTAAACCGAAGATAGTGTTGAACAAAACGGAATCGAAACGGTCTAATTGTAGTGGGAATTGGGAAGATGTAAAAACTTCTCAACATAGAAACTAACCTAATGAACCTTACCTTTTCCATTCGGTGGAAGGTAAAAATAATCAACTAGTTTTATTCTTTCACAATATTCAAATCGTTTTTTTACTTTATATCCTCGAATATTTAAAAATCTGAATTCAGAACTTAATATCTTCGGGCTCAAAAATAAATAAAGATCTTCTCTTTATTTTTTCTTCTTGATTATAAAAAAGTAATGTTAACTATAAATGATTCCGTTACCAATTCAGGTTTATACCCTCTCAAAATACTATTGGTATATTATCCTAAATGAATATCGGCATATACAAAAATTTTAGATTTCATAGATACAGAAGAAAATAAACGCCTTATATTTTTTAAGTATGCAAGAAACAGAATATGAAACTCGATTTCATACTTGTAATAGTAAACTGGCATAATTACAAAAAAAATCTCCTAATTTACTTTCCTTCGACGACCTACACATTGACCAAATCAACAAAGCGTACACAGGCATAATTTTGTAGTAGCTATACAATGTCAGTCAGTTTGTCTTAGACTATACCGGAAGTAATCTATTGCAAAACATTAGAATTCAATTTAGCTCCGTCATTAAGTATTTCAATGGTTCGTAGCCGGTCAGTACCACATCTATAGCTGTGTATGCTTTATCTATGTGTGCTAAAGCTGTGTTTGCTATAGTCCTCGCATTAGAGCTAGTAGGCTCCTATGTCTACGGCTACAGGGGGAGACTGGAATAAAATTCTGGCTGCTGCGCGAAAGGTCCAAAAAATTTGAGTATTAAAAAACTGTAAACTGACTTAAATCAAAAACTACTAAACCATCCAAATCGTTTAACCTAGAATAAAGTTCTGCGCTAAAAGAAAAAAACCTCCATATTGTTAAATCGTTTGAAACATAACATACTAAAACGCAAATCGAATTTAAAAGTAGGTTAATGTCACGTTCTTTGACAGTTTTCAATGCAAAACTGTCAAAAAGATGACGTGAGTCCAACCTAAAATTGATTTGCATTAAAAAACCTACAGGTCCATTTTTTATTCACATTTTTTCAAAATGTTAATCTGAACAAAATTCAAAATGATTTTTTTATTTCCTAGTTTTACATTGTATTTTCAATTGTTTTACGTACCCAAGATAACTGTTAAGTCTCAAAGAAATATAGCGCTTTAATTTCGAGTTTCAATGACTTTCAAAAACGTAAAAGCGTCTCAAAAACGTTTCTATGCGGCCAGTATTTTTATTGCACGCTCCGCTCGCCGCTTCCATACTGCTGACTTAGCTTTGGGCAAACGATGTGTGCTATGTGGCTATATGTATTTATGAATGTTTGTAGCTATGTGATTGTGGTCGAGAGTGACGGATGGTAGTATGGGATGCTGTAATGACTAGGGGTAGAGGGTCCTATTTTAGGTTGGCTATTTGATAAGAACGGGAAGTTATAGGGTTCGTTGAACTTAGGGTAGTTGGGAACATAAGATAGATGACGTTGAGTTGATATAGATATTTAAATTTTAATTTCACGTAAATCAAATATTCCAGTAAATTTTCTAAACTTAAACCTTTTAAAAAATATGTACCTAAAATATAATAAATCGATCTATCGATCTTTAGTTTTTAATTAAAAAGTATTCAGGTATTTTGTAAATACAAAGAAATATACATTAGTATGACTAACTATTATATTGTTTACCTTTGTTTCCTTCTGTAATTTATAATTAATTTAGTACCTATGTAACCAAAATAATTTTTTTAAATAAATATAAAATATCTTTATGTTTTTTAATAAATTAGAAACTATTTACAACAAAACAACTCAAAGACAATTGACAGTCTTATCGCTCAAAGGCGATCTCTACCAGACAACTTTTTTTAAACTAACTTATAAGTAACTTAATCTAATGCAAAAAAGCCTTTGTTGGTAAATACTAATAAAAATACCCTATAATTATATTGAATGAAAAACTACACATAATGAAAAACTACACATAAAAAAACTATGAACCTATTTGTACAAAAATGCGATAAATGAAAAAGAATAAAAGTACAGACACGAACACCAATTACGACAATTAAAAAACTCGTTTCCCGTTTACGACGTGACAATCATCGCCTTATGACGTTATTTATTGTCCACGCGAATGTACACTAACCGTTAAAACAAGTGTAATTGTTCTTATCGATGAAAAAATTGTTTTTATATATCATTAAAATAACAACAATTGAGCAAGATAAATAAAAAAGTCTAGTTATTAGGGTTTTCACTCGTTTTGGGTTTTTTTCCCATTACGAGCCAGTGTAAAGATTTTTCGTCAAAAGTGGATTGTGTAACGATTTTTTTTACTAATGTCATTGTGTTTGTTAAGTAAAATTATATTATTATTTTTCTATTGTAACAAATACTGTTCATAGGTTTCCCTGCACAGATTTATTTGGGGAACCCTGACTTTTCTACAGTTAGTCAGCTATTCGGCGGGGCTGAAAGAAAACCAAAAACCCAAAAATGATACATGGGTAGGTACGTAGATACATAATGTCTGTCTAATGGATTAGCAACGGTCCCACATTAAGCTCACTCTTAACGGCTTTTGTTTTGGGTAGGTAATTACTGGTGAACAATACTAAAAAAATCTTCTAGGTGATCAAAGAAAACTCTAAATTTAATACAGTTCAATCACTATGCTTGTTTCTTGCCTTTAATGGGTCACATTTATACTTCCAATCTCTTTAAAATATTGTTAAAACTTTACATCTAACATTAGAACAAAGCAAGTAACGTTTAAACAAAGAAGTGGATTTTCGGCGCAAAAACATGGACTTTCATTGAAAGAACATTGTTCGGGCGTTCTTTGTAATATGTCGAAATTGTTTCTTTTTGTTCGAGAACTTTCTTTATTGTACTTTTGGCATTGATTGTAAGTACTTATTAATTAGATGTGCAAATACAAATGAAGATTTATTTTAATTGTTGTAACTAATCTTTTTTATAAATTTATAGAAAACTAGCGACCCGCCCCAGCCGAATTGAAAACCCCCATTTTAAAGTCGGTTTAAAAGGGATGAACAGTATGGCTTTTTTCGTGATGGTTTTGTCAGAATCGAAACAAATAAATAAAATAATTACACCTCTGAATAAAACATACCTACCTTACCTACAACTGAGTTTCTCATAAAGATCTACTTAACAAGATAAATTATGCAAGTTTTGAAATTAAATTTTCAATACAGTTGCTTTATCAAAAACTTTTTATACAACTTAACGTACAGGTGGCCTGTTAAACTTTCAGGTCTTTTTCCGTCAAAATTCAATTTTAAACTGAAACTTTCACTGAAAAATTCTCTAGAATACAAAAGACGAACTTTTCAACAGAACATTTTAAATAATTCTAAGAATCTCGCCTTTAAAAGGTTGTCCAGTATTTTTAATAAAGGCAACAGTCGACTTAAGACGCTATGCGTAGAAAACTTAGGCACTGAAATCGATTTCTTAGGAAAGCTTTGAGCTTGACCCATCTAAGCTAGACAAAGCCATTTGACATTAGACATTTAATGAATATAGAATTTACTCTGCTTTTAATTTGTAGAAAACGTGAGACTTCCCATCGATGTATTTTATATTTGGGTTAGCCAAACCATAAGCAAGAATGGCTGAACCGATTTTAACGTCCTCTTCATTCCATGCTACAATTATGAAATAATGACAAAATTAATGAATGACATTGAAAATATGGCGAGCAGTTACTAGATATCAATAGCCTAAATTTTATGGACTCTACAACAGTCTATTGGAAAATGGCTAGAAAGAAGACAATAGGGCGATGAAAATTAAACTACACTATCGCCTTCAAATCTAGCAGGGATATCAGTAAAGGCAGGTTCGCGGCAACATCAGCGGAGACCCTCAAACGGCGAAAATACGCTTATAGTGACCAAGGTTACCTCTGAGCGGAAAACCTGTGGTCTTTGGAGTCCTGTGGCAGATCCAATTTATAAAGAACTTATAAAATTCTCATAGGTTCAAAGCTGACAGGAATACTGGCTTCTATTTCGGTCAACCAAGCAATGCCATTCAACGTGGCAATCCAGCATTCTGGGCACTATGTCTTCTGGTGACGGCTTATTAGATTTTCAAAATATTGGAATAAGTGTGAATACTAGTCTTAATTTTTAGTTTTTGCTGGGATAAATACTAACGTAGTTTAATTTTCAGAAGACAACTGAAGACTCTCTTATTGTATCAACAAGAGATACGCAAAGTAAACTTTAAACAGCAAAAAGCAAGCGATTGGCCTGCACAAAGCAACAAAAGATGCTAAAAAGATCTTCACGCTCCGTTGGATATTTCCCTTTAAGTTTTTCCAGAAGTTTTCTTATTAGTTCCATAATGGCCGAAGTTTTCGTTTGATCAAAGAGAACTACGACACCTGATAGGGAAGTTGCTTTTATTTTTTGTTTTATTGTTGCTTTGCCTAAAGTGTTTTGTCACCTTTACAAAAACTTAAAATAAACTAAAATAAATGTTTACTTCTGAAGTTCTTATAATATTTGATGTCTTTTTTCCGACTGAAGTTTGAAATGGATCAGTTGAGCTAACTTTAGACTGTCTGCAGTTAGTTGTATTGTTTGAATTGTAAATACTGGTTACTACTAAAAAATACTTTAAATTTGTTTCTATTCTTTAAATATAAGAATAAGAA
Source organism: Eupithecia centaureata (assembly GCA_944547425.1). NCBI lineage: Eukaryota > Metazoa > Arthropoda > Insecta > Lepidoptera > Geometridae > Eupithecia > Eupithecia centaureata. The sequence continues at coordinate 7,429,707 of OX155702.1, read as the reverse complement.
AATCTTTATTTATAGCATTTACAAACTACCTACTACTAAGTTAATTACCTAATTTCTTACTTAGGTACTATTAAGTTAAATTAAATTATTATTTGTTATTAAATATTTTATTTCTTTAGTTTTTATTATATTATCTAGGACAAAATAACCCCTCAATTGGATGGATGGAGGGAAGGGATCCCTCCATTATCACATGCTCTCCCTGATGCAAATAGTTAAAAACATAAATAATTACCGAAGGCTTTTCAACGCACGCGTATTATAAAATTCACACCATCAATATTATAAGAAGAAAGGGGAAATGGCTAGTCCTAGTTGAGTTTTTAGTAATTAAAGGTAATTTACTTGCATCGATGATGGCTTGAAGGTGAAATTATTGAAAATTATAAGGTACTGTTATAATTGTGTTGTTCCCCTTGCTTGTAGAATGTCGATGTCGATGGCAATTTGCGGTTGTTTCGGTTTTATTTTGTGGTTGATGAACAAATGTGAAAACGTGTGATATTAAATACAAAAAAAAATACCTACATTACAACTGTAAAATTTAGGACAGAGGTCCTTCAAAATAAGGAGGACGTTCTCTTTTCGTCTGTTTTTTTATGTGTATGAACTTTTTTTAGGTCAATCGATTTTGATGATTATTTTTTATTTGAAAGCTCATGTGGATCTCATGTGGTTCCTTATAAATTTGATCAAGATCTGACCAGTTGTTTTTGAGTTATCCTTATTAATGAGTATTTTATGGATTTCGTTTACATTGTTGGTGTTCTCATTTTTGCTTTAAAAATCTGGAGTTTTTCAGATTTTTAAATACACCTTTTAAGTAGATACCTACTCAGACTATAGAACTATCGGTAGTCTGAGGATACCTAGTGTATCAAAAGGAAACGATTTTATTATTTGCTGATTTTATTCACCCAAATTCCTAAGAACCATTTGTTATCTTCAAAAGACTAACTTAATCTAACAAGTTATATTATCGTTCGTATAAAGTTTAAACACCCACCTCATAGAATCAATTATGTGAATACAAAAACGCATTCCCAAGACAATCTAAATTTATAATCACAAGAAATAAAATCTAATCACCGCGCGCCATCGTTCTATAAATAAAAAACAAATTCAATTATAATGTATTCGAATCGTCGCCGCCCATTGGCTAGTTTGAACGTGGAAAAACACGTGATTTTTTTCTAAGCAACGTAGGTTACGTTGCGTTCGCCAGTCGGCCGTGATTGGCTGGCGGGCTGGCGCGCTGCGTCCATTGGTCAGTTTTTTTTCCTAGCTTTTCACGTATACGGCAATCTATTTTTTTCCGTGAAAACTCCAGCCAATAGTCATGGAGTGGTTTAATTATAAAAGTTGTTCTAATTTTTTGCGACTCGCTCGTAACGAGTTGCAGTTGTAGATTCGTATTTCGAATGAGTGATAGTTCTCGCTTGTTTTAGATTGTTGGTAAAGCTAGTTTTTGTGACTTGTTTGGCATTTTATATTTGTCTTAGGGATTATTGCTTGAATTTGACTGCATGACTAACGCACAATAAACCTTTTGCAATAAATTAATTCTTTTATACTAATTTGTTTTGAATATTTCTAGCTTATTGTTTTTCCTTATGTTTAGTATTTTTCGTTCTATGAACGGTTATTAATTTAAATGTTTTAGGAAAAGATACATAGTGCTAATTTTAGTTAGTATAACATAGATTTTCTCATCTTTTCACTGCAATTCAGATTAAACCTATAGATAGAGGTTTAAGATTACATTGTTTTAGGTAAGTATCCAAGTATTGAGACAAGCTTCTATAAATTGAAGGTTGCGTGGAAAATATCACTTCCAAGCGATAAAACCGCCCACAGCAGTTTCTTTGTAATCTATTTTGTGGTAATCAATTAATAGTTTTTAAGTAGAAACCAAGCTTTTAATTTACTTCTGAAATATTGTAGTACTTAGACGTTCTTACAAAAACAGATGAGAGTATGTTTGATTTTATTTACTTACTGATATTTTTTGCAACTCACTTGGAGTTTTGTTGTAGAAGCTTATGTATTTATCAAGTTCAATGCCAAGCAGTGACGCGACTTTCTGCAGACTTAGAACGAGAACAGTCAAGGTGTTAAATAATTAAGAGCACTGCACTAACCTGTATGTAACCGCGTATGCTGTTGCACATGGCTCAACTGCTTGAACCGCCGGTCGCAGTAACTGCATTTGTACGGCTTCTCCCCGGTATGGACCCGGATATGCTGGACCAGCTGGTGGTTGGAACTGAAGGATTTCAAGCACTGCTGGCATTGGTGTGGCTTCACTTCCCCGCCAAGGCCACGCTGGAGCTCGCGGGCGTGCATCTGCATGGCGTTCTTGTGCATGAATATCTGGAAGATGAGGGTAGTTGAAGTTTGTTGGTGAGGATTGTTCAGGGGAGTTTGAAGAGTCTGATGGAAAATCCACCAAACTCCGCTCCGCCATCGGCAGAGATATCATCCTCATACCTTGAAGCCTTTTAGTTCGCGGACTGTAAGGTATATGAGGAATTTCCTCCCGCGAACACTCAGGTTGTGGAATGATTTCCCTGCCGATGTTTTCCCCCAGGACTATGACATGGGGTTCTTTAAAAGGGTCTTTTAGGATATTTAAAGGGTCGGCAACGCGCGTGTAATGTCTCTGATGTTGCAGGCGTCCATAGGTTGCGGAAACCGTTTTCTATCAGGCGGGCCGCATGCTTGTTTGCCACCTTGGTGGTATAAGAAAAAAAGAATCAGAATATAATTTAATAGGACTATTATTAAGACAACACTGTGACAATATGGCGAACAGCACTGAAAGATCGCGTTGTGTGGTGGGTCGCGATTTTTTTTGAATTCAGCAAATCTTAAATCTTTAAAACTACGCAACGGATTTTGATGCTGTTTTTTTTAATATATAGAGTGATTCAAGAGGAAGGTTTATATGTATAATATAAAATCGTGCAAAGTCGGGTCGTTAGTATGTTATAAGAGTTGAAGTCTACAACAGTTGAACTATACGATTTTTGAAAATAATTCTTGCAATTTGAGCTGAAGACAGAACATTTTACCGCTCATTGGGGAAGGCCTATGTCCAGCTGTGGACTAACATAGGTTAATAGTGATGATGCTGGGCTTGGTTAACTTAGCCTTAACTAAACAATACCACACAGCCAGGTAAGTACTATTTAAGAAGGAAGGAAACGATTCAATTAGTTTTAGTTCATTTTGCAGAATTGGTTATCTGAGAGGTATGTATAATTAAATACTTACCTGTTAGGTATTTTCTACGTTATTTTTTTATTATTTATTTTCGCAATTTTATAGTGTTTTTTTTTTCTAAATACCTCATTGAAAAGAAAATAAATTTTTTGTGTCTCTCTTAGCTTGGAGAGGTTTTCAGAATAGTGTACACTTATTTAAAAAATACCTAACCAGCGAAAAACTAGATACAATTTCCCAAACGTTGCGTAAGCTGTTATACAACAAAACAACGAAGTTTTATCAATATCGGTTGTCAAGACCATTGTAATCTCGACCTAATCTTCAGCTCTTTACAGTTTATAACGTATACGATGGTATACATCCAGTATATTTATTGAAAACCCTTCGCAGTGCGATTGCAAAGAAACGACTTTGCACACGCAACTATACACTCGGGGACGCGGAAACGGTGCCGTTTTGTAAGACAAAAACTTGAATGTTTTTCGTCCTAAGTTTTTTAGTTGTTATTTATTCAATTGCAGGTTGTTGATACGTTGATAGATATGCTGTGAAAAGTTAAATGGAAAGTTAACAAAGTTTTCTAACAATAAAAGTATTTCTAAGAACCACCTTTTCATCTTTACGATTTTGACAAATCCCTTACATTGCAACGACAACCTGAAACTTATTATTGTTATTGACATGTAAAATGTAGATAAAAAAGATTACCTCATAAAATGAGTCTGAATTTCGAGGATACCACATCATTTCTCCGGCACTGTAAATACTATAATTATTTTGAAACAACATAACCTCACTATTTCGATACTGCTGTGATACTAAATGAAACACATAGACCTACATCGCATGTATTACATGCGTCAGTCCAGGAAAATATAATAAAAATTAATTAAATAGTTATCTCTAAATTAAAAATACGTTTTATAAATTATTAAAACAGAATAACAATCCCTTCCTTAGTTATTTTGTCTGTATAAGGAAAAAACCGGATACAAAGCTTAAGACCGATAAAACTGGTTTATTGTTTTACGTTTTTACTGTTTTACGGAAAACTTCATGAAAGATTGACATAAAACATACATAATAGCTATGTATAAGTGTAATAATCGACGCGTGACCCGAGAGCTGGTGAATATCTGACTCAGCGCATCAGCAGTACCATACAGCGTGGTAATGCAGCCAGTGTCTTGGGGACGCTTCCGACTGGTATTGATTGACATGGATCAATTGAGCTACCTTTAGACTGTTTGCAACCGTCTACAGTTAGCTCAATGGTTTCAATTGTAAATACTAGTTGTAATTGTTCTATTCCTTGCTTGTAATTTTCGTTGTTAATAAAGTCTTAATGAATAAGTCCGTATATATAATTTATTTTTTAACGATCATTTTTATCTAAGACTAGCTGACCCGACATACGTTGTCCTGTCTTAATTATGAAGATAGTATTCGTATTTTCCGCGCAATTTCCATATTTTTTTTCTTTCATAAGAACCTTCTCCTGATAATAACGAACAGAACAAAAAAAGAATTAGCGAAATCGGTCCAGCCGTTCAGGCGTGATGACGTGACAAAGGGAAATAGGGATTCATTTTTTTATGTATAGATTAGTAGGTTCTCAGTTAGTTACTGATTCAGGACTTTCCTACGTATAGTATACAATGTATTTTATACTGTAATGTTAACAATTTATTTTATACTTAGTAACAATCATTGAAAAAAAATACAAATTTTCTTTATTTTGTAAACTTTTCTTTTTGTTATAATAAAATACTTTTAATTGCAACTAAGTGTAAAACCCTTTCACGCGTGGTAGAAAGTGGAACTAGATGTTGGATCACGCAACTAAGAAATCGCAAAGAATTTATGATTTTAAGGCGATACGGGGTCTAAGGTTCAGGTCTGAAATTGACTTATATGCTTCAAAAATTGCCTTAATTAAGTTGTTAACCCTCTGCCTTAACTTAGACTTTTGCCTGTTATAATTTAGTTAGAAGAACCTTTACATAGATAAGTAAGTATGGCAAGTCAAGTTGCAAGATGGGTCATTCACATAATACCAACTCGTCGAGTGGCATAGCAAAGGATTGTGGTAGTTGGCAAGTTTTATGAGGCCTATTCCCAACAGTGGGAAAAATCTGGTAGCAGATAAATGTGAAGATGAGAGGAACCTTGCCATTATCATCATCTTCAGCTCATATTGACACTGCTGTTAGGCATGTCTTAATATATGCCCTACCTTCACTAAGTTACAAGTAAATAAGTACCTTAGTAACTACTACGGTTTTGTGTTAGCTTGAATGTTGATACAAATGAATTCATGTGACTAATTCTATTAACTCCTCTCATTGGGGATTTTTCTGGTGTTTTCTATTTATAATAAAAAATATCTATGTTTAAAATGTATTAAATATATCAATTATCTAGTTCCCATAAATAACACAAGCTTTGAGTAGCTTACTTTGGGGCTAGGTAGTGCTGTGTGGATTGTCCAACATGTTTAATTTTATTAAAAAAAAATAGTACCTACTTTAATTTTCAACTCAAACACATCGAAGATAAAAAAGTAATCCTTATCTTTATTTAATATTACAATCGCGAAAATTTGTATGGATATTTGTACCCCTTTCACGCAAAAACTACTGAACGGATTGGGCTGAAATTTGGAATAGACATCGATTTCTAGGTCTGAAATCGAACATAGGGTAATTTTCATAAATTTTCACGCGGTTGAAGCTACGGGCGCTGCTAGTTCATTTTAAAAATGAGAATTGTCCAATCTTGTTTATGTTAGAACTCCTACTAAAGTAGTAACTGACTGACAGATAACCCTTGGACCAGACTTAAAAGTGAATTGATGTGTTTATACATTTTAGGGTGTAGTACTAAGAAAGGAATTTTAGAAATTCGCGCCCTAATGGGTCCAATAAAAGAGTCGAATGTAAACCAAAATACTGTAAACAATACAATGTATATTTCAGCATCCGATTGTAGTCAACCGTCAATATTGTAGCTCTTTAAATGTATTTTGAGTACAATAAAGTGTTCATTCATTCATTCATTCATTCATTCATTGTGCAGGTCAATACAAGTTGCCCCTTACAAAATAAAGAAACATGTTTTTCAATGTATTCTGAATTTTTAGTGCAGATAGTGCAAAAAAACGGGCTACTCATATTCTCGGCAAAAATATATTTAACCCTAAAACTCCTATACACTTGCTCTTTAACCCTCTGAGCATCACGTGCTCAGGCCTTTAGAAAACCGCTATGGGGCTTAATCACATAAAATTCCTTCCAACCATAGCTTACGGCGATAACATTTTCCTAGCCCGATATTTATCTATACATTGCCACAAAGCACTAAATAATCTCTTTTAGACATCTTCTCTGTGTAGTTTATAAGGTTCTTTACTTACAGTTATTTGAAAACTCAAAAAACGCTATTAAACATAAACTTTACTCCTTATAATGTTAAAATAAATAACTTCCTTAAAAATTATCGAGGAAGTTGGATTTTTTTTAAATAAATCGTTGCCATTTTTGTGTATTTAATGGAACTATGTAAGTTGTTACGCCGTTGTTTTTTTTTCAGTCATTTAAGAGTGCAATAAAATGTTTTTAACACGATAAGTTGTGTGTTTGATGGAACTATGTAAGTGGTTTTGCCATTTTTTTTTTCACTCATTTAATCGTGCAATGAAAAAAGGTCTATTCTTCTCCGTATTTTTTTAGCACGTTAGTTTAAATATTGAAGGAAGTTCTAATTTCAAAAAAATATTTATTTCGCAATTTTTTTTACCTGTTATCATTAATAATAGTATAATAAGCCTCGAAACAATCAGAGATGGTAATACCCAGTGTATTACCATCTCTGCTTGTTTTCAGGCTTATTTTACTCTAAGAAATGCTCTGCATAATTTTTTAAGTTAACCACTTTCTGCCACTTTTTTGCCCAATCCTATCATAAAAAGGGCTTACAAATTGGTCTCATTTACACCCTTGGACAGGCCTCGTAATTAGCAACGTAAAAAATTGAGGCTCTATTAAAAATGACAAGCTTTTTACACATAATTTGTTACAAGCGTGTCGTGAGTTTATTGAGAATTATAGGTTTTTACCCTTTTTTCAGAGGTTTACACAGAAAGGTTCTGTTTTATACCTAAGATTTATGATAATTATCAAGAAAAAAATAATGAAAGATGGATGATAGGAAACACTTTATTATAACACAACAACCGGCAGAAATTCTTAGAATAGAGGAGGTTGGCCTTATCGCTATGATAAGTCTGTGTTTCTCTTTCAGGAAACAAAGGAAGAACTGAACATGATAGAACAACATATACAGTGGCTTGCATCAATAGAATATGATAAAAACCTACACCACAAATCATAATACCTATAATAACCTACGAACATTAGAATAAACTTACATAAACAGAAAATAAGGTTGTTTAACTTTTTACGCGGTAATATAGTGCTGAAGAATCAGTGTTTTTAAAGATAGGGATTGATTTTATACTCCTTATGAAGAGCCATTTACAGAAACATATCCAAGAGAAGAGCATAACATAGACGAGTAGGTACTAGTTTGTTTTGTGAGATTTTTGGCATAGAAGGTCCAATAAAAAAACGCATTTATAAAGAGAGTTAAGAAAGATCATATTCAACTGAGTGGGTGATCACAATATCATGATTTGCCCACTACTGGACTTAGGGATATCCCAACAAACACATGTAAGTACTTACTGCATGTTTGAAACCACAGGAAATATAGCACGCTTACGAAATCTTATTTCGAGCCCAAACCAAAAAAATATGTCAATGGCATTCCCTCACGAAATTCAACATTAAACTTTAACCCAACGAAACAAAGTTCAATCTCCAAACGGAGATCGCATCAACAAAAAAGAGTACGCAAAAAAGTCTTGTTTTATTTTTATACGTCCCAAAAAGATTGAAGTCAAGTTTATTGAAGCTTACCCGGTAACCTCACTCGAGAATTATGAAATCACTTTTTTGTTCAAAAGGTTTTTCACTTTTTTATTTTGCGGGTAGGCTGCAGTTACACCTAACTTGGCACAATTACAACACATTTGAATGAAGGAAATAAGGAAATTCAATTCTGTAGCTTTATAAGCCGTCATCATAATATCATCATTTGCAATTGATTTATTGATCTACCCACTGCTTTAATTAATATCTCCTGAAGTATCAGGCTGCTCTCCAATTTAAAGAAGGCGCAGGTCTTGTGCCATCTTTTACAAAATAAAGGAAAAAGATAAAACTTTTGCAGCACAATAAATTTTACGATAAATAATAACGAGCAATGAATTAAAAACTCAATAAAAACTAGTTTTCTCACGGAAACGTGTTAGAGCATGTGTCAAATCAGAACGGGTAAAGACAGGTGTAAACATGCCAATTATCGAGTTATCACTTCCCTTTATGAATGCAGCTTTATGTACGGTTTGCAAAACAGGCTGTTGTCGTTATTAATCTTCGTTTTAACATTTTTGTATCTAGTACCCATAACACAAGCTTTGAGTAGCTTACTTTGGAACTGGATGGTGCCGATTGTCCAGCTTTATTTATTTTAACTTTGGTTTATAAACCGCGCCTATTGTTATGCAAAAACACTTAATTAATACAATAGTTGACCGGGAAAAATCGCTCTCAGCGATAAGGGCGCCTCTCAATGCGTTCTAAATTGTACTTTATTTTTGTTTTAGATCAATTTATAAAAATAAATTTTCATTGACACCTTATTAGGTTTCATATTGCGTTTGCTTTATCAATCTAATAGCTGGTAGAGTTATTAATTTGCGAACTGTACATTAGTGCAGGGGTAAAAAACTGTTACTCACGAGGTGTAATTAAAAAAACCATGGAATTAACTGCGTAATTGCACAGTTTGTTTTAAAAACACCTTTAATGACAAATTAAGGTGTTAACAATACCAAATAGATAGTATCAGGTGTTGTCGTGTGTGATAATTATAGGTGCTTGCCACTTTAACTTATAGTTTTGATTATACAGGGTAGCGTAAATAGTTGATAATATTTTCCAACGATTCCTTTACCTACGGGTCCTTACTAATATATTAGCTTTCGTTTGCTTAATGAATTATTTGTTTGCTCAAGTCAGATACCCATATCGTGACATGACATGTATTTTTTATAAATTTGTTTTAAAACATATATAGAAAACTAAGTCACTTCCAATAGATACAAAAGACAATGTTATATTATATGTAAGTAGGTTATTAATTTGTATTTTATACTTTTATAATTGTTTACTCCACACGAGGCTGAGTTTATTTAAAGAAGCGATACGAATGACTAATGGCTGCCTTGGTACCTTTAAATAAACTTCTTTGTGTACATGTATAAAAAAGCGTAGGTATTTCATTTAAATAATCATAAATCTGGTATGTGACATCATATCTATTATCTACGTAATGCATATATATATTAATAAAATTTATTATAATAACTACGAAAATTACAATCAAGGAATAGATTTTTTTTAAACTAGTATAAACAATTGAGCTAACTGCAGACGGTTGCAAAAAGTCTGAAGGTAATTCACCAGATCTATGTTAATAGCAGTCGGATGCGTCCCCAAGACACTGGCTGAATTACCACTAGATAAGTTCTTTGATATAGAACAAATCTCCCATAATGAGAGAAGAAGTAGAGCGTAGAGCATAGAAAGAATACAGGGTGTCTTCATCTTGCCACATCCAGCAAATACCTGCAGTCTTTCGCAGATCTTCATTCCACCTGAGCGCAGTTAGCTCAATTATTTAAATTGTAAAAGTTGTCTAGTATCCATAACACAAGCTCTGCTTAGCTTGGGGCTAGATGATGCTGTTTATTGTCCAGTGTTATTATTACTCTTTATTGATAAAGGAAAACACTATAGTTTACAAATGTTTATTTAGATTTTTCTCGAAGGTTTTCTATAAATCTACTTATCACGAGCTAACCTTGTAGGTAAATCAGTAAGTGTGTTTTATTGTTTATCACTTGTTATTTGTTTTAATGATCAGTTATTACAAACATACACTGAAATATAACATTATTTTAAAATTGTCAGGCTTGTCATTCTATCAAATTGTATCATTTGAATGATTACTTGCGTGATGTCCTATCATCGTAAGATTTTTTTTATTGGAAATGGTCGAGCGTCCACTATCTCACGTAAGCGAAGATGTGGCCCAAGATGGAGCACGCTTTCCCAGAAGGAACTTATTCACTCTTGATTTAAAGACTCCGAGATCACATTCTGGCGGGAAAACAGACGCAGGAAGCTCATTCCACTCTCTGGCCGTGCTTATTATTAATGATGAGCAAAATGTTTGCTTTTTTGTTTGAAGATAGTGATTTTCTACAGATTAATCGCACTAATATTATAAATGACGGAAATCTTTACACACATGGATGGATGGATGGATAAATGAACGAACTATTGCACGGATTTTGAATAGACTTAGTTCCATGGCATAGAAGTCTCTTTGAAACCTTTCCATAGAAACAAACACATCCGAAGTCACGGGTACACACTATTATAAATATAATATATAAAAATTCTATCCATTTCATGTATTATGTATATCTGTCAAACTATTAAATTTTAATTATTTAGCCCCAAGCTAAGTAGAGCTTTACTTAGCTTGGGGCTAAATAATTAAAATTGATTGTCCAGGTTTATCATTATTATGATCTAAAACAACTTAATTTGTTTTTGCCTCCGTGGTGTTGCTAAAATAATTTGGATAACACCAGTATACATCATCATCATGAGCAACCTATATTATTCCACTGCTGGACATACAGTATACATATTCCTTACAAATCACTAAGCACTGATCTCATTCGGAAGACGGGTAAATACGAATTGTAGGATAACTCTATAATCACTGGTCAGATTTTATTCAATATCCCATATACATATAAGAGCTTTAGAACAGAAAAAGAAAATCGAAAATTAGAATATCGGTTTGTCGAGAAGAAAGAAAAATGTAACCTCTTTTCTAAAAAAAAAAATACTTGCACTTGTCTTATATGTATACTGTTTATTTTATTTTACTGCTCTTTGTTATTTGTTTTTGCTGCTTTTATACTCTATTTTATTGCTTAATTTGTGTAGTTTTTTATTAAGGTATATTGTTTTGTTTTTGTAGAGTGTATCTTCGTTCGTGATGTCATTTTTATACGGGTTCTAACGGAAGACCAGCGCTGGCTAGGTCTCCTACGAGTCCTCAGCCAGCATTATGCTGAGTTAGGACCCTTTTATAAAGTAAAGTAAAGTAAAGTAAAATTTATTGCAAAAAATACATGTTAATACGGTACATAGGTGGTGTTATGTTTAAAGTTTGACACAATGTATTTTTACCAGTATGGCGTGCAATATTTAGTCACAAACAATTTATTAAATTAACTACATACTTACTACTAAACAAAAATCAAATCGAAATATATGAGTGAAATTATAATTGAATAAACATAAAAAATTTATTAAATAATAATAATAAAAAAAGAAAAAATTACGATATTATAGCATCATTACTTAGAATCTAAAAAACATTTATCAGTCATTATAATAACTTACATGTATGTTTCTTAAATATGTGTCATGATCAATGTTTGTATTGTTGTTATAAATAAATGTTATTCTATTCTATTCTATTCTTTCTTTCTTCTAGGCAAAACATACAAAAAAATATACAGTCGAATAGGACCTTTTCCATTTTTCATTAGTTGAAAATTAAATTTTAATAATGTATTTAATTTAGTAGACAAATAGAATAATGTACCATCAAAATATCTAACAGACAACGTTATTAATAATAATTACATCTAAAGTGGCACAATCGTGTTAGTATTTAGAGAAATAAATATATTTTTTTGGTTTTTTAAATAAATCTACCGCCATGATTGCTCGTACCTTAAATGAGATAGGTGTTAAGATATCGCAATCTGGCTAGCGCCTACGGGAATGCACTTCCTACTTGGTTACTTTTATTTATAAATAGGTACTGCCCGCGGGTAAACTTAATCTCGATCTTACGTTTCAAATAAGGTATGTACCAATCCAGTACTTTTTATTTAAAAATCTCAATCTCAACTAGTTTCAATTATTTTTGCACAATCTCGAGTAAATATAAATATTAATAATATAATATTATAAGTATTAATAAAAAAAACAAAAAAAGAATTTTATCGATTTTAATGCCTTTGAGTAGGTACCGTTCAATATTTTATTTCATGATACATTTTAATTATTAATTTATAAGCATAGTAGGGCTAAAACAAGTAAGTAAATAATTACGGAAAATAAATACCGTACAACACCTAAATTATTAAAAGAGGAAGTGAAAGATACAATATAACATATTTTTATCAAAATCTGCAAATTCAACGCTGCGCGATGTCAGTGTTTCCAACAACGAAAAGGTTGACATGTTACAATTCTTCAAAGCGCGTTCAGTGCCAATAAAAAAGCGTCCGCGAGGCACGAGGCGACACTGACCTGTCGCAATCTGTGTGCGCACGCGCAGAGCAGTCACAATGCAGAGAAAATCAAAAAAGTAGTGGGTAATTTAATGATCAATTACTATTTAACAAAGTTGAAAAAGTAATCAAAAAAGTCAGAATCTCTATTTGACTGTTTTTTTTGTATTTTATCTTAGAACTTTTTTAAGGTGAACTGATTTTACGTGACCCCTTTACTAAGAGTCCTCTATCCGTCACCAGGCTCATGAACCACGATAGAAATAGTCTTGAAACGTTTCCATAGATACAAAGCGTGTGAAGCCAAATAAGACAAAGTCAAGCAAAGTTGGTCGGAAGAAAAGGCGTGAAATGGGATGCCCTTTCTTTCTCTCGATTCCAAGGATGAGGCCGTATTTTGTATTATTTTGTATAAAATAACTCTTATTAAATAATAATAAAATAACGCTTATTACGGGAGGTCTATGTCCACCGGTGGACTACCACCGGTGGACATAGGCCTCCCGTAATAAGCGCCATAACGCCTTGTCATCTTGCCGAATCCAGCATTTGCCAGCAGTCTTTTTACGGCGGTAGATTTGGCTGAGATGTGGCTGAGTATTTCAAAAAGCTTATATTAAAGTCTCGACAGAACCTACGTATTTGTTTCCCTTGGAGTCGAGATCCTAGGTCCGTGGGGTATCGAGGCTCAACGAGTGTTTAAAAAAATATCTGAGTGTCTGGTCGATGCGACGCGTGACCCGAGAGCTGGTGAGTATCTGACGCAGCGCATCAGCATTGCCATACAGCGTGGTAATGCACATAGCGTCTTGAGAAAACAACGGCTGTTATTATATTATGTTTTTAGTTATTTATATAGTAGATTAGTTGAGCTTCTTCAAAAGTCTAGAGTGTTTGCAACATTCTAGAGTGTGGTCAATGATGCCAATGGTAAATACTATTTTTAATTTGTTTTTACTCCTTGGTTGTTAACTTTCTTTGTTAAATGATACTTACGTTTATACTAACACTGACTCACTCTTAATATGTTATGACGTAATAAAGGTAAGATTAAAAATGTAAGCAACACTCATGATACTTGACAGCATTTTTAAACTTAAAACTTACCTAGTTGAAACCAAACTAATTATTTGAATAATTTGTTTTGTGGTCAAAATGGTAACACATAAAAGCTTTTTCCTATTTATCGGTGCTTAACTTACACAAATCGGTCAAGTATTAACTGTAATGCCAAATATTGATGTGTGTTAAATGAATAAAGGACAATAGGTACAAAATACGAAAGTAAAAACCGTACCTAGCATTTCCTTTTTTCACGTCAACATAAAATAAGCAAGTCAGACGAAGTCTCGACACTGACCTATGTCAACAAACGGAGCGTTGGCCATGTGTGCGTACAGAGTAGTCACGGACAGAGAAATTACAATGTTTCATGAATTTTAAAATATATTTGACTTTACAAAAACACTGACATTGTGTTATATTTGATTGACCTCGGTGGTGCTGTGAGCGAATGGGGTGATTTGATTCTTTTGCGCGGAAAGTTTTGGATTCAAGTTTTTCACATTATTATCATATGATATTCTAATGTGATATATATTACATATGTTATATTTATATAAATATATAGAGATATTTATTTGTTTTTCACATCAGTAGCATTTATATAGATACGATATATGAGTTATATTTCATATAGGTATCACTAAAATATACACAAACTGCGTATTATCTTTATTCGTCAAGTGTTTTTTGCTATATTTTAGGGATTTATTAAGATGATTAGGATTTATTTAGGTAGGTAGGTACTTACAGTATTTTTGCTAACATAAAACCAATGTTTGATTGCGATTTGGTATCGATTAGAATATTTTTTTTTTGGAAGATATGGTAAAATAAACTGTTAAAAAAATTCAGAAAATTTATTAATATCGAGGTAATTGAGCCGTGTACTGAATTAAATGGATCGATTTCATTGAATTTGAATTCAAGATCAAAAACGAAACAAACAAAGCTATATACATACTCAAATTATAAACCGTTGAGGTAACAAACAATCTTTTATAGGTTCTTAGAATAAATATGATGAAAATAAAACAATCAGACGGACAGAGATCTTCCCGTATCGTTATCAAGGATAGCTTCCTATATGGATGAGCTAATAAAAAAAAATGTTGGTTATTTTTTATACAAAAAATATGTAAAATAATAAATGCAAGATCACACTACACTTGGTAGTCATAAACAATGACAGTTGCATTCAGATAACCTCATTTCTTTGCGCGATAGCACGCACACATGCGCATAATATCGCACGCACACATGCGCCTGCTCATAGGAACTCGTTGCAGTGTCCTGGCGAAGAATCTGCTCAGATTACTACGGTATGGATGGTTATAAAATATTTCGAATGTTCTGGAAGTTTTCGTAAGATATGACTTGGTCTTGTTTTCTTTTTTATTTGTTGTTTGTCTTTGGCCCTTTTGCATAACGATATTTATCGTCTGTCTATAATATTGACAAGTTCCTTATCAAACTATCCAAAAACGATAAATTTAAGAATAAGAATTAACAGAATATACATCTATGTACAGCATTGTATTAAATATATCAATTATCTTATACCTATAACACAAACTTTTCTTAGCTTGATGCTAGATGATGGTGTATGAATTGTTCAGCATTAAATATTTATCTAAAAATGCTACCTATTGTGGTAGGTAATGTAAGTCTAATCAGCTAATTTTTAATATGTTCTACAAATATCATCTGCCTAAAATACTCTACCTACAATACTAATTGACTTAAGCATAAAAACTCCACAAAGAGGAAGTGAAAAAGTTGTGTTTACAGAATACATAGCTTTCATGAAACGTGACCCATCAATGAAGAAATTAGCACACATGGACACAGCAATAAAAAATGTCATTGTGTGTTGGTACAGTCAGATGGATAGATTAATAGTTCATACAGCTTTCATTAAACTGCGTACTATAATTCAACGAACTGAAGGCAGAATATCTTTTGTTTTTTTTAGATTTCAATATAATGTAAGGCTTAATAGAATTTATTATAGAGAATGGAGAGGCTCTACTCTTAGTAAAAGCATGTTGATATAACCAACCTTTTACAGTACTAGAAGAATAAAGTAAAAGAAATTTTAGAAGAAGAAAACATTGCTGCAAGGAGTACCTACCTAGTTATACATTTTGTGGTGTATAGTTTTGAAAACTTTTTTAGTAATCATCGTTTTAGTAGAATTGTTACTAAATAAGTAGAGTTGTTGTCCTATTGAGAGTATAGGATTAATTTTTACCTAAATAGTAATATTATCATCAAATTTTAATTAACTACACTACACTATCATATCATCCGGGTCCTGTTAGGATACGCATTTGTAAGTATAGTTTAGAGATCGTCTATGTCACAAGTAAGTATATGTGTATTATCCTGATCATAAATCTTAATTACATATATGTTCGTCTGACTGTACATCGTTGTATGTGTGCTATGACGCAATGTCTAATCATGTCCATCGGAGAAATGATGTGAGTGGCATTATTTATTTCTTTCGTTACGTAATGTGTGTGATCTTTTTGTAAATTAGATTTTTGAACGAGAATGAAGACGTTATTGATATAAGTTTTAGTACGACTTAGTTATGTACTTTTATGTTATAAAACTTCAAGTAGGTATGTCAAACATTTTGATGAATTTTAGTATTTTTGAGGATTTTATATTATTTGGATAGGTAGATAGTATTAAGATTTATTTAGTAAAAAACCCAAAGCATACAACAAAAAAATAATAAAATATGTTTTTTCAAAACCTGGGCCTGAATTCCACTAAATAAATCGCTTCACTATTTATATAGTATCGTGTCAAATTGTTAGTGTTAAACTCTTTTTGGTATTCTACTAGCAAAAACTTTGAACTTTGAGGTTCATTCATAGCTGTGACGAATCTTTATAACTAGGTACCAATTTGACATTCTAATTATGAAAGTCTCTTCAAGCGCAAAAAATTGTAGAATAACAAATAAACAAACGTCATTTTAATCATCTTGATTGAAAGGCACTATTGAGACCTTTATTTTGAAATTAGCAGAATTCGGCCCCTGGAAAAGTGGAAAATGAAATTGTTGTAGTAGGTATTTACAAAAAAGTTTAAACAATTGAAAATTTGAAAACCGCGATAAGTTACGATCAATTGCGTAGGTCATGTTCATGGACGAAATACTTGCATTTTTATATTTACAACAATGGCGGCCGTTCCGTTTTTAAACTTATTTCCTTTTCGATTGTATTCCAATTATTCGACACGTGATTGTGTGTAAATACTTTCATTTACTTTTATTGTGAATATTTATGTAGCTTTTACTTTTCAAGGAAATTTCCTATTGTTATGAATGGAAATATTAAGTTATTCGTGAACTCTATGCATATCTTTATTTTGCTAGTAGGTAAAGGTAAATACTCCTTAATAACTTAAACAATGAAATATTTTATACCAGTACTTAATTAAAATATCTTTTGTGGAATACATAAATGTGAATAAATTAAAAATGAAAATTAATTTCATTTGATAAAGGTTCATAAAAATATATTATGCTTTCGTTTTTTCGGTCAAAGTATATGTAACTACCTATAATGTACATAAAATAAAACGGCTTTATGATTCAGAAATACCTACTTAACTTTCTCTCATATAATGATACAGTTATCGATTGATAAAAACCAAGGTCCCATCAAAGGGTCAATGACCACCCACGTAGCTACGCAATACCTACTGTCCTTTGTATTTCTTATCAGTTAGCCCTGAAGGTGCTTTGGCTTTTTAAGGGAACATCTTTCTTTCTTTGTGTTTATTTTTAGTCTTTTATTGTGTAATATACAATGTGCTATCTTTTTACGGCTGTTACAAGGTAATTTTTTTCTAAAATAAACTTCATGGAAAACGTAGGATTTTTTTTCTTTCAATCTTCCAAAAGTACCAAAAATATAGGTAGGTATATTATAAATTGCCATGGTGAAATTGTTATTTGAGCATTTCGTAATTCGAATAGGATGCTGCTACTGAACTTGTTTTTTTTCAGATATTAGTATATGTAGTGGTTCTCAATAAATGCAAAAAAATATTCCAACTCCCTAAAAATAGTTTTTTTGCAAAAATCTTTTAGCTCTAATCCTTTCAAACCTTTGCCAAATTCATGAGCCCCAAGAGGAAGGTAAACCCATAAAACTGTATCTGCTCCACGTGCTGTGTTGCCATTATAAAAATAAATATAAGTGCAAAAGCAAAGTTCGATCACCTCCCTAACCTAAGACAAGAGTGTAGTCGCGTACGCACACATACACCTTTGTAGGTCGCTCTCACACACACGCAGTCACGCCCACATAGAAGCATTGCGTCGAGCAAGTTTAGACAAACGGAAGAAATTATTCTCTTTTTGGTACGCAGTTGGTACTACTGCTGCGGTTTGTAAGTTAAAGCGGTTTTAGTGCTTTTTTGAACGAGGAATGAAAACTTAACAAACTACTTCCGGGTTCAAAAAGAAGAGCAAAAGTCAATGATCCCATCAAATTCCTTGTAAAGTCATAAAACTCTGATCCTTTAAAAATGGTGTCGACAAAGATGTTGGTATTTTTTTTCTTTTTTTTGCTATCTTATTTTTTGTTTTGTTTTTGTAGTTGCAACAATAAATATAAAGTCCTTGCAAAACCATAACAGTCCTTTTTACTATCAATCCGATTACACAGCATTATCGCATTGCAAATAACAGCATATAACATTACAAAATAAACCTTACATGTGTGTAAAAAATAGCTATATTCGCAAAAACTGATACTGTCCGAACATTGCTCCTTGTGGCTTGGCGTAATATCCGCAACATACAAATGATGTTGTGCTTCATTATTTACCTCAATACCTATATTGTACAGTCAGATATTTGAAACGAATACCTATCTAAAGTAATAAAATAAAATATTATATAAAAAGTCTAACAACTTTCATGAAAGGAAAAGTTTGTGACGAGATATTTTTATTCGACCTAACCCCCGACTAGATATTAAAAAACGTATTAGAAATTGTATGTTACTATTATTACATATTAATAACCATATAGATTTGTAGATTTATCTAATTAGCTTGTAGTAATAGACAACTGTTTGAATGTTAATGCTAGTACATAATAAAGCAATGGTAATAAGAAAGTCTCTAGACTATTTGCATCCGACTGCAGTTAACTAAATTTTTCCGTTATATTAAATTTATTTCGTTTCTATTCCTTTATTATAATTTTATTTTCTAATAAAAGTTAATACCAGTGCAAATTTTGTTATATTACGTTGCTATTTTCTTTGTTATATTTTGTTTGCTAAAAAGATGCTGATTTGACTTAATATAAAAAATAAGGGCACGTCGTTTGTATGTATGTTTAAAAATAGTACGATTAACTGACTCAGCTCATGCTCGATTCTTGACCTACGACAAACACTGCGCATGTGTGCGTTCATTTTTACAGCGTGGACAGTATCCAATCATAAATAAATGAAAATGACCTGAATTATTTATTGATGTAAAGCGTTTTTCGTTTGTATGTATTTCGTATGGAGTCCTCGAAAAATTGCTGAGTGTTGAGCAGAGTGTACTTATGTTTTTACCAAATTACTTAGAGTAAGTATGGTTAAAAAAGTGCAAAAGTCTAATAAAAAAAATGTATTTATTTAAAAAAAAAGAAATTACGGTTTAAATATATGTCACGCAGTAGTTTAATATACGAACAAAATCTTTTTTCAATTATAATTTTTTTATTACTTACCTAAAAGAATAGATTGTCATTTTACGAAAACGTGATTCCAAAATCAGATGCACGTGAGGCAGAAATGAACCAAAAACAGCAAAATGAAGATAAAATCTCTTCCAAGTGAAAACGTAATTATCCAAACTCCAAAGCCGACTCGACAGACAGACAAAAGTTTATTTTTATATACGAACAAAGAGCTCGATGCTGAGCGAAATAATTAAGTTTTTATAAAGAAATAATAACTTTTTACAAAGAATGGAGTTGCTCCATTCTGTGATAGTTTTAATAGGTATTTGGTTTGTAATTGAATTAAATTGTTCTATGCTTGAGATTGTATCAAGAATGTAATTAAAAAGTATGTTTTAAAAAACATTTCTTATTTATTTTTCTGTATTTGTTATTTAACTTGCTTCGTTTATTTCTTAATCACTCAAGCTATAAATTATTTCATGTCTTTTTATTGAGCTGTGAAAAGCAATATTACTGTCCACTCTTGAGACCAAGAGTTTGATTATAGTTTAGCCTGATGTTCGATTCGGGATTATTCATGAGTGTATCATTCATACTATTTGATCATTGGTTCATTTCCCTTTGTTTTTAATCTGTATCAAAATTATAGTCATTAAAATACCAAAAACTGTATGTGATACATCTGAATTCATCAACTTTATACAGTTTTTTAAAATTGCCGTTTTGTCAAAGATACAAGAACTTTGGAAGATTAGAAGGTTGAAAAAAAAATGGAAATGGTAAAAATAACACAAACATACCATCTCAAACAGTTTTGTTTTAAATAGAGCTCGTTAGAGTAAAAATCAAAATGTCAGCCTCACCTTAACGGGTCTTAGGTTTAGCTTTCACCAGGTAAACTAAAAAGACCCAAGTAAACCAGCAAGTTTGTACGAAACATTGTCATATTGTTTCTTGTTTCAAACATCAAAGAAAAAAAAAACATGTTTTTAGCACTTTTAATACAAACTAGTGTAGCTTAGCCCGCAGCTTTGCACGCGTTTTTTCTATGGAAACGTATAAAGGGTTTTTCTATCTCATGAACACTGATTTATGGGGAAAAAAAACATATGGATGGATGTGTTTGTTACTTCCGCACGACAAAACTACTAAACAGTTTTTTATAAACTTAAATACTGTTAGTACTATAGGATAGATAACCATTAAATATTTCGATAGAAAGAAAGCAATAAAACTTCGGGCAGGAACTAGTTTAGATATAGTTTTCAAAAAGCTGTTATTCTTTAGATTTATTGAAACACAAACCTTAAAACATGCTCTTTGAATAGTTTACTTTGAGGCTAGATGGTGTTGTGTGGATTGTCCAGCATTATTTATTTTATTTATTTATTTTGGTACTTACCAAAACTTTTTATAGCTATTGCAGAATCTTGTAATTTATAGAATTTAACTGACAGCAAAAGCTAATGTTACCACCAACGATGACTAACGCGGAAATTAACTCAAACATTCTTTAGTTTAAAATAATTAACTTTTACTATACATACTTCAACAATACTGACACATGTACTTACGTACATGACAAAAGATTACACTATCCCTAAGTAACCTTTTCTCTATTACATAGAGTTCGAATTACGAAAGCCATTTAGTAATAATATAAAGGATCTTCCGAAGAAACTTATTTTCTATAGAAATTAATAAATATCTATGTATTATAATCATTCTTTAGTACCTAAACGTTCAAGTTTTCAAATAACCATTTTAAAGGTATTTCTCTGTCAATACTATACTTTCGGTTTAAATATATTATTTTAAAACCTCAACCTAAATAATTGTCAACGTTACGAATATGCTCTCACTTTCCGTTTCTAGAATAACAATAAAAACCACAAAAAATAATACCTACATACATTGCTAACGCAAGAACTATTGAGTAATCGTAAAAATACCTGCATTGAAGATCTGAGCCAATCCTTTCCAGCGAAAGTGCATCACTCACTCACTCACACTCAATTCAAATCACATTACATAAAGAATCCATGCAAAAGTCAAAAACTGTTTTTTTTTTCCTTTTTTTCAAACGTTAGCAAAAAATGTGTCTGTTTACGTCAAAATGTATTTTTCAAATGCGGTAAAAAATCGCTGCGGCCGGGCTCGTGGTGGTAGTTCTGTAGTCAAAGAGAAGTCTGCGAACGGAACTGGGCTTAATGTTTCACTTTGAGGAAAAATACAACGTAAATTTAATACCAAAAGTATTTTTAATACAAAATATCTATGATAATTTCGAAAAATGGGATTTTGATTTAATTTATGAAAAAAAATGTTGACGACCCTGACCGATACGTGATTTTTAGGGATATTGTTGATGTTCTTATTTATAGCAACTTTGAATCTTAACAGCGATGAAACAAAGTTTAATTTCATTTGATGAAGTAAACGCAGTGGTATGGACGGCTACCATCGCAATGCACTTATGTGTACTTGCTAAGTTTTTTATTATAGTCGGTTATATCCGAGTTGAAGTCGAGACTTCTTGGTGCTTTGTTATGTAATACTTTTTTTTTCATTGAGCTTTTGCTTTACTTTTAAAAAAAGTGTTTAGTGAGCTATTGCTATGCGAATGGTTTTGGTTTTTGATACTCTTGAACCTAATTTATCTGAGTAGGTAAAAAATTGTAATTAATAAGTATACCTATAGGTATGTCTATTTGAATTTTTTTACCATCCATTTGTGAGTATGTAGGATGAAGTGTTTAATTTTTTCGAAAGCAATTACCTATTATCTTTAATTCTTTACCATAATATGAACAGTTTGAAATGCGTTCAATTTATAGCAGGTTTTAAAAAATATCATTATTTGGTGTCAGTTATTTTGGTGTCTACAATTTGTGGGCTAGGCTATTTTTAAGACAAAACATTTAAAATAAAAAATATTAAAAGCGAACTCACACTCGCTACGATAAATACAGTTCAAGTATCAAAACCACTTCCTTTCGATAGCGCGTGTGAGCGAGACAGAAAGACGTGCATTTTCTTCACTGCTTTAAGTACTGGTGCGTTTTTTCAAGATAAAACTTTTATATCCTTACCATGTTTGAAACTTTTGTAATGCTTTTTAATTCTGATTTTTTATGTTTTGGATTTTTAGCACTCGTAGGTGGTCGGATATCTAGATTTTATTTAAGGGCATTGGATAATAAAAAAACGGTTATTTTTATTTCGATGATGCAATTCTGTGAAATGTGTTCAAAGTGAGAGACCTTTACTTGTTTTTACCTACATACATATAGACACGTCCAAAAATCCTTTTTCAGGTAGCAAAAAAATTCTGGTTCAATTTTTGCAAATCTTCATTACCGTCAAAAGTCTTAATAGAAAAAAATATTTTTTCAGAATTATTATAATAAGTGACCGATTTAAATTCAGACAAAACTTTTTGACTTCGGTGGAACTTGAACCCGCGGCCTTCCCACAGTACGGGAAGCTCTAACCAACTGCCCCACGAAGTCAAGAAACTGCCGAAGTCAAAAAAAATTGGGAAAATGTTTGATACCTTAGAAATTACTTTGTGTGTGGGTTTACGCACTATATTTCCATAAATTTTAAATTTAGAATGTGAGTGTCACGTACCTTGTAAGTATAATCAAGAAAACAATTCAAAAGAACTAGAGTAAAATCTAATAGTAAAAAAATCAGAACAGAAAGAAAATATTGTTCTAAAATTTGATTTAAATTAAGAATGCCCACTCACCCTGTAAGTACAGTCAAGGACACAACTCAAAAGAAGACGGTTAGAGTCGCTACCCATTTTGCGAATCAGTTGACAACTATGTCACCAAAGTCATTTCATTACAACCTATAGCCCTATATGATTAGGGCATAAAACGCTCCGCTGAGCTCTAAGTAGCACTAACGACATACTTTTAGACTAAACAGTAACCCATTAGCTCATTTCACGGTGTTGGTTTTTTATTATTGACTCTTTTATTGGATTAAGGATGTTGAAAACGATGTCAACAGGTATTTTTGCGGTCGTTTTTATAGCTTTTTATGCAAACAAACACACTATATGATAAACGTTTATGAAATATCTTAACAGATAAAAATGTAAGGTAGAGACGATCAAAGTCAAAAACATACCCATTACGTTGGGTATGGGATTTTTGTAAAGTGTCTAAATAAAATACATTAAATTTTGTTTGCATACCTACATGACAAATGACAGATATGCAGGTAAAGAGAGTAATTTACACTATGCGCTTGCTAAGAGCAATCTTAAAAATATTTGGGTAGAGTTCTTATTTAATTGAGCACTAAGACTAGGACAACAACATTTAAAAAAATGGTTATAAAATCAGCCAAGTTCATGTTGGTGGAAGCGTTTCTAAGAAAATAACCTTTACAGATCGACAGATAAACGAAGAAGTGTTCCTTTTTTTCTTTCTAAGGTCCGGAACCCTAAAAGGAAGCTAAATTCATCTATAGGTACCTAATAATTTATAAATGATATTTCCCTATTCTACCTCTAAGATAGATGCAAGACGGGACAGAATGGCGTTCGTTAGCCAGTTTTAATTTCAGCTAATTTTTATCTTGCCGTCGTCCTTCGCCTTTTTACGACACGGACCATTAGCTGCGATTGTGCAAGGATTGTGGGTCTTGATACTTGGTAAATAAAAATAAATTGAGACTCAAAACCACGTCTGCTAATAGTGGAAGATATTGTGATCGATTACCTATTCAAACATAGCAAAATTGCGAGGGTTGTTGAAATTAATGTTCAGAAAAATGGACTTCGAGAAAAATCATAACACTACTAGGCTTAAACCATAATATTATGAACAAACTTTATTATACTTCTAGTTTAGTAAGTATACTTAAAAACATTATTAAATACCTACCTTTTCATGATTTAAAATTCCATACAATCAATTATCCAATTATCCAATCAATTATCTTTCGAAATTAAAAATTCCATTTATTCCTCATTTCAGATGTCAAAAATAAAATGAGCCCTAAATAGTTGCTTCAATTTAAAATAAATCATTTCAAGGAATAAAGTATCAAGACTGCCTCCCAGCATACAATACTGAAGAAATCTAATTTTTGTCGAGTTTTTCTCTTATTCCGGGTCCCAGAGGGCGCTGTTGCCCGCCAATTTGTATGTGTTTGTGAAAATTCGACCTTAAACTGTTGTCGTGTCGTGTCTTCTACTGCTAATTAAGCGTTTTAACCGTTATTTTTACTTTTTGCTACAATCCCGCTTCCGTTTTAAAAAGGGAAAATTTTGTAGAACAGCGATTTTTTAAATTTGAATTTATGGGTTATGCTGTTTTGCTTTGGTGAACTGTTAACATTTATTTGTTTGAAAGACTATCAGTTTTCTTGGAAGACACCTAATTTCCTGAGACAGGATAACTACTAAGTCAAAGAAAGCTAGCGTATTAAAAAAATTGCATTGGTTTTAGTTAATGACAAAAAATCATTTTTCAAAGATTCCTTTAAGTTTTTTAGAAAATAATGCCTATAAATAATTTAAAAGGCTCCATTTTCTAAGCCCATAAAACAACAATTTAAACAAAATGGTTACACAAAACACAGGTGTTTAGCAAAAATTTCATTTTTTACGAGCTATAAGAAAGTTTCCTAATAATGTCGCGACTTTAAGAGCTCGCCGCTAATTACAATATAAATTATCAAGTTTTGGTTAAAAAAGTCAACGAGAATGAGTTATAACATTAGGAGAGACGATTAAGGGAGAAGGGTTATGTTTTACTATTTTTTCTGTTGTTTATAAAAATGTTTATCATTTTATGAAGTGTTTTGGTAACTTTTTAGTATTAACTCATAGTAAAGCATTTTATTGTTTAGTCACTCATTATGATTTAAAGATTCATTTCATACTGATAATTTGGTTCATTTTTTCTCCATCCGAAATTTGAAATTTATTTAAAAAATGAAATTTTGAATCTCACTGGTATGGGATGGACAGATGAGTTAGACCTGTACGTTTATTAAAGTGATTCGTTGTTTTCAAATCAATTTAGTACCTACTTTATAAAAGACACATCAGTTATTATTATTTTTAACAAACTAAACTACCCTTTCTTTTCAAACTTAACTAACGAAGTTTAAAAATCTCCTCTCTACTATCGACTCTCCGAACCTATTAACTTTGAAAGCCTTTCGGTCATTAAACCAATTTTTTAAACGTCCTCACTTACAATTTTTCTCCCTCCTTCGGACACTTTTCATAATTAGAGCATCCCCCTACCCTTTACCGTCTGATTCTTGTTAAAAGATGTTACCGAGAAAAATGTTTGTTAAGTTTTTGAAGATTCTTTTGTTTTATTTCAATCGAGTTTTTATTCCTTGAATCCTTTTCTGTAATTTTATTTTCTCAGATCAGAGCTTCAGGGCAAATATTATTTAATTAAATCGACGAATATAGCTGTTTGTAAGCAAAAAAAGAATTAAATTGAAACCGGGGGTCATAAAAAACGGATAACACTCTCGAAACCCCGTACATCATTAAAACATTTTAAAAACAATATTTATTAAGAAGATGCCGACACAAAAACACGACAGCCACTGCCATTGATTTACTATCTCCAGAATTAAAAAACAAAAAGTACAATCAAATAAAAAAGTTTATATAAAACACCAAGTCGTCAACGGACGGCGAATGTCAAAATCGTCTCAATTTCGAATCGAAAAACAATGCGATTTGAATTTCAAATGTAAAACGCGGTCATTTTCGGTACATTTTTTCGGAAAGCGGCGCGGATAATAAATCTCACGGCAATAACAATAAATTCATTGCGGATCGACATGCAAATGTAGGGATTTTTTTCGACAGCATGCAAGAGTAGGTACTTTTGTTTGGACGAGATGAAACTGTTGAGTTGTTATTGTAAACAAACTTTATAAATCTTACAAACATTCAATTTTTATATTAGTTGTACCTTGGTATTATGTATGATTATAATTAACATTTGATGAGTTTACTAAAAAATAAGCTTTTATTTCTTATCACCGATATCAAAACAGTTACATTGCTAGCTGCAATGATGGTAATGATATGTAGGTAGGTAAATTCGAAAATAAAAGTGTGGTCGCGTCAATCAGAACGCCTACTCTATTCAGTTTCGTTCGCCGCCCACCTCAAAAGATCAAGTACAACAGTTTTTATTTTGAGTGTACTTTTCCGTTTCGTAGTGGGGTTTTTATTTTTTCATGCACCTGTACTTTGCATGCTGCATTGTGTTGCCAGTCGTGATTGTTTTTTTAGTTAGTAAGCACTTTTCGAGTATATTTTTTAAACCCACGTGTTTTATTCACGGTTTTTATCTCAAAAGTATTGACCTACAGAAATATGCATAATGTATTTTGCAATTTTTGTGTCAAGCACATTGTTTTCAAAATTGATAATTATATTGATGGTAGGTATTAATATTTTTTTTAGTTTTATTATCCAATGATACAATTTATTTAAAGTAAATTATTATAATCATTGTTTATTTCCTTTTACTCTTTACCTATTCATTTCGTTAACCTGTTACACCGATATGAGTCCTACAGATGTTTTGTAACATCCTTTAAGTACTTCCTGATCATATGCCACCTTGTATGCAGATGGTCAGCTACAATTGGCCGTAGGGATAACACTACATCCTGACTATACCTTCTTATCCAGAAATTACAACAGTTTAAACCTAAAACATATTCAACTAAAGCTGGTTTTCAAACAGCATTCGATGGTTTTAAAAAACAGTGCATTTCTGTTTTTATTTTGGAACCTACGTGTTAGTTTTTGCATTTTAAACACCTAATACACAACCCTAGCTTGAAATAAGAATAAAAAACCATGTGAATCACGATAAATTGTACCCTCAGGCCATGCAACTTTTATCAGATACCTACTTACACTATGCGAAATGTTTTAATGAATATTCTAGATCAACACTAGATATTCATAGTAAAAACCTATCTGGCTGTGTGGCAACACTTCCTTTACCACCCACTGATTCGCGATAAAAAGAAAAAAAGCTTGTTTATGGGCGTAAGATTATGGCAAAGATAAGAAAAAAGCTTACCTTAAAATTAGAATATAGAATACCCCTTCGAAGATGCGTTTTAGTGGTTTTACGACACTGTTCCATTCAAATTCAAACTTTCAAATTTTCCTAAAAATATTTTAAAGTAAAAGTAAAACAAAAGAAGTTTCATTGAAATGGATGGATAAACTACTGATTCAGAATTCAAAAACTCTTACATTTCATTCTAAACTTAAATTCAAAGATTGGAACGTGTCGAAAAACCACTGCCGCGCATCCCCTACCCTTGGAAGATAACAATACGCATTGAAACAGATGCCAACTCACTCGCTGAAGTGTCGACCAGCACTCTTCCAGGGTCCGCTCGCTGATGCTTTGCCCTGACCGCGCCTGTTGCTGTTGGAACGAGAGAATTGTGAGAAAAGTGACAATGGTAATATTAGATGATTGAGAACTTATTAAAAACGGACTTATGGCTCCTCGTTTTTGCTAAATTTATCAAAGATACCATGTATATAACACTAATATTATAAATGTGAAAGTTTTAATATATGGATGGGTGTTTGTTTGTTACCTCTTCACGCCATTACTACTGAACGGATCGGGCTGAAATTATGAATAGAAGTAGTTCTAAGCCAGGAGTAAAACATAGGCTACTTTTAACTAATTTTCACGCAGTTGAAACTGCGAGGCGCAGCTAGTATTAATATTTATAGATATAATAGGATAGGGTTTACGCTCTGAAGTACCTACGGCTGATTTATTAAGGAATTTTGAAGGTCTAAGTTAGGTTAAATGAAATTAAAAATAGAATAAATTATTTAAGAATCTTAGGTTCAGTACAGTACCTTTAGGTACTATTTATAATAATAAGTTAATAAAGCAATTTACTTGCATTAAATTTAAATAAACAACTAAAATATAAACTTACCTATAAGCAAAAATCAAACAAAATAGTCGATTCATTTTAGAATAGCTAGACCAATTTTATAAAACAGTAAGTTCTAAATTGCAATCGATTTAAAAATCGTATTAGTATCATAAAACTGTAAAGTAAACTTTAGCTGGCTCGATTTAAAGCTCACTGTTCCTTGAAGCCAAGAAGGGAACCACGGAAACTCATCGGAATTGCTTTCACACCCTATAATTCCGAGAAATCGACTAAACGGACGATTCCTTTGAACGAATCTACATTAAAATAACGTTTTTATGCTTCATAAGTGAAGTTTTGTAAATAATTGACAGTTATTTTATTTTTAACTTGATAGTCTACATTGAATTTAGAATATAGCCCATAATGCAACCTGAATCGAAGCTTCTACGTTAGTCAGATAAAACTTTGGGTTTAAAGACATTTTTGTAAGTTAATTAGGTATTTGTTTTTGTGCAAGATACTCAGTTTCCACTTTTATAGACAATGTTAAATGAAAATGATCCATAGTAAAATATCTATCTATGTAATTTTTTATATAAGTATATTATCAGTCATCTAGTGTCCATAACACAAGCTCTGCTTAGCTTCAGGCTAGATGATGCTGTCTGAATTGTCCAGCCGAAATTTGGTAAACCTCTTTTATATTTGGGTTTTTTATAGCTTATATTGATTTGTTAATCAAACAATAATTATAATCCAGTAGGTAATTTTGAGACACGAACGTCATAAAACTTGATAATACAACTATTAGTGAAACTCTACAAATTTGAGATTGAAACTAAACATCTCTGAAAACTCTTTCTCTTTTGAACTCCTAAATGTGCTTCAGCTCTTCTTCTGAAGCCGTTTTTTTTTTTGAGTTTTTAGATTTAAAATTAAAATGTATTAATACATTCTTCAGTTACAAAACAAACCCAAAATAATTATGGCGCCCTGACAGGTTTTTTATGCGTTTTTAACCATTATTTATACCTAAGAGCAATACGCATATGCATTTTTCACACTAAAATATTAAATGAATACTATTTAGTTACCAAAGATGTATCGAATTGAAGTAGGTAAGCATTTTTTTTAAGTCAAACAAGAGCAAACCCAAAATAATGGTTGCGCCCTGACTATTAAAATCCACCTGGACTATTCACACTTACTTATATGCATGAATCTTACTAAAATATTAAATGAATTATTAATTAAAAGTGCTTATTAATTAATTTCTTTACATAAATTTTTTTAGCTAGTTAATTGGAATGGAATCGAATTGAAATACTAGTTTTTTTTTGAGTTCCCGTGATCCGCGATAGGGAAGGGAAAGAAAGAAATTAAAATAATTACATCGATATTCAGGCTATTCAGGACATTTACCAATGCGAATGGCAACATGGAGTTCCTATCGCCCACTGCTGCATCTCCTGTAGGTGACTGCTGCTGAGGCTGTATATAACAAATACATAATTAGACATTACTACATAGTATAAAACAAAGTCGCTTTCTCTGTCCTTATATCCCTATGTCCTTTTGTATGCTTAAATCTTTAAAACTACGCAACGGATTTTGATGTTTTGTTTTAATAGATAGAGTGATTCAAGAGGAAGGTTGATACGTATAATAAAACGGTGTGAAGCCGGGGCGGGTCGCTAGTTATAATATAATTATGGACAGTACACACAGCATTATCTAGTTCCAAGCTAAGAGCTTTTGTTATACTAGATGACTGATATACTTAATACAATACATCACATAGATAAATTTTTTTTAAATATGTTCATAGAAAACACCCAGACCAACGGAATAAATTTCTGCAGATCGTACACAGATCGTACGCGGAACAAATGTTCCGAGGCGGGTATCGAACCCTCAACCTCCTGCGTTGCAGGCGGACCTATGTATAAATTTGTGTTTATAATAAATTATATATCAGTTATCTAGTACCCATAACACAAGCTTTGAATAGCTTACTTTGGGGTGTATGGATGTTTATTCGTCTTTCACGCAAACAGTACCTACTGAACGGAACGGGCTAAAAGTTTGAATATACGTAGTTCTAGAACTGGAATAACACATAGGCTACTTTTTATTCCATAAATAAGTCCGTTTCTTTTACGATTAAAACGATGCGATATTTTGATTAGTAAAAACAAAACAAACTGAGACATTTAAAAAAACATGCATTTCTAACTTTCTGATCAAGGAAACATAATCATGCAAGATTGTGATATACTTAAAGAGAAAATTAAAAAAATGCAAAAAAACTAATTGATTATTTTAGTCCCCAATGCCTTTGTCTGATAATGTTATACAACAAATCAAAATATTATAAGAAAATTTAGAGACTATTAGGAGTTTTTATTTGTAGATGATGCTGCGTGGAATGTCCAGAACAATATTTATTAATTAATTTAAAAACACTAACTGGTATGTAATTATTGTAATTATGTTTCCTTCGTTTATAAAGAATATGATGTCAGGCCAAAAAAATTATCATCATCATAAGACTACAAAAAAAAAACTTAAAAAAAAGTAAACAAAAAAAAACTAATTAAATAAAATGAAAAGCAAATCTTAACTACCACACTTAATGATTTAAAAGAGTATTTACATTATTGTTATTAATTGATGATAGTAAATTTACCAATGCAAACGGTACAAGCGATCTCTCGCTCATGGTAGAGTCTGCTGATGGTGATTGCTGTTGTTGCTATTCCGTTCCAACGATGGCGAGAGGCATGGGAAAAAAAGAAAGAAAATATAATGATAAATCTGAAGAGTCTACAATTCGAAGGATTTAAAAAAGTATTGAATTAAAAAGTTTTTTTGAAAACGAATATGCTTGCTAGTTTGTTGAAAAATTTCATTGGTCTCAAATCTATTTAAAATCTGATAAAAATAAAACTTACATGGTATGTTTTATTATGATAACAAGCCCTTGACTCAAGTGTCACACAAAAATATTAATAAATCAAATTTTAATTAACCGTTCATGTGAAAAAAATAAACCACAAAAGACTAAACACTCGTAGCGAACCGTTAAATTTTTCAAAAAAAATCAATGAAAGAGAACAGGATGTCAAACCGGTTCGATTCAAAATCCAAAAAACAAAAAAAACGATTCGCAGTAACAAATAACTGTCAACACCCCTTCGTGAAACAAAGCGGCAAAAAATTAAATTTAAAAATGGAATCAGAACGTACCCTAATCCGAGTCGTGGGAATAGACAAATGCAAGGTGAGCGTATTCGAAACTAATTTAAAAAGTAATATTCTTTTCTCTTTTGTTTTTAATTCCATGATTGCAAAACGTTCTTTATTTGAATTTTATTGCATTGTCTACCGTTGCAAGTTTTAAATCACTTTTAATGTAACGGTAGCTTAAAATTACATGTCTCAACACCGGAAAACCGAAAAAGATAAGTATTAACGCGGTAACCGAGATGTCACCAATAAAATAAGCCATATGGTCAAAACAAACATTTGTAAAAGAACAACAAAAAGGTAAAATGCCGACAAGTTGATCACACTAATATAGGAATAATAGAATTATCAGAGATTATTGTAATTTAAATATCCTTTGTAACACCGGATGCGACATAAGGACAAAAAAGGTTTAATAATAAGTTTGACGCTAGGACTTTAACCCTTTCTTGTAACAAAATAACAAAAGCACAATATGTTGCCTGGCGTCTTTTATTTTTATAAGAAAGGGATCATTCAAATTTGGAACGAGTTTTGTGAGACGCCGTATGTAATTTCCTGAGGTCAGTTGATCTTGGATCTTTGGAGACGGAACACGCTAACTTTAGTTTGTTGAATAAAATTGTTTTATCTCTACCAAAAACAGCAAAGAAAATAATAATAATTCGTGGATTTTTAAAATTTAAGTTATTTGTGTTTTAAATTGGTTCAGTGATCATACGTAAAAATAGTTTTATTTACAATTCCGAATATTTCTTTTTTAAATCTTTTGAGTTTAGATTTTTTTGTGTCTTTAGTGGCAAGTTTCATAAATGTGTATATTTATGAGCAAAAAGTGTTTGTTTATACAAGCAGCGCCGTGCCGACGGCGATGTAAATTCACACAAACTTTTCACAAGTTTTCACATTTTGTTGAAAAAAATAATTCAATTTAATTATTGACCAAATTAATTACCCGATTTAGTTTTTTTGCAACATATTTTTACGAAAATAATAAATTAATTATTATTGACATTTTTAAAAAGGTAAGATTTCATTATTTCTTAAGACACTCCAATCAAAATATTAAATGATCACGAAAATAATAACGAACATTTATAGTTTCTTTGCTGTTTCCAAAACTTCACTGTTCACTTACTAACCTGAATCTCATTGACCAGCTTCTCAGTCATAGCCTTGTGGTCTGGGGTCGCTGGCGGATGCGGGGTCGGCGGCGGCCCCGGCTGCTCGTGGGTCTCCGGCGACCCCGGTCGGCTGCGGTTCCAGAACTCCATCTTGAACTGCCTCTGCGCCTCAGCCTGCTGGAGAGGTATCTGGAGGGAGAGCGGCGCCGCTCGCAGGTCCAGCGCGCTGCCCCCCGGGGCTTCTGTCCCGGGCTGGGAGGGCTCCGCTGCCGTCATCTTGAAGGAGTTGTGCAGCCAGGAAGCCACGAAGCTGTCTTCCTCTTTGGGCTGCTCCAGCAGACGGTACGGCGGCGCGGCGTTTTCGAAGGCGCCGCCGCCGCCGCCGTTGTCCCCTTCCTCAGCTATTTTCGGAACTTTCGCCTCTCTCGGTGAGCTCTCCTCTACCGCTTCCGTCTTTCGATACTCATGGAGGTCCCTATACCTCTCCTGCAGCGCTAGGGATATGTTCTCATTGAAGTACTTCAACATTAATTCCAGCTTGGGACGTATCGTCACGAGAGCATGCGGCGACTCGGCCTGTGAGAAGAAAAGTTCGATATCTTTATCCCGGAAAAGCGGAAAGACCTCCTCGAGACGCGGGTGGGCGACGACTAACTTCTTGGTGGAAAACTTGAGCGTCGCGACGGTTTCTTGCGGGGTGGGGCGGACGCGCGCGCGGGCCGAAGACGCCGCTCCAACTAGCAAGACGCGGCCCGCCCCCGCCGCCTTAGACGTCCACAAGAACATCCCCACCGGCTGGGCGCGTGCGCCCCGCGTTTTTTCCGCGGAAAAATGCGTCCGGCCAAGGAAAAGACGTCGCGCGGCGCGGCGTCCGGCCGCCGGCCGCCCATGCCCACACATGTCCGAGCGCACGTGACGGACGCTCGGACTTACCACCAAATAACAACTATAAAAGGGCGCTAAGCAGGGTGGCCGCGCTCTCGCTCGCCCGACCCTATTACCATCCCACCCCTGCGCGATAGACAGAGACGGGTAGCGCTCCCCATTTTTTTCTAAGCCGCTATTAGTAAGGGAGGAAATGAAAAAGAATGGGTTTCTTTGTGATTTTTTCTTAGGCACCTCTGTCTCGCTCTCACTTACTGCACCCCTATATTTTTATCTCGCATAGAATTTTTGACGATTTCTTTTTGACGCCTCTTTCCTATTGTATTTTTTTGTTTTTTATGGTTCAGGCGGAGCTTACGGGGTTAGTCGGCGGTCCTTGATTCGTGTTTTCCGGTTTTACCTAAAGCTCGGGAAATGGGTTTTTAAACTTTTTTCCTGTTTGACTTGACCAATCGCTGGACTTTCCTCCATTGCTATTTTTTCTACGCTTTTATTCGGCCTATCAGATTCCACTTAATAGAAAAAATTTGCTCTCTTGGACTTTCATTTCTATTTAATACATTTGTACGCAAATCTAGGTACTGTTTGTAAGTTTCAGTATGAGAACCTTTTACAGAGTAAGAACCATGGTTCTTCTTTGATCTTAAGAGGTTGTGTTTATCTTAAATTTCGCGACGTCGAAAATCTCCTGACGCTACCCCACGATAGATGGCGTTGCGTTGAGAATTTTCGCAAGGTTGTGTGGAGCAAAAAAAAGTGATTTGATGCAAAAAAATCTTAGTAAAAACGCTTTGTTAGTTTAGATATTTTAATACTTGAAGATTCAAACTGACATAATATCCTAACTCAAACTATTTTCAAATTGATTAGCATAAGTTTTGAAAATAACGTTTTAAAATCAGACAAAAATAAAATCTCAATCCCTGAAATTTTTGCAATTCATTTCACATATCTACATACACTTTATACCTACGTAGGTAACTATCCAAGTACATAAGACACAAAATCGCATACCATGACAACAATAGCCAAAGTACAGGCTAATCATTAGATCTATGTACAGACAATTGCAACTTAGGTATTTATAATGAAGAGGTGTGGTCCCATGGGAGTGACTTGATTCTTTTTCACGGTGTGTGAACATGGCCTTACCTACCTATACTCAGAATAAATTACCTACCAATGATCTAGGTATAGTGCTCATAGCTTCTTAGGTACTGCGGCATCGAATGTGTTAGTACCTATTTAATATGTAGCTCAAAAATGTTCCAAATAGGTACAGTCTATATTTGAACTGAAGAAATTTTGAATTTATCATTTCTACCATGCGGTTGCGGGTTCAATTCCCGCCCGGAAGAAATATTGGTACCATAGAAAACAGAAAGAAGGTTTCGTATGTAATCCGCACGCTATAATATTTCTATTTTATTCTGTGTTCTGTGATTGGTACGATCTCCAGAAATTTGTCCACGGAGTTATGGGTTTTTTCTATGTAAAATACAAAATATATAGTTACATCTATGTAGTAAGTATAGGTAACGTAATTATAAGTCTAAATTATTTTATTTAAATCATCATTTTGTTTTGTGTCCAATAAAGAATTTTCTATCTAACTTTACTACCTACCATCTATATACCTCTATATAAAAATGTATCCCTATTTCCCTTGGTCACGGCATCACGCCTGAACGGCTGGACCGATTTCGCTAATTATTTTTTTGTTTTGTCCGTTATTATCAGGAGATGGTTCTTATGAAAGAAAAAAATAAGGAAATTGCGTTCAATTTCATTCATGGCGTCTAAGGCGGAACAAAGTTCGCCGGGTCAGCTAGTATAATATCAATGTATGATATAGATAGTTTCGGGTACCCTATACCTAAGGCACAGGCTACACGTACCTACTAATATGTTTATTTTTTGGACAATCATTTTGCTATGTGGAAAATATGTTCCAAAATGCAGTGCTCAACCCAGCCCAACCAGAGCTCATGAACTTTTAGGGATAATTTACAATGTGATCGCAATAAAAAAAATTGAATTTATCTAGATTTGTCATCATAATAAGTTAGTCTATACCTCATTTAAGTTTACTTCTGATTAAGACATTAACAAATCAGTAGAACGATCTCCACGGCTGGACATAACTCTGACAGAACCAGAATAAAAAGTAAGTACCTAAGTAGGTACTATACTTATTTATAGAAAAAAAAGAAAACCAAAATTTAAATTGATTTTAAAACATTTAAAAAAATATCCAACAATTTTTTCTTTAGTGCTGTTTTTAAATCATTTGGTAAGCAAAAAGTTTGCTCTATCATTCCATATTTGAACCGATGCGCGATGGTTCTCATTCTACAAGAACCTATTTGAAAAGGGTTGCTGTGTTTAGCGAAAGGGTTGACTTAAACGTCGAGAAAAGGTTCGTATTTGGAATCTGTACAAGAACCCGAGATGAAAACGGTTCAGAAAAGTCGGAACCTTCGCTGTTTTGAATAATGAACGCAAGACAAAGGAACGTAACGTAAAGGAAGTAAATCAGTTTTATTTTTCTATTGGTGGGCCTGGTGATTTTGTATTTAGAATAGAGTACAATTTATTTTTATTTGTTGATAGAACACAACCTTAGACTTACTCTTAGACTAAAATAGTGTAAATCTATAACAAAATGGCTCTGCCTCAGCATGAGTTGATTAGCAAGCTAGCAACCAACGCTGGTCTTCCGTCAGAACCACTTGCTAACTTTACTTAGATGATTTTTTATTAAGATTTTATTATTTATTCAAGCAGAATTTTTTTATACACCTTTGTAATTTGTAAAAGACAAATAAAACGATGACCGTGACGTGGAGGGCAAATGCCCGACTATGACGCAGGGTTCGATTCCCGCTTCCACAATGGGCGAGGCAAATTTTTGTGCAATCAACTATTATTTGTTAGTGTCCTTCATGTTTTTTATGTCTATTAAAAATAAACATCTCTGTAATAGGTATAGGTTGTATTAGGTATAGGTAGGTAGGTACATTGCTGTTGTGGCAATATCTCGCAAAGAACCGACAACCGCTGGGTAAATGTGTTCTTGAGTGGAGATCGCGACTTGTCAAAGTGTAGGAGTAGTGTAGGACTTTCTCTGGCCAGATGGGATAACTATCTGCGAAAGACTGCTCGCAGTTGCTGGATGCGGCAAGCTGAAGACAGGGCGCTATGGCGCTCATTAAGGGAGGTCTATGTCCAGCTCTGGACTAATATAGGCTAATGATGATGATGAGGTAGGTAAGTAAATCAGTTATCTAGTACAAAAGCAAACAAAACCATAACAAAAGCTCTGATTACTTTTTATTGTTAGATGAATTTTAAATTAACAGAAGTAATGTTTTTTTTGTCTGTGTGTAAAGTCGTTTTTTTTAAGAATTATAAAAAAACATCTCTAGAGATAGATTAGTCTAGTGTAGGACTTCAATATGATTATTTTCGAAAAAATATATATTTTATTTAGGTAACTTATTTTAATCATAAATTGGTTTTGTTTGATAGATACCTATACCAAACTAAAGATATTAACTAATTAAGTAAGTACCTACCTTTTTTCAAAACAATATTTTATTAACATATTTATGTAGATATTTACTGCTAATAAAAACTATAAACTATATTTTTCAAAATGGCCGCACACGGTCACCATTTTGTCTATTATTGATTTTATTAACCCTTCAAAAGTCTGGCCTGATAATAATGGAAACAATGAATGGTCTGGATGACCTCGTATTGGGGCAGCTGTACAAATTGTAGACAATTGAAGAGTTTTGAGTGAAACGCTTTTAGAAACTATTCTTATTGTGGAAAAGTAGAGTTCAAAGCTCTACCTACGTATTTGTGCTTTTTGTAAAAATAAGATCTATTTTCTAATGACCATATAAAAATACAGAACAAAATTATTCTTTGGATTATTTATTTGAATCTTTATTTCTTTGCCAATTTTTGTGGTTTCTTCAAGTGTTAAGTTTTAACAGGGAAAATTGGTAGAGCATTTTACACAGGTCAATGAAATTGTAAATAAACTCTTTATAAACTTTTAAAACCATCATGGTTTTCAATAATAAAGTCATTTAATACGGGATATTTGCCATGATTTGATTTTTGCCATGATCACTAAGTTCTTGCATGATCATGACGCTTGAAATTGTGCCGAAATACCGAAAAACTGAAAACAAAACAAATCTTTTAAAACTAATGTTAATGGTAATGTTAAAAAATGTTATTTTTTTTTATTTAACTAACTTTGAATCTTAACGAACTGAATTTTAAACTTACTTTTAATATTTGAATAAAAATAGTTTTAATCTATGGATCTAAAAATTTCGATCGGCATCTAATCTACCACTTTTTGCTTTTACTGCCTCAAACCAGATGAAACCCGACACTAGATAAATCGCATCAATTCGCAAAGGTACTCAACACGGCAAAACACAATGGGCCTATTTGACCCCATAAAAATTATGCAAATATTCGTTCCTTCACAAGGGCTCTAATAATGTCACTTTTTTGTTTTCCATTCAAATAAAACAAAAGGTAAACCGGTTCTTTAGTCTATGGTACATATATTGTGTCTATGGGAAAGGATTATGGACAAGATTGAGATAAAAGACTTTTGAATTCTGATAGTGTTCTATTATTCTGTGTGAGAACAGTTTTGATTGACAAAAAATGTTGCTAGGGAATGATGTCAGTTTTGTAACTTGTTATGAGAATCTAACTACAAGATCCAGCACCTGCTTAGAAAGCTCTACATTTAGATAATCTCTCACTGGTGTCTCCTGTTGCCCAAACTCTTATGAGACTGGTCATCGCAACTCTCACTATTATTCTACCATAAAATAAGGAAGGGAGACCCCAAGATACATGGTTATACTAGTTTGGGGATCAACGATGTAGATTAATTTTAAGTTTCAAACGTTATTATTTTAATTATTATAATATTAAAATTATCTTTTTATTTAAATGTGACTGACATGACCTTCATTTTCTAAACGATCATGAATCGTTAATACCCTTAACCCGTCAAAATTCACCGGTAGGTAGGTAACTTATAGAGATCATTATTCAATAACTTTTGATTGAACAGTAATCATATGACTGCGCCTAAGTTCTTTTATGATAATAAACAGAACGCAGAATAACAGTTGAAGTAAATTGTTAAAAACTAAAATTAACGAACGCAGACCAATCAAAAACTAATTTACCTTCGGAAAGTTGTTTAGGAAAGCAATAAGAAACTCACGGAAGTAGTTTCGATGAAAAAGCTGTAGGGTCTTAATGACCCAGAGTTCACGCACCGCGACCTATTTTTAATCATTTTTGAAGTCGTAAAGGGTTAAGCTCTTTTGAGTGGAGACTGCTTTTTGGATTATTTTGTAAAGTTTTGAATAAACATTTATTTAAGTC
Source organism: Eupithecia centaureata (assembly GCA_944547425.1). NCBI lineage: Eukaryota > Metazoa > Arthropoda > Insecta > Lepidoptera > Geometridae > Eupithecia > Eupithecia centaureata. The sequence continues at coordinate 7,390,556 of OX155702.1, read as the reverse complement.
CCTAGAAAAAAAACTTTACATAATAAGATATATATTATTAATTTTATATGATAAGATATTGATTATGATCCTTTCTTTACGTTACCTATCGGTAATACTTAGCAAAAGTAAAAAAAAAATGTGTTGGTTTTTATTTATTTAACAAATTTGTGTAACAAAAATGGTGGATAGTGTTTCTGTTACCTGTGAGTATTTCTAAAAGCACACATTTTTCTCATGACCTAACAGTAAAGGGTGCTTAAAGCCAAGTGAGAAATTACTCCACCTCTGATACTAAAGGTCGCAGGTTCAAACCCAGTCGCGTGCATGAGTCAGATTACTTGTACATAACTTCACATCGTAAATGGATTCATTTAAATATTTAATGTAAATTGTGATAGCTGGAAACAAACTTTTAAATTATTTATTTATTCAGATATATTCTGTTTCATTTAATTTTAGATTGAGACTCCAGTCCAGTACTTATGCCTTTTTTTGTTTTTTTCTTCATCATCATCTTAATTCTTTATTGGAATACAATATACTCATAAGTTTTTCTATTTTGATTATTTATGACTTATTTTTAATATTTTTTGAAATTCTTGATGTAGGTACTTTTTCATTTGAAATATAAAAATTGGTTAAAATTTTGCCCCCTAATCTCTTCACAGCACGTAGTGGGCTGCTGAAGTGACACCTCCAAACTAAGGTGGTATTTGCCATAATCACCATGCTCGGCAGGCAGATTGGTAACCGGCATCGCAGTAGTTCTCTAGTAAGGTCGTAACTATCTAAGTAGTTACATATTACAGATAGTTACGACCAATACGATAGTGATCTATTATAACATTTACTGTGTTACAGTAGATCAGTTATTATCTTAATATAATTTTTAGTCAAACTTAAAATTGACTTGAAGTTTCTGAATTTTATACTGATTTTTAATTTTATTTTTATGCAAAGATAGAAAGATAAAAAGAATATGGAATCGTTTTTCTAAACTACAAAAATACTTTAAAAAGCAGCAAGGATAAAAATAAAAGGAAAAAGACGATAACTGTTTTTGTCATCGTTATAAAATGCACAAACAGTACTAAAGTCTTTAGAGGTAAAATTGAAACGATAATAAGTCCACCTCCACACTCACTGCCCTCTCACAATGAAATATTATTGATGGCACGATGCCGTGACGACTGTCCCTTTTAAAGCGCGCCATGCGTGATCGATAACTAGAGTAAAAATATTTGATTAAAGAAAAATATACCTGGATTCGATCTCTTTTACTCGAATTAGTTTTAAAATGAAATTCGTTTGAATTTGAAAACAAGTGCAAAACTAAACTCACGCATAAATTTGAATATGGAAACAAACGAATGAAAAAAGAACCTTGTTTAAAAAAAATGCACATTAATTCCCGAATGGGCATATTATTCACTTAATTAACACTTCACCACAAAAATGGTTTCGTCTTAAGACGCAGTTAAGCTTAAATTACAGAAAGTATCTACAAAATCTGTACCTTATTTCACGAAAGAACGTCGCGTCTAAAGTGGGAAGATTGAAACAATTAATAAATCAAATCGCTATTTATATTGCAACGCATATTTTTTTCATATACTTATCAACAATTCTGCGACGATATTCATAGTAAAGTAATCAAATCAAATCAAATCAAAAACATTTATTTGCAGACAACGGGTTTACAGGTTGTAATGGTACGCAGAATTCAGCCCCAATTCAGGAACTTCAATATGTTGAATTTTTACTACTGTAACTTTTGAATAAGTAAGCAAGTCATTGGCTTTACTATATTTCCAATCATTTAAGTCAAGTAAATACCTAAATAATTTTATCAGTCTCTACGTAAGGACTCATGATAAAGTAGGTAAGTAGGTACCTACCTACCTAGTTAAGGTAGCTCTGTATAATGTATGGCATGCTCGATAAAACAAAATGGCAGAACTCAATATCATCCATAAAAGAGTCCATGCTCTGATTAAAACACAATCCCAGAAATGAATACCGAATCAATTAAAAAACAACATAAAATCCATTCGAACAAGTATCGCTTCTAAATCGTTGAACAAACATCTAAAAAAGTTCCCAAAAAAGCGCCCCACTCAATCAACCCAACCGTTAAACAGTAGCCAAACGGCGAATCCACAAAAACGAATAAAAAACACCGAAAAAACCTTCTAAACGAACCAACGGAAAAGAAAAAAAGTGACAAAACATCACAGATCGCGTGTCAAAATCCACCACTTACTAAACGGCCAATAAAAAAAATGTTCTGACACACATTGTTTAGAAAAAAGTCGACAAAAACCGCCCCTTGCTAGGCCGAACCAATAAAAAAAGAAAAAAAATCTACGTTTAAAAAAACGGGGCAATTGACGCGTGCCGGCCCACTTTTTTTTTCTTTTCCGTGACACCGAGCGGGGCATACAGCCAACGTATTGAGGGGTGCATTTTTTGTGTCAATTACAGGGGCATTGCGTTATACAGCCGTCAAATTTTATTAAGATTATAACTTTTAAACGGTTAACACAGCATAATTTATGGGTTAAATATTTTGTTGTGTGTTTAAGAAAATATGCGTTTGAAAGGACATGTTTAGTCACGCGATTTATAACACGAATAAATTGTTCTTATTTGACTTAGCATATTTTTTTCGATTGTAGCAGCTATGGCTGATATTATTTCTAAACCAAAACTCCTTTATAAAATCCATGAGTCATGAATCATGGTCTCGAAGCAACGGCTCGGATCTCCGAGGTAAGGATCAAAGTCCAACTAAAATAAGCAAATCTCTATACAGAACAACTTTTTAATAAATGCACTTACATGACGGCGGTTTTTCTTTTCTTTGATTGTAATAAAATGTCATGCTTATCTTTAATTTTTGTATGATAACTTTACAAATCTCTTCTGTAAAAAATATTGTGTAATCTATGTAGAGCACATTGATAATCTTTTTTGTAAAAGTTGGGACCAAAATACATAAGGAAAAAACAAAAATCTATTGCGTAATAGTTGTGGAAAATTTTACCTCGATCGCGCGGAAAAAACAGCCACCCCGCACTACGTCTTCTTATAAAATTTCCATTTAAAACATCCAACATTATTATCATTTTTCTAACGAAAAAATGCATTTTTCACTCGACTTTTCAAGCCGCAAAAACCGAGGGCAGACAATGTAATGTGAACCTTATAAGAAATTGAATTGAAAAGATTTTTGTATGGAATTGATATTCTTATAAGACTTATAGGAATGGCGATATGAGTTGGTCTACTTTGACTTTGATAGAGTTGGGGTAGTAAAACTTGAAACGCAATCGAGATTCTTTAGTCGACAACGTGAGTCCAAGTAATTATCATTTCAATGATCTACCAAGATAGCAAAATAATAATCATATTAAAACGTGTAATTTTCATTCGGTATACATTGTCGAGCTTTTTTAAGCTCAGTCAGCAACAAATGAATGGCTATATACCTACCTAATAAAATTATGACATTTTATTTAACAAAGAAATCAATAAGTTGTCTATTTTATAATATAGTGTGTTAGTTGGAAGGATGCATTATCTAAAACACAAGTCTAACCGCTCATAGCATACAAAAAAAATGTTTTAAATATTATTACCTAAAACGGTACTGAGTCCCTAAAAAAAGCCAATCCAGTTATTGACTAGTTTATATATTTTGATATATATTAAAATATTTTTCCTTAACCCCAAAAATCTAATCGAATCTCTACATTTTACTACTTTCGCAAAGCTTTGGCTTGAATGCCAATAAAATATTTAATTTTTCATAACTCGTAAAGCTTCTTCGACTTGTGATTCGATCTAAAACAGTTCAAGTAACAAGCAACTCAGTCGATCGATTCACCATGCTGTATAATCGGTCGACTAAGACACATCTCTAGGACATCCCTACTTGTACGTGTGTGTGTTATCGTCTGTTGATAAAATTTTGAAAAATCCTCGACTTTTCCACGATAACCCCTCCTCGTAGCAAGTGGAAAAAAAGCTCTGCAGTGGTATTTATAGTCCGGTCTGTGAAATGTTTTTTCAGACTATTTAATTATTATGTCTACTACTTTTTCTTTATTCTTATTATGGCTACTAATTTTAATTCCACTTTCATTCTACTAAAATAGTGTTTATTGATTGGGCTGGAGAATTTGAATATTTATAAAAATGTGGTTTTACAACCCATTGGCTGCAAAAAAAAGCCATTGCTTTTCAGATACAAAATTCGGTTTAAGTGATTGTTTTTAAAAGTTGGTAGTCAACAAAATATGCTTTTTTTCCTTCTGATACCAAAAAATATGCCTTTGAAATGGCTCTACTGAAAAACCAATACTATTCCATCATATTATTACATTACATTACTTAAATAAGTAATTAATGCTGAGCTTTAAGCAAAATAATCTCAATGGAAGGAAAAAGGGAGATTATTTTGCTTAAAGCTCAGCATTAATTACTTAAATGTGTTCAAAAATTTTTTGAACACAGTTTAACTTACCACAAATCGGAAACAATAAAAATTACAAGATTATGTGACAATTGCTGGTCTTAATTAGTGGATTAAATGGCTTTTTCATTGCCTTTGTGTTTTCATTTATTGCTATTTTATAAGTATGCAACAAGCAGCCAATAATCGGCGAAAATAGTATGAGTTATAAACCTACTCACACTGATCGAAATGCAGGAAGTTAGAATTAGCAAAAAATACCGAACCGATGAACATGCAACATTTATCCTTTATTATAGCACCTACAGGTACTCTACGCTCTTGAACAACATCTAAATTGACCAGCTGATATTAGAGAAGCTAAAACTTTTTTCTTAGTAAAGAAGAATAAAATGAACAGATTTAAGGTTAGAGTAATAAAACTTACACTAATTAAAACTCCGATTTTTGAATATTTTTTGCTGTCTCTACCTTTCAGACTATGAATACCGCCCTCCTTATAAATAAACGTCTTATCTTTCCAACCTAGGCACTATAACAACATCTTCTTTGTGTGCGTAGATAAATACTAGGTATTTGTATCTAGACTTGCTTGAATAGTGTTTCGATAAAGACTAGAAAGCACAGTTATGTAAGTAGCTTCAATTCTGATAGTTATTATAACTAGTAATGAGGTTACATGATTCTATTGATTTGATTTTTTGTCAAAATTTCACAGATAGAACAATTTTCCTTATCCATTATAGTCCGTTTGTCCTTTTGTCCGTATGTGAAAATCAGTTTTTTTATTTTAGAACAGCTCTATTGATACTAGGTTGATTCTGAGTCTTCACCAATCTGCTTGGCAAACATGGTAATAATGGGATAAATCATTCTTTGTTCTTTTTTTGACGGTGGGGGGTTTCATTTAGCAGACACTGATGAAGTAGCTAGATCAAACTGAAACTGAAATGTTTTAACAGTTGTTTATAAAAAGCTTTTACTGACTTTTTACTTTTCTCTACCTACTGTTACCTAATCACAGCGCTCAATCAATTTTAGTTTAAACAGCTCCTTATTTTTTTTTATTTTATCGGGTATCATATTATGCTAAGGTTTCCCCATAAACTTCCATTTTGTTACAGCAATCGTGGTATGTATTATTTAAACATAATCGTGATAAAATCCTGGAAGAAATTATTAGTGCAAAAAATTCCTAAACTGAAATGATAATGTTCAGTAGATTTTGTTTTTTTTATTATTTGTAAAGAACTTTATTGTTTTTTTCCAACCGGTTACCATATTACTGACTTAGGTGTTAACACCTTTTCAAAAAATATTTCTTACAAAGCTGAATATGCAACTAATTCTAATAAGTCGGCAGAATGTAGAGACCGTTGTAATTTTACCGACATTCAGAATTTAATAAGATAAAATCTTGCTCATAGATAACTTCCATATCGATACCAATTACCCCAGCGCTATTCTCTAACGGATTGTGTTGCCACTATGGCTAACTACTTTTCCCTATTAGAAAATGTTGCCTCATATAATTCCATAGGATTTAAAAAAAAGTACTTTAATACAAAAAAACACTTTTTATTGAAAATGGTTATCGTTTGGCCATGGCATAAGACGTAGCATGCTTTCCCAGAACGAACTCATTCACTCAGGATTTGAAGAATTCACGATCTCACTTAATATTGTAAATGTGAAAGCTTTAGATGGAGGGATAGATATTATACCTCTTCATGCTAAAACTACAGAACGGATCGAACTAAAATCTTATGACACGTCATTCTGGGCCTGGTATAAAATATAGGCTTTTTTTTTCCAAATTTCACTCTGGAAAAGCCAGATAAAACATATGCAGATAGCTCCCTTTCCCTCTCTGATCATGCCAAGCCAAGTTGGATAATTCACTCAGCTTTATCGAGACTTGAAAAACTGTGAGTTTGACTTGAATTGTCGTAGCGGTCATAGCGAAGATTTTATCCTTCAAGATCCTGTGTGATGTGATCCTGACACTGGCACCGCGCCGCCACCGCCTGCGGTGTGTGTAGGCTTTCATAGGATTCAATAGAATACAACTCGCACGCCTTCGCCTCCGTTCTTCCGGTTTCAATATGTGGAGACTTTTATAGGTACTAGATGACTGAATTAATATATTTTTCTCCATAGATAGATATTTGTATGAAACATAGAAAAAACTCAGTACCCCGAAACAAATAGAAGTAGATCTTCAAACATTAGTTCCAAGGCGGGAATCGAACCCGCCACCTCCTGCATCGCAGGCATACTTTCACCCGCTGCGCCACATCGGTGACTTTATTAAATGTGTACAGTGATGATAGTGTGTAATATATATGTATTTAGATATATTTATTACTGTAGGTTATTAACTTGATTAGTTATTATTTTTAACTATTGTTTATTATTTATAATTTGTAAAACTAATATTAGCACGCCAACCCTGTGTCTCAAATGTGTTTTTTGTTGGCAGGTAGAAAATGCCTCGGCATTAAGCCCACCCTTTGTACTTTAGTGCAATAAAGATTTAAATAAATAAATAGTAATGAAATACAGTGATTTTGTAAAACTATGTTATGATTCAACAAATGTTAATACAATCGAAATTATTGTGATTTTCATGAATATATCATGTTTTGGTCAACAACTAACCATGATATACAAGTGTTTAATATACCTATATATGTTTCGTTTAATATGACTATTGACTAATATGATTAATTTGTTCCATCGTAACAAGTATTTGAATTCAGTCACACTTTTTTTCATACCTATTGATTTAAATATTAATTACTTTCTCCCTTAGTTCTGATCAATTATTTTTGATTCAATTATTTATATAAATAGCACCCCCCCCCCCCCGGCTTCGCACGGTTTTATTATACGTAGCTATAAACCTTCCTCTTGAATCACTCTATCTATTAAAAAAAACCGCATCAAAATCCGTTGCGTAGTTTTAAAGATTTAAGCATACATAGGGACATAGGGATATATATAATTTAATCAAAAATCTTTGGATCTTTGTGTCTGAATCAATAAAAGAATTTTAATTCAATGATATATTGCAAGAAAGGAAAAGTCCCGCCAATTCTTGCCAAGAAGCTGGCAACATTATAATGTGCGCCCGCACAAGATAGATCTTTTTACTGCGTACTTTGATTAGAAAATTCCGATATTAATTGCGTTGGATAATTTAAACTGATTTTATTTATATTTAATGTTTAACTACAATGTAGGTATGTGTCTAATATAAAAATGTATATTGTCTTTTAATCTAGCCTAAGCGATATAATTTTTTACTACGTTAAGTTTAAAGAAATAAATAATATAAATGGCTACACAATTACAAACAATTAAGAACAGAAAATTGCACTGCTTATAGGGAAGATAAATGTAATGCTGTGTAAATTTTTCAGCGTTATTTATTTATAATTAATTATTTAATTAACACAACATCATCAAGCACCAAGCTAAGAATAGTTGTCAACTTGTGTTACGGGTACAAGATAATTTAAATAACTAGTTCAAATTTTCAAATTCTTTCATTATCTTTGAAAATTTTCATGGCCAATAAATATGTTGTCAATTAAAAAAAAATAGAACATTCCCAGAGAGCCCTGATGAAATCTACAGGTCGTACAAATATTTGTCCCGAGGCGGGAGTCGAACCCGGAAACTTCTGCGTCAGCGGACCATCGATCGGCCGCTGTGCCACAAAGGTGTCATGAGTCATAATTGGGTGATGCACGTTGTCGAAAGCTTTACAGGAGAGAATAGATTCATATCTACTTGACTTTCGCTTTAAGTAATATCTGAATTTGCATACAAGATAGAAAAAAATATGAACTTAGGTACTCATGTAAAAAATATGTAAAAAGATAGGTAAGTAGGTAAAAAAAATGTAAGTAAGGAAAAAATATGTAGGTACCTTGTAGAATTATTTAAAAAAAGCGAAGAGCTAATTAAGTAGTTATTTTTTAATACAAAAAGACTTACATACAGAAGCCACTAGATATCTACAAAGACCTTTTTTATAAGGCTCATGATTATTGTATTTCAGGAAGCTCATATATGAGCTTCCTGAAATAGAAGCCAAGAAATAGAAGCCTAGAAGTAGTCCGAGATATATCTCGGACTACTTCTAGATACATTTGAACTTTGGATGCTATTGTTGAGTCTCTTATGACTTTATTGACTTTATGACTTTGTAATTCAACATCTCCTCCATAAGAAATCTCTTTCGAAAACAAAAGGGAGTTCCATGGACAAATACCAACAAAAACCTTTATCCACGCAATAAATATCGATCATAAAACTCAAAGCAAAGATATCATTTAAAAGAAGATACCATAAAAACACATTAGAAATAAAATGGACTCTATAAAACTCAGCTCAATGTTAGAAACAAGCTTATCCGTTGAAAAATAAATCTACGACCTACGCACGCGACCTAGGCTGGACACACACGGCGAGAAAAAGAAAAAAAAAGAAAAAAAATAGCAAAATGAACCGCCGCGAATATCCGAGGGCAACGACTTGCGAAAAATAAGACGAAAGCGCCGCATGCGCACATGTGCAGTTCCCTATTTTTTTTATACACCATCCCTTTCTAGCGCCAAAATAGACTACGCAAGTCCTGGAGTGGGAGTGAGACGGGTGAAAAGAAAGCGCGCGGAAAGAGTGGCGGTCGTTCGCGCTCGTTTTAGTACCGAGCATTGCCGCTAGGAGCGCTGCGTTGGCGGGAAAATTTTCTTCCTGTTTTGTTTTTGTTCCTTTTTTGGCGTTAGTTTAATTTTGCTCCGGTTTTAGATGTGCTGGTTTAAGAGGTAGATTGAAGTGAGTAGATTGTTTATTATAATTAAGTGGAAAATGATTTAAAAAAATACAAACAGCCTAGCGACCACAATATTTCGATCACAGTGATTTCAAATAAATTCACAGATTGATTTCAAAGGTTGCTTTGATAAGATTATTTGCTTACAAAATTCTAAATTTGTTTTTTTTTTAAATTTATTAGGTACATTAAAATGTTTTTACTGAAAAAAGTACTTATAATTTTTGGGGACTTGAAAACCTAATGCAGATAACAACTAAAAAATTTAGAATCTAAATAGAATCACGTTTTTCCTATTACTTAGTTCTTAGGTTATCTTCCAAAACCCTTCTCTTCATTGTAAAACCGGCCATAATTTCTTTCTAATAAGACTCAAAATAGATGTTCCAGTTCTAATGGATCTGTCAGTCCATTGATTTAAAGATCGCAAGAAGTTTTTAATTGATGCTTTTTCTTAGAACATGTTTATAGGATACTGTTAAGGGGAAGCGAAGATGTCTCTTATTATAACTTAAACTTTTATAAATGAATGAATCTTTGTATCATTCTTACAAGATGGCGTTACTGATGTTCTATGATAGCTACTACCGATAACCTCTAAATTTATCACTTTTTTATCATCATCATCATCAGCCTATACTAGTCCACAGATGGACATAAGCCTCCCCTAATGAGCGCCATAGCGCACATGTTTTCAGCTTGCCTAATCTAGCTTACTATATTAATGTGTTATCTACATAAATTGTTGTAATTATTTGATCTCAGTTATTAATTAATATTTTAGGCTTAGGCTAAGGAATTAAATAATAACGGCGCAGTGGGAGTCTGAATCGCACACGAAGAGTTCTGTACCAATATCTATAATAATCGGCATAAAAATCATGTCTCTTGTACCTCTCATAAATATTTATATTATTCAATTTTCTAGTAGGTATTTGTTGTTAGTGACAGTAGAATAAACATAATCTATGAAAACAAGTATATAAAGTATATTGTATCAAGTATATCAGTCATCTAGTACCCATAACACAAGCTCTGATTAGCTTGGGGCTAGATGATGCTGTGTGGACTGTCCGGAATTATTTATTTATTTTAATTGTCTAACTATCTGAGTTCTTAGTACAGCCTGGTGAAAGACGGACGGACAGTGGAGTCTGAGTACAAGGGTTCCATTTAACCCTTTGGGTACGGAACCCTAAAAAATATTATTTAATTTAACCTTCCAGTGGTCGCGCGCGGTCTCTGAGACACAGCATCATTATCAATATAAGAAAAGCATATAAATTATTATAAATATTTGTCATACGTCGTAAATCGAACCCACACCCTCTGATATTCGCCCATAGAGGTCGCATGCTGTGTAGAGCTACTCACTTTTCCGCCCACTGGTACCACAGATAGAGTTTGTTGTTTTTAAAAACTTTCTAAAGACAGCTTTTAAAAGTCCTTCCTTAAGTTAGACACTTTTGATTGGTATATCTAAGGCCTAAAGTATGGCAAATTTTTAGGCGACTATGCAATCCTTTTTCGCTCCTTAGGTAAATAGTTTCATCCGTTATATTTTTAATGTGATCGTATTAAATGTGTTAAGTATACTATGTAAAGTAGGCCGAATAAATGGATTTTTCTTTCTTTTTTCTTTTTGTCTTTTTAATCCATTCTTCTATACGATCATGTTTCATCACTACACATAGTATAAAACAAAGTTGCTTTCTCTGTCCCTATATGCCTATGACCCTTAGTATGATTAAATCTTTAAAACTACGCAACGGATTTTAATGCAGTTTTTTTTAAATTGATTCAAGGGGAAGGTTTATACGTATAATGAAACCGTGCGAAGCCGGGGCGGGTCGATATGTTATTAAATGATACTGGATTTTAATGGTAGAAACTTTTTTGTAAGACACGTTAAGTATTTTTGTTAAGTTTACAATTATTTTCAGATTCACAAATAGTAATTAATGAAAAACTGATAAAATTCTTCCCTATTAGCTAAAGCTAAAACCTAAGACGTGAGACCTAGTCTAGGCATTAGAGCCAAACAATAACATCCCCTTAACAAATCACCGAGCTTAGTATCGACTCAATGGCACCGCCACGAACTTTTTATGATAGCAGTTGCCTTAAGTATCGGCACGAACGAAGATCCCTAGATCCACTATTTGTCTAGGTAAAGTTAAGAAAAAAAAGTAAAAATATTGATTCTAGCAAATAATACAAGAACTTAACCTAAAATACACTTTCACAGAAAAGACAAGTTGTAAATTTGTTGTGCGTTGGCTTCCTCCTGTATCGATGAAGCCAAAAAAAAGCTGTATAGTCTATAGGTGAACCTAAACTTGCTCTCGGGAGGTTATTATAGTAGGTACGGTAGATAATTAAAGTAATATTTATAATTAATATACTAAAAATGCAAATAATTTAGATGTAGCACAACTGATTCATATCAACCATACCAGTCTATGCTTCCCCAAGACACTGGCTGCATTGTTCAGCTATAAATAAATTTTAAAATTATTTATTTGATAAATAGTATAAAAAGTAGAATAATTTTTTACAATATTAAATAAACCTCATCCTCTATAAACCTCACTTCAACCTAAATCCATATTTTTTATTAATTTTTGTAAGGCAATGCTGATGCGCTCAGCAAGATACCCACTAGCTAGAGGGGCACGCGTCGCAGCGACCAGACGCTCGGATGTATTTTTTTTAACCGGAGAGGCGCTACATTTGTAGACTTAGTATTTTCACTAGAAATCCATCCAGAATTTGAAGACCGATGCGGCGCGGCGGGCCAAGGTCCGCCTGCGACGCAGCATTTTCCAGCATTATCCAGTGACTCAATGACGAAGACTTTCCAGTCATTTCTAAGTTTAACCATGACAGGAAGGTTTAGATTAAAGGCTTCACAAAGCCGGGTTCTAATGATTTGATGATCATGATTAGATCACCAAGATCTCTACTTTACGTAATTCCAGTAACTTAGAAGTTGAAAGAAATATAATAACATTGTATCCTAGTTACCGAAGCGTGCCGAGTAACCTGTTTTTTCTACATTATCATGTTTCAACATGTTTTATAATGAACTGAATGAAAATGATGGCAACTCTATCAATATCTGAGATTTTATTGTTTTTGTAAATAGATGTACCTATTTAAGATAGTTTCTAACGCAAAATGATTGAATAGATAAGTACCTATTTACATTAATTTGCACATAAGAAGAACAAAACTATAAAGGTATTAACAAAATTATGACCTATCTATATAATAATTAGATTTTAAAACATGTATATTACAATACAGTTAGATTTTTTGAGGTGATGGCCTATTCTAAAACTACGAGAGTTAGAGAAAAGTCGTGAAGGGAGTCATATCCTGGATTTATAAGAAAATAATGTAATGCATATTTATTTACTAGATACTACTAAATCATGAACAATTTAGATCCTAAATTGTAACATACTGTCTGAAACAAATGATTTGTTTTTTTTAACATTTTATTTCGAAGGAAATCGATACTAATAAAAATCATGTAGGTACGTAATACATTTTTTTACACAGATCGATCCATAATAGCAACATAATCCGTTGGTTCAAGAACACAGGCTGTTTGTTTTTTTTTTAATTTAAAAAAAAAACAAAAATGTATTACGTACCTACATGATTTTTATTTTACTTTTAATATCTACTTTAATATGTTTACAAACATCATATCGAATATCGAGTATAGGTAGGTGCTACCGCTAGTAAGTTTGTCGGTTTGGTATCGATCAGAGTAGGTACCTATACCTGCCCACAACTATCATATAATCTTTGAGAATTCTAACACACCCATTAAAAGCATAAAACTAAATAGAATGTCGGTTTTTACCTGACAGCTAGTAATGCGTAAAACTATGTCGTAACATTTTTTGCATCATGTTTCTTAGGTACCGTTCACTATTTACCTAAATACTCTGTAAGGTGGGTACAATACCTGAATACTGGTGAGTGGGGTAATGAGTTGATTACTCATTTTATGATACTAGAGTGAAACAAGAGTGATTATGTGTCTTCTAGAACTTAGCGATGCATTAATACATCGTCCGCTTCATCTTCATCTAAAATCAGCAGCCTTAATAAGGCCCCAGGTGAGATTGTGCTCTCAAAGAGTTCTTCTATTTATAATGAGAAGAAAAAACTCGATGAATCAAAGTTGATGATTGATGACCAAAAACTCGCTGATCTCAGTCTTTTTGATCTCAGAGTTCTTTCTTGTAATTGTAATTACACTTAAATTACAATTTAAAAAACTTATTTCACTATGGATAAATGGTTTTCTACACCTAATAGCCAGGTCCTCTATGTCATATCCGGAATCAACCCTTTTTTCATGACTCTATTCCTATTCCTTTTGATTTTCAGCCGTTTATCAGACTTTTTTATGATTGGCCTTTTTTGCCGTAAAAAACCGGAATGATTGAAAATCCATGAGGAACGGAACGATGTAGAAGACTAAAAACCGTATTCAAGAAAAAAGGACTTCCTTATTTTCGTGTTTAGAACGTTGTTATTAGATTTTACCAGTACAGAGTCCCTGGCTATTAGGTGTAGAAAACCATTTATCCATAGTGAAATAAATTTTCTGAGCGTCTGATCGATGCGACACTTGACCCTCTAGCTGGTGAGTATCTGGCGCAGCGCATCAGCATTGTCATACAGTCTTGGGGACGCAATGACTGCGGGAAAGATTATTAGTTGAGCTACGCGTATTGACGTAAATATACGTGTTTAATTCACTAAATTATAGTTTATTTTAACCTAGTTTTGCGTGAATCGAACCAACGAACAATAATTTTCCATATAAACTTTACCACCCATTATACTTAAATTCCATTTTCAATTAGATTTTTTTTATTTTTTTATTTAGTTCCTTTACATTATATTGAACCCCTTCAGAAGTCAATTTTTCAAAATTTTGCTGTCCCTATGTGTTATTCTAAACTATCTACATACCAAATTTCTTCTACGTATTAACTTTAGTAGTTACTGAAAAAAAATATAAAAACATTCACAGGCTTTCACATTTATTATAATAGTAAGATAAACTATAGAAGTTTCGTTACCTAAAGCAAAGATCTTAATAACACCAAACAAAAAGGAAGAGAATTGGAAGAGATCACTGTTAGCGATAAAGGCCGGTTGTGCCACTTAATTAGAATTAAAAATAATTGTTTTTATGATGCAATGACAATATATTCATTTATTCAAAAAGCTTATTAAACCTCATGATTAGTTTCTCAAATAGCAGCCATTTAAAAAACAAAATGGCGACGCTACGCCTAATAATGCCATTGTCTAAAACCGGTAGAATTTCGGTTGCAAAACCGTCGCCCGCGCAGCCATGAGTCACTTGGAGTACAGATTTCACTCTTACGTTTATCTACTACTCGTTTGACCTAATCATACAGCGTTTGGATGAAAAATTTAAAGCTATGCTGAGGGTGTGACTTGGGTGAAATATTATGTGTTTGTTTAGTTTTGCTGTGTGTTTGTATGGAAAAAATCTATTTGTGTAGGTCTTACTATAGAAAAAAGGTAATTTTTAGTGCTTAGATTCAAATAATTCACACAAAATTGTGATGAATCGCTTACAATACATTATAATAACAAAAATACTATATATCTAATACTTATTAACTTAATTCGTATAAAAACCTTCATCTTTTTCTGAAAACCCCTGAAATCCAAACAAGGTCCAAGGCTCTTATGTCCGGTTTTCAGGATTTAACCGGACTCAGTTCAGTTAACGATTGCGTACCGAGACGTGATTGTGACGACGGTTTTTTTCTATGCGATTTAGTACTGTAGTGATTGTGTGATTTAGTACTGTGTGTGTGTTTCCCATACAAAAATAAGAAGTCACATTCACAAGTCGAACTATCGTCAACTGGACTCAGGGCTTTTGTAACTCTACCCGCACAGGACCGAGTGAGTAAAGAGGTTAAAAGAGGAAGCGTAGAGGTACATTAGAAGAAGCTTTGTCCAACAGTGGGTGTTAGCGGACTGAAAATACTATTTTAAAAGTATCTAAGGCATCATCAAAGATGTGAGAAAAGACAACAATTGTTTTATGTAGGAAATGTTTCAACAAAACCATTTCAAACAAACATGCACCGTGCCACCCACGTTATAAGATTTACAATGAACCAATGGGAACAAACGATGTATAGGTATGCATCTATTGGCTATAGATCTATCTATGGGTGCGTGTATAAACATTCTTTATATACCATTATGTCTGTACGATTTTGTAGTGTCTGTTTGTTGGTAAGGTAGAGAAAAAAATCCAAATTCATCAGAATAATGTCTGTTTAACATGGATCTATCGCGTTTATTTGCCTATTTTTCCTAACGTTTTAATAGGTTTACACCATCCTGTGCTTATAGCATTCATTTCCTCTGAGGTTTAGGCGACGTCTGATCTGAATTATGAAATGTTAGAATTAATAAAACCTCAGAAAATATGACACTCTTTTTAGCTTCAGTCCTGTTACATAATTTTTTGTTTATTTTGTTATTGTTCTACTACTTAAATTCAATGTTATTTGAAGATTTTTATTATTGACGTTTTTTTTACAGAGACGTAGGTTTAAATCTTTAAATGTATATGATTCGGCAGATTGGCACATGTGTCTTCAAGTCAATAACCCTTTTATGGCGAAATTTCAGACGGTCTATTCAGAACCTGATTCATTTTTATTTATTTCATCCTTTGATGAGGGACTTCAAACTTATTCTATAGTCCCATTGCTAAAAACTAAAGCCAAGAACCAAAGTCAGGAGAAATAACAAATTCCTATTGCTAGAAACCAAAACCTAGAGCAATCCCAATTTAAGTCCTTATTGCTAGAAACTAAAACCTCGAGCATTCCCAATCTAAATTCCGCTAGAAACCGAAGCCAACTGCCAACCCTAGTTCTTACTAAAAGCAACTGCAATTGTACATATTTATAAGTAGAACAGTATGTATTCTATAGGTATAATATAGGTATTTTGATAGGTTAGAACGGATTGGAAAGAGCTGGGAAATATCTGAATGTTTATTTAGTTGAAAGAAGGCAATCTGGCGTTCGTAAAGCTTAGTGCAGGATTGCGTAATGCTCAGTTTACATTATTCTAGTGCAGCATTATAGCGAGTAAATGCAGCCCGCCTATGCTGGACTGGATTATATCGTTCTAGTTATTCCAGTTTTCCAAAAGCTGTGACTGCAAGAAACGACAATGTTTTCAAAAAGCGAATTCACTTTTTGACGTGCAATCCAGCATTGATGGCCGTCTTTGTTATTCCAGTGGCGTTAGAATCTGTGTGTGTGAGATGGAACTAAAAGTAGAGCGCCAATTCAGTCACACGACAGAATTGCTGGATTGGATACATTTCGCTGTTATCCAGTGCCGGCTTACATTATCCGACTGACATTCCCGCGCTGGATTCGATCGCAGGATTTGAATTCTTCTGGAATGATGTCAATGGAGCATAAAACGTAAATTTACCTCTATAAAGGAAAAAAAAATCTTCGCAAGTTTGAATTCCCAGCAAACAAGAAACATGCTTTTGAAAAAAAAATATTATTACGTGTAAAATAAGCTGTCAAGTTCTTAAAATAAGGTAGGTACTATCGAACCAGTTGAATTGTGCTGTGTGTTTGTAAAAAAACATTATTTTCTTTAATACTTAGTATAGAAATAAGCACCCTTAGTCGCGCTCTAATATGAGAATCCTTTCATAACGATCGTAATAAAACGGATGGCATCATTTTTAGTACAGTCAATTTAGTTTAGTTTTGATTGAGCGACATCGGAATTGTCAAATTGTCGAACACTACTCAATCATACAAATCACGATTAAAATCTCGTTAATAAAAACCATCAACTAATTTCACTTTAGGAAGTTAGTGATGTATAGGGAATGGCGATCTACTCAACCAAGCAGGACGTTAGTTTTCCTCAAATAACTTACAAAATATATATTTAAATATTCCACATCCATAACTAATCACAAAATCCTCATTCACACGAAGAGAATACGAAAATTAATTCAATAAGTATTCACATAGCCTGCTGAATAAGGAAGTGAACGTCATACTTTATTCTGATCAGTGTGCACTTAGCTTTAAGCGTGCTAATGCGTGCTACCTCCTACCAGTGCAACAGTGGTTGTTTTAGTGGTGGTTATGATAGTGACTTACCTGTACTTGCTACTTCTAAACGAGTATGCTACCCGACTTGACAGCATTTTTATACTACTTGGTTAGGAAAACCACCCGGAACCTATTGTTTGTCATTGGAAATGCATCTAGAAAAATTAAAATTCTTTAGTGGAATTACGAAGTAAAACAATTTTTTCTGATTCTGATTCCGTAGAGTTATCATAACGAAAGCGTATGAATTACTAGAAAGTCAGAAAAAGCCTTGATGATTTCGAGGAAAAACTAATAGAAACGACTACTTTGAAATTAGTCGTCGTTTAAGTCTTCGTCTTTTGCTTTTTGGTAAATAAATCTTTTCGAATCTTGCCTTTTAAATTGAATACCAGTGACCAGCACTAGCGCAAGTCACTAATCAAGTGTAAACGCAGCTCTAGTAGTGAATTCTATTTTAAATGTACGAATCGGTTTATGCGCAAGAGTTTTATGCACAAATTCAATCGAGGCCGGATGATCCGCCATTTTACCCACTTTTATAAATAAGTAACAACGTACCTCCATAACATCCGTTCAAAGCAATTTCATGCTTCTAATGTTTGAGAGATCTAGGTATGTTTTTATGCAAATTTATTCAAATAGGTAAATCATTAAAAGGTTTTAAATTTACTCTTGCATTTTCCATTGATTCAGATTTATAATATATCAACATCCTAACAAGCTAAAATGGTTTCTTCTTTACTTTACCTTTAAAAAGAATGAAGTGAACAAAAGTCAAAGTGAGCATACCTATAACTAACATGTATGGTAAGATACATTTTAGGTATAGGTATTTTCACTTTACAGAATATATTCTGACGCTTCCAATAGTTCTGTAAAAATATACCTACATAAAGGAAATAAAGCATTTTGACTTTTATAAGTGTACTCGGTAAGTCAAGTATTTTATATTAGGTACTTATATCTTAGGTCGTCTCTTTATCTTACTACTTACTTAGGTATTAACGAATACCAAAAAGAAAATATAAGTTGTATGCCTTAAAACTTCCACCGTCTAAAAATATATCACAAACACATTATTACTATGGCACATCTATTTAAATTAATATTTAGAATATAGGTAAAAATATAGTCAAATTATTTATGACGCACTGGCAATACCTTTCCTTCAATTCATTAAATTTTAATTCTAAAAACGAAAAGAAAAAACTACTCATAATTTCAAACAAATTCATTCTTTTATTTTTCTATGCATAGTTACCAAAGAGTTTTGCCACTCCTATTCTATAAATGGCGTTATTAAAATAACAAATGATTCATAATTAGGTATCTACACAGACCTAGACTAGGTATGTTCTTTTTGTATCGTTTAGGTAGGGAGTCATTGGTGCAAGAATTAATTACCTACATACATAATTTAATTCAATGCCTTCAGGTTTTATTTATTCGTTCTAACAGTTATGTGTGGTAATCTATCCGTTTAGTTTATTTTGTATATTGTATGTTTTATTACAAATCAATTAATCTTTATTTAAGTATGTGTGTGTCGTACGGTCTTATAAAAATAATTTTCTTTCCTTCTGTCTTACACTTTTTTTTTCAATTTTACAAACTACCAGAGTTTTTCCATTCTGCTGGCGGTCTACCTTGATTTAAAATAAGACTTAGAAGAGAGACTAAGAATAAGAAATTAATGCAATCCACATCAAGATGATCTAGGTAAGTACAAAAATTTTACAACTTTTTTGGAAATCGTACCCATTACCATAACATCGATGAATAAATACCTCGAACGTGATCATTTGATATTCTTGAGCTTTTTGCATCTTTTTTAACTGACATAGGATGTTCTCAATTCTACTGTGCTAGGTACCTACCTCAGTTAACTTTTTTGTAGGAGAACCAATTTAAAAATTTATGAGATATATTAGAATTAACATTTAATTGACTTCAACTACAGATGATGTCTGTGAAATGATGATGTTCTAATTTTTTGCCTTACAGGACTTAAAGTAGGCAAAACTAATATATAGGTTACTTATTAGTTGATCTCCAATTGGATTATTGAACCTTTAACCCTCTTAAACGTCATGTTTCACATTTTTCACATTGTGAAAAAACCTCAAAAAAAAATACCGGAACATATCAAGAAGTAAAAAACAAGATAAACTACGAACCGAACGTATAGAACTTTTTTCACAATGTTTTTTCTAATTTTATTTCAGAAATCGAACGCCAAAAATCTTCAAACAGTTTCGCTTGAACGACTTAACCTTGAATGCGCTTCATCATCATTTATTTTTTCAATCCGCATTGGAGCCAAGTGCAGTAGGTAGGTGCATACAAAAATACCGACAAATTTCAAGGTTGATATGCGAAAATAACGCAGCGCGTATCTGTTTTATGCGTTTGAATTTAACCTTTTGCATGCTGGGTTTTACTTTTTTCAGTTGGTTTTCACGTAAGAGTATCACCAAATTCAAAAAAGGAAGAGAGTTTTCATTCGTCGGAATATTTTTTCTCTTTTTAGGTAAACATACTTACCGATTCCTGGAAAACTATTTAAACGATTTAAAAAAAATATCTGAAACCCGCGAAATTAAAATTTCTACTTAAAAGTTTAGTAGTTTAGACTTAAGATAAATTAAAACTAAATGAAGAAGAAACCATAGTGAAGCCATAATTTGAGAACGATGTTACCATTTGTTTTCTTTTTTAGTTTTTTGAGTACCTAACTTCTTACTTTGCAGAATAATTGCTACAAGACCCTTCATATCGGACTTGGTATGCAGGATTTCAATAGATGAAGGTGGCTCAGGACTACTATTTTGTGTGGCATCGTTTGGGAGAGGTTTGATCAGTATTAGGAGTATAAAAGCTGATGATGATGATGAGCCTCTAAATATTTATTTATTTAGAACTACCAACAGAAGATACACAATAAACACAAATTAGAGAACATAAATATGTATATACCGTGGTTACTTTGATTTGTCTTCCTGATTTTCCCGTAACAGAAAAGTTCCTGGCCATCTTTTGAGTTCTAAAGTAAAGAGTTGGGAAAGCTTCAAATTAGTTTGTAGTTTTATGTGTTGGCCAAGATTATACGACTAATATAATAATCAGTTACAGATTATTTTCTTTAGAACCAGATATTTCCATTATTTTTCAGACAACTAGAAAAAACGCTAAAAAAATATCAGCTCTTTCATTGATAAATACCTACCTTTCATACCTATCTACTTCTAACGAAACGAAAAGTTTATCTAAAATTTCGGTACCTAACATCTACTCCCACGCAGCAAAGCTATTTCGGATCAACCAATAAAAATCCCGCTAGCTCATGTTAGACACACACGTAAAAATTCGTCTAAAATTACTCACACACGTAAAAAAATAGTCTAAGGCTACACACATGTAAACCAGTAATGTTATTGGAGAACGCTTGCGCATGCAGCGCTCGGTTCAGAAAATGTATGGAGTATATTTTTCGCGAGTCTATTTTTGCGTTAATGACTTTTTATCCCTTTCTTACACCGTGTAAGATATCTTGGTCCGTTAGATTTTGTTGAGCTTATGATTAGTTGTCTAGATAAGTTTACTGTCTCGTTAAAAATGATAGCGCATAACTAATGATTAACATTTATTTACTTTACTGTATATTTATGTCTATTTATTTAACTCTTTTGTATAGGTAATATTTATTGATTAACTTAGACTGACATAATTTACTTAATAGGTATTAATATACGTGTCATGTTAAAAATTAAACTGGTCACAAGATTAGGTGAAATAAAGAAAAGTGAAATTAAGTTTTTGACAATTTATAAAATACTGGCTAAACATGTGTTAAAATAGGTACTAACACGCCCGATTTTTGTTCTCTAGAGGTTGAGTATGCGGTAGGTAATTTTAGAATCCTATTCATTCTTCTTCTAATCTTGTTGTTTTAAAGGTGTCAGAATATATTTTTTTACTTTCAGGATTGTGTGGAGTGGCACAAAAGTTTGGAGACCAGCAGTAGGTTAAGTCGGGTTGCGGCTAATGATGATGATTTAATGTAAGAGATGATTAGCCTTGCAAATGAGTAGAGGTACTTATTTCTTTCTTTTTCAATTTTCAAGACTTTTTGCGTCAGTATCGTTGCAATGTTTTTAGTTATAAATAACATATGGTACCAATAAACTATTAGATTTTTTTTGAAATTAGAAGTTATCCTTACTAATAATATACTTGGTACTGTGTGAATTATCCAGCATTATTTATTTAGTACTTACTAATATATTAGAAACGTGAAAGTTCGTTTGGATGTATAGATGTATCATATGGATGTTTATTCCTCTTTCACGCAAAAACTACTGAATATCGAAATTTTGAATAGACGTATGTAGCTCTAGCCTGGAATAACACATAGGCTACTTTTTTTCCTATAAATCAGTTCTCATGGGATAAAAATAGTCTTGAGACATTTCCATAAGAACAACCGAAATATCAATAATATTCAGTACCTACCTATTTAAATTTTCATTTTTTTTTTATATAAATATTTTTTGAAAAAATAAAAATATCTATGTATCGGGTAAGTCTCAAGATTATTCGATCCAGCTACGCCTTTGTGATTTTTGGCACGGCAGCCAAACAGCGGTTTATGTGATGCATCCCATATCTGTGTGTGTTTGAAAAATACGTAAACATTTTACTGCTTGCGTGTGTTTAAAGAAAACAAACTTCAATCTTTTTAGACAAGGCTACAACACTATAACTACGCAAAATAGTGATAGCCCGAAATATGGGAACTATACTGTCACTATGGCATAGCTAATTTGATGAATAAACAACTTTATGGAACGCAGTATTTCATAAATGACGATAGTTCTGTAGTTAAAATCTTCTTTTCTTCGCTATTTCCGGATAATTAAGAAGCTAAATCTAAGCTATCTTTCAGGTCTAAACGAAATAAAGCACCGAGCTTGAGTCTGAGCTTGAATTCATAAATAATAACGCTAAGCAGGCTTGCTAAAGAAATAATATTTTTTTAGCCGGATATAAAGTTTTCATACGGAATGGATTTTTTTTTTCAAATTCTATTTGACCTAAATTTTAAGAATAGTTTCGAAAATTTTTAAGCCTAACTTTTATTATTTATATCCTTAGTATTCCGACAGACTTACAACACAATTGCACAACGCGTCTAAAAATTCCCATAAAACTTTGACAGGGATCTTTTCTATCTGTTTTATCCGGCTAAAAAAACTATTATTTCTTTAGCAAGCCTACAACCTACGCAAAACCGTGAAAAACGTGAACTTTTATTTGGCTTTGTATTCAAAAAAAGTTGCAATAAAATCGCACTACTTTTATAAAGTTTCATTCACGTTTTAATCCCATTTCACCATTAGTTTGATCTTAGAATTTTTGGGATATATGGGATAGATTAGGAATATACCTACTTTCCAAATTTAAACTTCTAACTTCAACGGTTTCAGCTATAAGATGATGAATCAGTCAGTTTAGGTTCTTTTTTATCTATAACGAGTGTATTCCTCGTCACAACATCTTTTATATTTTCAATAATCACTACGTAGTATAAAACAAAGTAAAAGATTTCGATATATTTTTTTAATAGATAGAGTGATTCAAGAGGTTTTATTAATAATACACCCGTACAAAGCCATTAGGGTCGCTAACTAGTAGTTTTTGTTTATAGAATAAAATTACCTACTTATTTTTTTAAAGTTATTGGTTTCTAATTTCTAAGGAAGTTTCCCAAAGAATCCATACGATTCAAAGTTTATAAACTAGACGTACTAATAGGCATCTAGATCTAACGTGACGTTTTTCCGGTAAGCTGCGCATTTATTATCTAAACAGAAGCATTGTTAACCGAGTGCTTAGAAACCTGAGATATGGAATAGGAATCTGGTTTTTCAGTATCATTGCTAAGCGGTAGATGTAAGCCTTGTTGGCCCAGGCGGGGATTATAAGACTTTGACGACCGATGTGGAGCGGTGGGCGAAGGTCTGCCTGAGACGCAGGAAGTTGTGGATCCAATTCCTGCCTTGGGACAATTTTTTGTACGATCTTCAAATATTTGTTCCGGGGTTCTGGATATTTTGTATGTATTATTATAATATCTATGAAATGGATTGTAATAAGTTAAATAGTCATCTATAGTACCCTTAACACAAGATCTGCTTATCTTGGGGGCTAGGTGATGCTGTGTAGATCCCTACTAGATAAAGACCACACAGCTTCTTTCTAGAAAAGAATAGAGTGGAAAGAAATTCTACATTATATTGACAACAACGATACAAACTTTATTAACAACGAACATTACAATCAAGGAATATTTATATACAATTGAGCTAACTGCAGACGGTTGCAAACGGTCTAGAGGTAGCTCAACTGATCCATGTCAATACCAGTCGGAAGCTTTCTCAAGACACTGGCTGCATTACCACGCTATATGGCAATGCTGATGCGCTGAGCCAGATACCCACCAGCCCAGCCATGTTAAGGTGGACTTTTTATATAGGCTAATATAGCCTGAGTTAACCCACTACAGGGCCCTATGGCTCTAAAAAAAGCATAGATATGCTATCTTTTAGAGCCATATGCTCTTATTTAAGTCATTTGAAATTGTAAATTTTCTCTCATAGAAACCACGTAAGCACGTCCATACAGATGTTGAACGAAAGACAGACTTGTTGGACGAAATCCAACATCCTGTCTTCGTCTATGCATTTCAAGAGAGGTGATGCTTTTTAAACATCTTCAAAAAAAAAGTTGGTATTCAATTTGAATGTAGTTTCATTTTAATGTGTTTATAGACCTGGAATTACTAAATTAAATAAATAAATTTAGTTTTTCAGCCTATAAGAAGCCATAGATTAATACCTTGAGGCTACTTTTCAAGAAGGCTTGGAATTAATTTTACCTTAAAATTGAAAGAAAAGTTAAAGTGAACTGGTATTAGTAACAAACTACGTAAGCATGCATAGTACAGATTACGAGAAAAGTTTTCCATAGCTCGATAAACTGTCTAGCTTCCACGTACTTAAATAGAATGAGATAACTACAGTATTCGGTGAAATAATTTTTTGGCTTATGAAATGATTGTATCCGTGAATTGAATTGATTGAATCAGTAAACGCTCCAAAAGTATTCAAGACTGTAATTTGTGTTGGTTTTCTACTTTTGTTCCTCAGGAGTAATTTCCAAGAGGGATTGCCGTTTTTATACTAATTTTAAGGATATTTTTATTTTATATTCCTTAAATTTTTCTGTCTTTTTGGAATTAAATTTTTATGTTTTGTAATTATTGTGTGTGCCATAACAGAATTATAAATATAATTATTTAATACATAAATGTTTTATTTATTATTATTTAAATAGAAGGCCGGCAATGTTGATCACACTGGGCACAGTGATTAAAAGCCAAGTATTTTTATCGTGAAATCTCAGTTCAGTTCCCGGTACAAAATGCTGCATTTTTCCAACTAGTTTTATTAAAATGTATGTAAATTTGCATGTATGTAGCTGGGCAATCCGCTTTTGCGCGTTTCCATTGTCACCCGGTATTTGGTGCATTCGGGGACTTCTAAAGTAGGGACGAAAAGTCATCGACGATATAAATGTAATCTTGTACCTTAACACAAGCTCTACTCAGCTTGGGGATGTAAGGTGTTGTGTGAATTGTCCAGCATTATTAATATAAAAGTCTCATGTCAGCATAATTTCATGTAAAAACGTATTAATTTTGACACATAAAATTCAAAAAATACAGTTTTATTTACAAAACGTAAAGTAACTTTTTATATTATATTTACAGAGTAGTATTTATATTATACTTATATTTGTAGTATGTATGCTTTTATTCGGCGATATTATGTCTGTTCCGTAACATTAATTTTTAACTCCTTAATAATAGGTAATAATCATAAATGGATTGTGTGAAAGAGGCCCGGACATGGTTTAGGAAGGTGATAAAATGGAGATGCCGGATAGCAGAGTAAAATGGAAGAAAGGCAGATGTAGTGCCGACTCCACTTAGCGTGGGATAAGGTCCGGGAGAAGGTAAATCATTATAAATAAATGCAAGACAAGTAATGATGTGTACATTAGTAGACGAAGCTCTGCTTAGTTTGGGGCTAGCCCCAAGCAAACATTTTACGAAAGTTTCAAAAGCCTTTGAAAATCGAAAAAGTTTTCATGTTAATAATGCACAAAAAAAATAAAGCAAAAAGATGTAGAAATAATAAGTCATTAAACATTCGTGATGTAATAAAACATGCAGTAAACGGCTTTAGGTCTTTTAGAGTCTTTTAGGGGTGTAAAACTCAAAATGAGAACTCAAAATGAGAACATTTTAAACACGAGAAAACGTCTTGCTGTCTTAAAAAACAATGGACACATGCACTGCATTCACGTATGCATAATAGGCACTCCTCAACACAACTTATTGGCTAGCCTATATGTCGTATTACGTAACTACAGTTTGTATGTGTGCGAGGATATATTTGTATGTGTTTAGTAAGGAAGGTGTTATTTTAATATAACCTTATGGGTTGCTTAGATGGTTACGATTTTTCTTTTAGCTGATTTAGGTTACCAGAATAGTATAAAAGAGTTATATACCCTGCTTGGGTATTCGAGCTTACACCGACTGTTGTTTCCTGAATATTTGAACAGATATTTAAGCTTTACGGGACTCATTAATGATTCCTTTTGAATACAATATTTATAGGACGTGTACAAAATCCGAAGAATAATAAAATCCGGATCACGGCATGTGAAAATAAATTTGATATTTCATTTTCGTAAAAAGAAAAATACAGTAAAAAGCATTCGTCCTGTTTGAGAACCTTCATCTTTTCTAAAGTGTTTGAAATGTAGAGACCAGCTGCTAGCGAGATACAAAAAGAAATGTTTATTTATCACTACATAGTATAAAATTGTCGCTTTTTCTGTCCCGATGTCCCTTTGTATGTTTAAATCTTTAAAACTACGCAAAGGAATTTGAGGCGTTTTTTTTAATAGTTAGAGTAATTCAAGACTGCGAAGCCGGGGCGGTTTACTAGTTTATAATAAATATAATAATTAATAAATGAAAGTTCACAAATCGTAATCTAGCCCCAACCAAGATATAACTAACACAAGCTCTGGCTTATGTTATAGGAACCTACTAGATAACTGATAAACTTTGCATACAACTTTTTTATAGAAATATCTGCAGATCGTAGAAACATATGCCGAAGAGGGAATCGAACCCGCAGCCTCTTGCATCAAAGATGGCACCACAGCACAACAGGGGTCGTTAGTTTTTTATCACATTTCTCTCCTAGGATATATTTGAGGTGCAAAGTGAAACAGCAAGGCTTTTCTAGGGCGATTAACTGAGAAAACAGTTTTAATAACCCGCTTTGGGTTTTTTTTGTCAACAATAAAAAAATATATCTATTTATGCAAGTATACAAATGAATCCATGTGTACATTAAGTATGTTATTATCACGATGTTTTTTACGATATCACATTACATTATCTTTGAAATTCTAGAATTTTCTCTTCATAATTTGAGAAAATAAGAAAAGTTTATTTGTTTTCAACAAAATATACAGCATAAAAGGGTTTATTTTTGAGGCGGGACAGGTAAGGGCTGGTAGCTTAACCGGTTTACATAGCTACAGAAAAACGTTCCTCAGAGTCCTTCCATATCTTTTTCAGATATTCCACAGATTGTGAAATGAATGTACAGTCAGCAAGATAATGGTAATTTTACACAAACACTTTTTTGATGCCAATCGATTCAGTTTCTTATTAGGATCAAGTCTCTATTAGACCGACTGCGATTTGAGTACTAGAAATGACAGAAATGGTCTCAAAAATCCATGTATCTACCTCTGAATCGCTCTGTCTAGAGATGGAAACCTCATTACTATCCTTTGGGAATTTTAAAAGATCTAAGTATACAGACGGGGGAAGCGACTTTTTTATACTAGAAAGAGATATTATATGTAGATATATAATCAAATCAGCGATCATATTATAAAGCTTATGCTAGAGGTAGACACATACTGTCTGGGAGATAATTCTAGAGCGATATCACCGCAAACGGTTATCCTATTAATAGTACATTTCAATACAAAACTATTCTAAGTAATTAGTTAAACAAGATATAATTATTTAATAATTTCAAAATTTAATAATTAATATTTGAATCCTATAGAAAAGAAAACGACGTACGCGTTGTCATACCAACACTCAACAGGCCTCAAATGGTTTAAAAATAAATAAAAACTTTAATTTTGAGTTCATAAACAACTCATAGTGGAGGTTATAAAAAAGATAGTTATAAAATAAAAGTACGGTACGAAAGACCAGCACTAGGTAAAGATTTTCCTGCCTTAGCATCCGCTGAATGTTGGCCTTTTTTGTTTTAACCTTATAATTTTACACTAATATTATAAATGCAAAAGTTTGGATGGATGGATGTTTGTTACCTTTTTAAGCCAAAACTACTGAAAAGATAAATTTTCTGATTATTTTGTATAGACGATTATTACGAAAACACGTAGTTCTAAGCCTTTTATAAAAATTGGCTACTTTTTGTCGCATATCTTAGTTCCCATCTGATACAAATAAATTTTAAACGTTTCTATAGAAACAATGCGTGGAAGCCGCGGTCAAAAACTAGTATTTTACATTATTTAAATAATGCAGCAAAGTACACAAACTTTTAATAATTTTACTCAACCTATACAAAGCTTAAGGCGACTAAAACGAGTACAGATGTGTTTGGTTTTGTTGAAAACGGGAGCAGTAGTAGAAAAGTAATCTTACAGTTTTCAAACGAAAGATTTCAAGACGCGGGTGAGTTATTTTATGAAAACTATTTTCAATCCGTTCCTAATCCCAAACCGCAGCCTTAGGGCTCAAACACAAAACTGCGAGCTCGCATCGCATCGCAAATATCTGCGAGCTCGCACGATAACGTCCGATCTCATTTGCATCGCGTATTCCTGTCATATTACGTCATACTTGGTGACCCCCCTTTTAGTCCGCTCTGAGACAACTTTAGCGAAAGATGCGCGGCGCCTGAGCCGCCTTCTTTGTGTTGTAAAAAAAACGGTTTTTCCTATGGCACCGCGTTCGCCACGGCCTGCGGTGTGTGTGTAGGCTTTCATAGGATTCCATAGAATACAACTCGCATGCCTTCGCCTCCGCCACGCCTCCGGCTTCTGTGTGTTTCGTACTTTAACGAAAAATAAATAAATAAAATAAAATAAGTACAGGGCCAGCAGATCTAATATTAGATACCAGATGATTGCATTGATTAATTTAAGAAACCGAAGGGAAGCTGCAATAATAGACGATGTAGATGGTTTATGTGATGAACCTTATTCTGATTTGGACGAGGAGTAGGGCCAATTTTGTTTGTTTTGTCTTTTATAACACAAAAATGATTACTAATTTTTATCACACTTTGAATCATTTTTGCATTTTAATTTTTGCACCCTACATAGCTCTTTCTATACAAAATTAATTTTGTAATAATGATCCAGGCGCAAGTTTTCCCAATTATCTTCTACTAAACTATTACAATTTATTCTTTATATTATTTATAGCAAAAAAGTTGAGTTTACATAGCATTAAATTAAATTAAAATAACAACATTTTGTTTTACAAAGCTAGAGAAATACCGCCACAAACTTAAATATCGATTATCTCGAAATGAGGTTTGTGTGGGTTGGATCATTTTTGCTTAAATCGGTTCAATTATCTTTTTGGGATCCATCTTACGCTTCCTAAAAACACGTCCAATACGGCTGACTAAACTTGAAGGTATGGTTACCCTATAAAACGGTTCGCCGCACAAATTCGCATCGCAGAAATTCGCAAATCAAGTTCGTGTGACATCGCATCACATCGCAGCGCATCGCATCGCATCGCACCAAATCGCAGTTTTGTGTGGGAGCCCTAAGGGCTCCCAGTGCAATTTTACACGTTTTAATAAGCAACCCTTTATGCCAACATTTCTTTAAGGAACTTGAATCGATAAAACCCTAAGTGTGAACAAGAAAAATCTTCACTGTTAATTAACAGAGAAAATGCCGAAGGAATAACATAAGAACACAGTTTTACAACGAGTTTTTCCAGTCACATCCATACATTTTAATTGTATGACATTTGCATATATTTTTCGCTTTGTCGTAAAATTTTTCCACTTGTATGAGACATGGCTATGAAAAACCAAGGATCAGTACCTACTTATGAATGTACGAGTACCTACGTTTGCAAAAACTAATGAGTGTATAGATGTGGAACTCTGTGATAATAACTGTACGATGTTAGCAGAAGTTAATAACTTAATATATGGGTATACAAAAGCACATAGAAAAGTTTAAGTTATAAACTCTTCAAAGATGCAAACGATACGAACCATCCACATGGATTTTTAATACCTAACTTAACTATTCGATTGGTGAGACAACACGACAAAGAGGTTTTTTTTACGTAATTCCGTAGGTGAAATAATTTCTAATATTAAACGAAAAAAAAAAGAAATATTCATTAAACGTATGTAACTACGCTGATAAGTTGCGCTAACTTTGGGCCCGCTTGTTGTTGTAAAATGTCCAGTGCATTAAGTAAGAGTTACTTTAAAGTAATAAGTAGAATGTGTTTTTAATACAATATAGTTCAGCGTTCTCATTGGGACACATCCGTTCACTGCTGGACATATTGCACTTTAGTTCTACTCTTCTATGTATTTAATGATTACTAGTAATACGCTTCTATAACTTATGATTACTCAATGAAGCTAGTGACTTCTATTAGTGTTTCTTTAAGGATAAAATTGTGATTTAATGTTGTTTTGTGTTTTTTTAGCGATAAAACTATGATTTTACTGATTTCACAGTAATATTAAAATGAAAATGTTTGCTTGATGTTATTTCTTTGTTACGCCAATTTTATGAAGTACTTACATTGAAACTTTGCCTCTCATACAGGGTTTGATCCCGAAATATTCAAGTACGTCATGCTAGTATAATTTTACATATTTCCCTTTATCCTAGATCAAATTGTCGTTGAATATAAGCCGTCTTAATAAATTGGCGTCATTTTAATCTAGAATAAAGAATGGTGCAAATTCGCGAAATTATGGAGTGCGAACTAATACATTATAATTTACATTATTATAAATTATACTAATAAAAACACTAAAACAAAACCTTTCTCCTGAATCACTCTATCTATTAAAAGAAACAGCTTCAAAATCCGTTGCGTAGTTTTAAAGATCTAAGTATACATCGGGACAGACACACAGACAGCAGAAAGTGACTTTATTTTATACTATGTAGATACCATAAATAACGAGAAATTTAAAAAGACTCAGTGTGTATTTTCTGCCCAAAACCGAAAGATATTCGTGTATTACTGGACTTTAAAGTGAAACAAATGATTTCCAGGTTGGTCTTGTTTTTGCCAAAACTGATATTTATTAATGAAATCATAATTAATCTATAGAGTATTTGACCGGCTATGCAAGAAAGAGTGTTATCACTACATAGTATAACACAGAGTCGCTTTCTCTGTCCCTATATCCCTCTGTATGCTTGAATCTTTAAAACTACGCAAAGGATTTTGATGCGCTTTTAATAGATAGAGTAATTCAAGAGGAAGGTTTATACGTATAATAAAACCGTGCGAAGCCCGGGCGGGTCGCTAGTTTATTTAACAAAATGTATTAAAACAATCAATGTTCCCATATAGAAATGAAAATCTAGAATCAAAATAAAGTTGGCAACAAATCAAAATAGGCCTAACTTATGAATGTTTTAATAATACTCTTATTTCTTGTACATATATTGCGGATTATCAAATATAAGCAGTAAGAATGTAATAATTGTACTTACCTATTTCTAAAATATGAAATTTAAATTGATTGTATACATTATAAAACGCTTTAGTTCCCTGTGAAGATTATGTACAAGTAAACTTTATCATAGTTTTAGTAATAAAATATAACAATTATAAACTGCAACTACAAAGTTGAAAAGGAAAAATATATAAGAGTTTTAAGTTAAAATAACGCCAATTTAATTAAATATTATTTAAGTAGGTGCTTTGTATTACAATTATAAAGCAATATAATTGTAAATAGTCACGAAGACCTTAGCAATTTAATTGTAAAATCTCAATAATTACGTAGTGATTTGATTTTATTTAACTATTTAAACACCTTTTCAATAAAAATATCTTATTGTAGAAACAATTTCTATAGACATAGAAAGGTTGAAAAGTTTTTTCATAAAAGTTGAATGAACGCTTATTAAAAAAAATATCTGATAAACAAATAATTCCTTACTATACATACCTACATAAAAAAGTAGAAAATAATATACAACTAAACTAAAGTTGAACTAAATTTGAAACATTTTCATTCAAGAATACGAAAAACGCTTGATTGGAATGTATTTGTAAATGAATTGAAAGATAAATTTATCAAAAACTGACCTCAATATCCTTGGAAACTTCACTAAATGTCCTTTTTTCACGCTTCAATAGTCTGTATAAAAAACTCGCTTCGTAGCGAGCGCGCCAAAATTTGCCGAAGACGAAAGTATTTTTAATCGCGCAAGTTTTTTATTTCCAATTTCACAGATTACAAACCGCAATTATTAATTCTGCGGGCAAAAAATTACAAAAAAACACATAAAAAAATCGGCTAGTGTTGGACGCTCACATTTTTGGGTATCGATTTTTCGACGGCGGGCCGAAAAAAAGTTGCGCTCTACCATCTCGGCAGTTACAATAAGCACAATTTTTGTTTTTTTTAAGAAACTACGTTTTCATTGTTATAAGTCTTAGTGTTGCGCGCACATGCACTTTCAACACATTATGATCTAACACTGGCGACCGATCCTAGTACGTACTTATTCTAAGTCAACTTACATTCGTTCATATTTGCCTGTGGGCCGTAGGGTTGAGCTAGGAAGTTAGAATCTAGACATTAGACCTTTATCTATTCTTAAGAACAGTAATTGAAAAGCGGTTTTGCATGTTTACTGCTCTTATGATTAACGTATGCATAAATATCGGAATGATAGGTCTTGATCTGAAATATATAATAACTCATGATCAAATACAGTATTCATAGACTTTCTAAAACCTTTGAATAATCAAATGTTTCGTAGCTGTACGTCAAAACATAAATTTTATCGATATTTTACTCCAAGCAAATATGATAAACCAAATCTTTAAAAATGTAAACCTTTACTAATTTCATAAAACTTTATGTTATAATTGTGTACGAGGAGTAAGAAATATTTTCTTATTACTTTCTTAAATGTTCCAAGTAAAAGTTTTCATTTTTATAAAATGAAGCTTGTAAATGAAATCCACCACAAAGGTTGTTCATGTCGATTTCTCCAGCGTCGATACTAAAGCACATCCCTAGATTTAGCGTAGTACAAGAAACGTCTTGCATATAATAATATGTTTTAGCCTATATTGAGTGCTTACAGGCATAGACGGTCTGCGTCAGAGTTGGTTGCTCAAACGTTTATTGCAACGTGGCTAAAAGCTTTCGAATAACGGTTTTTAAGTCTAGCAACCGAAAGTGATTCCATTTCACTGTTTTATTTCACAGTGTATCTTAAGACTAGTGAGTCTGTAGATTTTACTCTAAGACTGAAACTATCATGTCTTTAGTCAGAAAACTAAGGAGATTACCTTTATGAGATCTATACCTACACAAGATAAACATATTTTATAACATCATAATAAGTAACAGTAGGTCTATAAAAATAAATTTAAATCCAAAACTTCAGTTTCATTTTGACAGCCATTACTGAAAACCCACTTTGTATGCTTTTAGTTTTACAACAAAGTTACCGATAACTTTTTTGTAGAAAATAGGTAATAAAGCAAACTGATTCTTAAATCGCTAATCATGTGTATTAAGTTGACGTATTTGTACTGTTTGATAACCGTAAAAATACGTGTTCTTTCACATTTATGAATATATTCTCTCTTTAAGAAGCTAAAATTCAAATTCTAGCTTCTTAAATATACCAACTCAAGCGAACTTTAGTGTAGAAAAAAGTATACTCAGTCAAAAAAACAAATTGACGTAAATATACCGACGACATGAAATACTACTGTCAAAAAAAAACAAAAAAAAATCCCACTGACTCTACCAATTAATAAATATTTCTGCAACGTAACTCTACAAAAAAAAACGCTGTCCCCACCACTAAAAACAGCTTCTACCACCATCCC
The DNA here is from genome assembly GCA_944547425.1 of Eupithecia centaureata. Lineage (NCBI taxonomy): Eukaryota > Metazoa > Arthropoda > Insecta > Lepidoptera > Geometridae > Eupithecia > Eupithecia centaureata. The sequence goes on along the minus strand of OX155702.1, from coordinate 7,356,780 downwards.
AGCACTAGTTAGTTGTATGCATCGTGCATTGGCCTGCACAACCATGATTGCCTATCACCCAAAACGTCTTACGACCAATCTTTCTCTCTTCTATTCTCAACTTTAGCTCACTCCCAATATAGTGGATAATCCTCTGTGTTATAAGTTTAGTTAGGGGGTAGAGTTTGAAAGTTTTTTGAAGCTAGGTTCTTATACTTATTTCACTATGAATTTTAGTTAGATATAGTGGCATTAGATGTGGAAAGAAATGTCTGTGGGCGTCTTTTCTAGGACGCGCGAGCTGCTGGGAATTTGAGCCGTTATGTTGCCTTTGTGGTTATTGGACATTATGGAATTTGGGATTTATTTTGTCAATACGGTCCTAGCGGTTTCTTTATTCAAATTCAGTCTTAGCAATTTCTGTTGTCAGAGGACGGTTCAAGATATTTTTTGAAATTGGATTGCATAAGCTATATTGTAGTCAATATATATACATAAATAATGTTGGACAATTCACACAGTCTCATCTAATCCCAAGCTAAGCAGAGCTTGTGTTTTGGTTACTAGATAACGACGTAATACAATAGATAAATTAGATGTAGACATTTTTATTATACATAGAAAACATCTACTATCCCGGAACAAATTATTGCAGACCGTACTAACTTTTGTCGCTAGACGGGAAACGACCCTGCTACCTCCTTCGTTGCAGGCGAAACTTCACCAGGTGTGCCATATACAGAGGTCGTGGTAAAATTTAGCATTGAAACACTTATTAAGCCTAGAAGAGCTATGCTATGGACTGTATGATGTTCTTCAGGGTATCCCTGAAGAACATCCTACAGTCCATAGCTACAGTAAACGTATCCTGATGGGAACACTAACATGGCACTGCCTACTAAAATAAACAACTCTCATGCACCATCGTAGTAACGGACAGTCTTCTCTGCAGAGGATGCCTCAGCGACGACGAAACAGCTGACCACGTAACCATGGAATGTAAGGGAGTAACAGCACAACGAACAGAAATCCTCAACTTGCCGAGGTCACTCCGCGAAGCCTGCGAAGATCCCAGGAAGATTCTGCGCTTCAGGACGGAGTTAGGCTGGCTATGCTAGCAAAACAAACGCATAATGGACCAAACTGAGTTCACATGCGGAAACAAGAGTACTTCAACCTTAATCTAAAAATAAACCTTACCCTAAACCTTAGCCATAGCAAGGTTAAGTGATAAATGAAAAATGAAATAGGCTTCAGGGGTCATAAAGACTTTTTCGCTCATCCGAAGTTTGCTTATAAGAAATCGCTTTATAGAAAAGATCGCCCATTGTATATTTTAATAAGTGGCGGTAATAGAGGTATACTAGCACCGCCACTTATTATTTATCATAAGTTTAACAATAGAATGTCCAAAAATCAAACGTTCAGTTTGATATATCATAACGTTTTTTTTGCATCTTTATTAGGTACCTAATTTTATAATGTCTATTATAGGAAGAGATACGCAAACAGAGTTGGTGCTAAATGTCACTGTGTAAAATGTCCAGCATTATAACTACATAGTCACTACATAGTATAAAATAAAGTCGCTTTCTCTGTCCCTATGTCATTATGTCCCTTTGAACGCTTAAATCTTTAAAACTACGCAACGGATTTTTATGCTGTTTTTTTAATAGATAGAGTGATTCAAGAGGAAGGTTTATACGTATAATAAAACCGTGCGAAGCCGGGGCGGGTCGCTAGTTCTATATAAACTACTTCTTTTCATTTACTTAGCTTAAATATAAAATATAAAAACACAGATTCAAAAGGGAATACGATTGGTTTATGAGCGTACAATGTAAGGCAGTAATCTATATATTTGTACGGTAATACCAGTCATCTAACGGCAAAACGGGTTACTGTTCGGTGTTTCCAGCATAAAGGAGGATTTTTACTTCATAAGTAGCTTCTGAATTTTCTCTCTAGGTGCCGGTTTTGGTGATTCTTTTGTATTTGTTGGCTTTGATTTAATTTATG
>OX155702.1:4228762-4354582 GCA_944547425.1 Eupithecia centaureata | reverse complement strand
AACTAGCTGCAGCGTTTATGGATGGATTTATTAACGAATGAATGACATGTTCAAATTGACAGTCAGCAATAATTTTAATTCAGAGCTAAGGTATTTTCAATTAAAATTATAAGTACTTCTGCTCACAAATGACATAAAAAAAGGTTTTTTAACCCTCCTGTATTAAAAAAAAACACGACAATAAATAAATAATGCTGTGGTTTGTCCACAGCATTATCTAGCTCCAAACTAAGCACAGCTTGTGTTATGGGTAGGTACTAGATGACTGACATACCTACTTAATGTAAAACAGTATATTAGATAAACTTTTTTATTACACGTAGAAAATACACAAAACCCCAGACAAATATTTGTAGAACGTACAACATTTGTCCAAAGGCGTAAACAGAACCTGCAACCTCTTGCGCTTCGCCACATCAGTCGTTCAGAAATTGATACTGCTAAATTTGAGACTAAAATTATGCATTAAGAAGAAATGTTATAATTATAGTTTAATAGCAACGAATATACTTTATTAGTTGACAGCAATCAAACCGTAAATCATAAATCATCAGAGGTGAATGGCGCTAACCCAGTCACTTTTTGTGCAACTGACCGTACCACCTACCAGCAATCGCATAATGTAACGAAGCCTCAACCTATAGATATCGAAGTGAACGTGCGCTGGCGCAAGGTCGTTCGGAACCGGTTGGTCAGTTCGGTTCGACTTGATTACAGCTTGGCCAATATTGTCGCAGTTTGACAGGTTTGAGATACAGAGATCTGTGAGAATAAAATCGATCTCAATATTGAGAAGTTGTGACTTTGATACTGTAAATACTACTCTATTATCCCAATACCCCAATTTATAATACCCCATAATATGTAAAAGAAAAGAAATAAAATAGTTAAGTGTCTGAATAATTTAAAAGAACATCAGGGAGGAAGAGTAATCGTAGCAATCGTCTTTTCCAACAGGAACCTAACTAACTGAGAAAAGGCTTTGGGATATACTCAAGGGATAACGGACCCGAAACCCAAAACATTTATTTCTAAAAGGTAAGTATTGATATTTTTTTCATTTAGTGTTGCTTATAAATGTTTTATAACCTTGGCCCACAAGATTTGATATACATTTAATTGGAATTCCAACTTAGTCCACTATTCACTGCACTCTTTCGCAAACACTAGACATACATTCTTGTCAAGATTATCAAGATCAGAATTTTACTTACTGCGGCTCTGTTTCCTTTGCCTGATTCCATTTGTGCAGTTCTACTATAAAAAAAAATGTAGTTTGAGTACGAATGCGAATGCGAACTTCGAACGTGATGTTCGTTGGAGGAACACTAAGGTTTCATCCCTTAACATGGGACATTATCAGTGTGATAGAATAGGGTGAGAGCAGTTCTAGAAGGCGAAAGGGGGTGACTGTTGAAATAACAGCTAATGCTGTGCGTGCATGAAAGAAGACAACATATTGCGCTTCACATAAATCAGAACAGGGCAAGGAAATGACAACGGGGACAAAAACAGTATTTTAAGAACCAATCGACCATCATTATGTAAACATTCTCATTGAGTAAAGTAGGTGTTACGTTAAATTATGTACTGTTCGCAATATGGCCTGGAAACTGACCAACTCTAACCGATCAGGATTAAAACAGTGTCAGTGTACCAACGTCCGAATAATGCGTCTCGTGTCTCTTGCATACAGACTGACACAGATTCTGATTCCGCTATTATACAGAGCTACAGACGTATATTATAGAGGTAACGTGCTAACGTTAACGTGACAAGCATTTACGTGAACTGTAGAATCATCAGTGTAGAAACGTGACTTGCAGTGAACTACGATTACAATAAACTGGTTGTAAATGTGTAATTCTGCGAGAACGTGTAAACTGTAGTTAGATTTCAGATGTAAGTAATAAATTTACACTCGATAAAAGTACCTTATTTAAATAAATAAAGAATTTCTCGTACGAGTGAATCCAGCAACACTCATTACGTTAAAACAGATTTACTAATGGTGAAAGGATTAAGAATTAGGATATTGAATTCGAAGCAGGAAAATTTTGCAATGATGACGAACATGAGGAAGGAAAAGGAACCATATAGATGCAAATACATTTATCTATCATCAATATCTAGTTACGCATCTACTTTGGTTTAACGAAACATAAATATGTTGCTATAAGTTAAACCTTTATTAAGATATAGAAACCTGAGCCTTAGAAACAGTTTAAAAACACTTGTAAAGTTTAAATATGCGGCGCCTGCGGTCGACCTACTGATCAAATCGGTCGCCGTGGTTGGTATGCGGTATGTGGTGTTGAGATTCAATCAAAAAGACAATTGACTAAAAAACCTTCAAAAAAAATCACAAACGAAAAACTCTAAGTAAAACATAATTGTGATGTTTATACCTCTATAGGTAATGCTCTATGTTGAAATAGGGACTGACAGGGAAAAGGGCAGTTATGACGAGAAATAGCATTACCGGGCTAATTTGAGATGTCTTCACGTTGCTTCATCTCAATTTATTTATAGATCTTATTTTCTTTATTTCTTTCAATTCTCTTTATATTTTAACTTAAGTTCCATTCTAAGGTGAATTTCTCACTAGGACTTTTTGACTAGACGAATTACAGAAGATATGACCCGCCCAGTCCCACTTAATAGATTAAGTTTCTTTTTTATTTCCGGATTTCCGATTTAATTATAGATGACACACAAAACACAGACAGTAAACTTATGCAAGACATCCTTAATGCTAATAATGCAGACAAACTGCTGTGATCCGATTAAAATGATTTAAAGTTTTTCTTTCTATTCAATGCCATTATTATCATTTAGAGGAAAATATTCGTATTTTCAGAACAATCAACACTACTAAATCTGACAAACAACACTATCATATTGCATAATTTATTGGGATAATCTTTATATTTATCATATTAAGTTTAATCAGTTATCGAGTACCCAAAAAAAGCTCTGCTTACTTGATTTTGGGGCTGTGATAATGCAGCCAGGATTTCATCACTATTTATTTTATTCGCATAAAGTAGTTCCAGCTCTGGAATAAGTAGGCTTCTTACTCTGGATCTAATACATTAAATCTGCACCAAATCACGGGTCTAGTCAGAATATATGAATCGAATGCGAAAATGAGACCACCATAAAGAGATCAACAGAAAACGAAAGTGCGATGACAACCTTTGAAGATAAAAAGCTCATCTTTTATTCAAGTCGCCACAAGACAACCACTCGGTTTATAGTAACCTGTATCGAACACCTGACGGCCGGTTGCTCCATCTAATCAATGAGACATAAAGTAACGGTTATTGACCACTGGTAATTGAAGTGGGTCACAGAGGCAAGCATTAGCTTTGAATGGTTATGAAGGCTCTTAAAGAATATTGCGTTTTGTGATATAGTGTGCATAACAAGAATAGACAGTGTGTTTAAATTGACAACTTTTATGAAAACTAGAAGGTATGAAACTGATACACATGAACTATCTGATAATCTTTGAATGGTTATGAAAGCTCTTAAAGAATATTGCGTTTTGTGATATAGTGTGCATAACAAGAATAGACAGTGTGTTTAAATTGACGACTTTTATGAAAACTAGAAGGTATGAAACTGATACACATGAACTATCTGATAATCTTTGAATGGTTATGAAGGCTCTTAAGGAATATTGCGTTTTGTGTTATAGACTATAGTGTTCATAATAAGAAAATACAAACCTTACTACCACAAAAAACAAAATCACGACTTAGACACGTGTTTGACAGTTGTTTAGCAAAAATCACCCTACAAAATAATGTTAAGCACTTAACTGTCACTTTTTTTTGTGGTTAGGCCCAAAGTGTAAAATTTACTACTTTTATGAAAACTAGCAACTATGAAACTGATACACAAGAACTATCAGATAAACCTTACAGGTAAGTTTCCAGCTTGGGCGATCTCCAAACAAATGCGATAAAAGATAGAAATGAGTTACTAGGCCTTATACACCAACCCCTATTATTGTAATAGCCTGAGAAAGAAAGCTCGCTACCTTACCAAGATGTGTCTGGAGAAACCGTGCCGGAAGCCAAGATCCACTTTCAATTCCTGAGGTGTCTACAGGAGTAAGTACTTACTAAGGCAACTTACTCCCACCACACCGTACAATCAATCACCAACATAAACACCTACTGACAGGTGTTTCCCCACCTGTTTCCTACAATTCTTTACTACATTTAAGGCTTGCAGATGGCTAGTCCAAGGCTATTTTATGGAGCAATAGAGCCTTATTTACTGTATCCGCTGGGAGCTTTTACTGCGGACTGCGATCTTAGTTCAGAGAATTGCAATTCCCATCCTATTTAATGAGAATCAGAGATTTCAGCAGGATCTAGCTTCAATCTGAAGCTGAATCTTTAGATTATTACTACATGGGTAAAGTAAGTGGTTCTTAATTTTATTGGTTTCCACTGGTTGATTCTAAAATCTGTTATACTATATCTAGTTAATCCTAGGGACGTCGTTTATGATTGGAACCTCGTAGAGTTTACTTGACACCGTCTTGTTCTTGAACTGAATATTACACAAGAAACAATTCAAATATGGTAATAGGTAGTCAACTTTCATAGACCTTTTAAATAAACTCCTCTAACTTCATCAAGGTACCATTATTGTTGAACCCGCTGAGCGATTACGCTAAAACCGCATCCAAATTGACAATCTTGAGCCATTTCAATGGCCATCGCGCGCGTCCTTTCCATACAACTTCAAATTACGAAGGCCATTATAAGGGCTTTCATATGTCAATTTTGGATGGGTGATTTTAGCGTAATCGCACAGCAGGGCTCGTGTTGAATTACATAACAACTATTTTTAAGACCCAATATTATGTTGGTCTAGCCTCAATCAGATTCTAGCCAGCCTCTAGAGTGCGATTCATTTCTCGATGATAAACACCGCAGCACCGGGGAAGTGAAGTAGGCCAAGCCGATTTTGGGAAATGAAAAATTTGCTTTAATAATATGATCATCCTACTAATATTATAAACGCGAAAGTTTGTAAGTATGGACGGATAGATGGATGGATGTTTGTTACTCTTTCACGCAAAAACTTCTGAACGGATCTAGCTGAAATTTAGCACAGAGATAGATTGTAGTCAGCAATAGCACATAGGCTATATTTTATCCCGGAATTCCCATGGAACGGGAATTACGCCGGTGAAGCCTCGAGTACCTATACTCGAAATACTAATCCTGCGCAGACAAAGCCACGGGCACCAGCTAGTGAAACATAAATCTTCGACACAGACAATTGTGATGTCATTATCACCTGATAATAGGTATACCCACATATCGTGACATCGACACCTAACCTTTGTCCCAGTGACCTTGCTACCACTGGCCTCATCAACGCCATGAAGGTTTTTTATTTTAAGTTAATTAACTTTTCGCAATTTAATATTTTGCATATTTGGACACGGACACGGACACACACGGAGCTTTGATCTTCGAAACCATTATGTTAGGACAAGCTTTCCTGATTATATTGCTAATCTATCCTTGAATTTTGCTTGCGTTTGCTTGAAATTCCCCTAGCACTGAAAAAAGATTATACATCAATTTTCATGATCTGAATAGTGTCACAGGGATCTATTACAACATCATCGCTGTCTCTCTATTAAGGCTCTCTTTATTTCTCTTTTCCGCCCCGGTTTGAACCGGTTTATTATTGATTGACAACCTAACGCATTCACTGTCTCTTAGCGGTACCCAAAGGAGTGTCACACTTGAACTGCTCTAACTTGACTCTCCCAATAAGGTTTGCTGGAAGAGAACTCTTTTTAGGGTTAAGCTCGCCTGTGCCATAATTAATCTAGTTTTAAGTTTTCTATTTATGTATTTTTCATTTGTACATTAAAAAATTAAAGGGTTGAACCATAACCCACATAGATGTGTGTTCTATACCTGGGCGTACAAATCAACCACTTACAATACAAATATGTCAGTACTATTCCGTTTCAAACAATTGTCACAAAACACAGCTTTCGGTTTAAATTCAACTTCACTACAAACACTTGCTACTATGTAGCGAGAAGTTTGAACATTAACACTCAAGTAAGGTGCACACTCGCTCAAACTTCAGAGATATACAGTTTCAAAGATGATTCCAGCGAATGGCCTCTGGTAGTAAAATCTGCAATCTCAGACGCCTGCAGTGGACCGAGTAATTCAATTCACCCACAGCTACCAGAAATACTAGATGTACCTAGGTTAGGTAGAATGAGCGTGGTATAATACATGAGATAGTAGAAGTGAAATTGGTGCTTGGGATGTTTGAACACTTTTTTTACTTTCAATTTAGACCTCCAGTATTGGTAGTCGGTTATTTTATTCGGTTCCGGACTACTGATACGAAGATTTAGTTGGTATGCCCCATGATGTGAAAGATTTAGAGTTCCGAAATAATACAGTAAGTAGTTTGATATGACGGAATAAAAACCTTCAAGGTTCCGCTGTGACTAAATAATCTATCCTAGTTAAATGGCGCTCATTAGGGGAGGCCTATGTCCAGCAGTGGACTAATATAGGCTGATGATGAAAGTTCGCAGGGATGCGGAATGCGAGTGTTTAGAACCGCACTCACACACTAGGTTCGTAGTTAGCCCACCACAGTCAAAATATATTCCTAACAGGTCTTTCCGACGAACTAATGATTTCCATTTTCCTCCGGTATCGACAAATAAGTGAGAAATAATTTTACCTTTTGAATGAGCTTGACTTTGACATATTTGCAGCATCCCTAATTTAAAATCCAAGCTTAATAAATCTTCTTTCAAAGTTTTATATACTAAAATAGAAATCTTTTAACTGTAGATAATAAAGTTATTGTCAAGACATTAGTGTTATCAATCTTGATGATATCCTATTTTAGTCACAACAACCGCCATTCTTTTGTGTCACAAACAGATCAATCTTGCTTTTTTTTACTTCAAGTTTAAAATCTCAGTAGTGAATACTGTGAGTTTTACTTCTATAAAATCGTATTCAAAATTCCATAGAAACTATAACTTGAACTATGACAATAGTGCGCTACGTGCTAGCTACGTTGGTTTATTTTAGATACCCTATTCCGGTACCTACTGCAAATACAGGATTATACAGCAATATTTACTCACGAATGCTTGTTTTGTGGTACGAATCTCCTCAGAATAGGGTTTAGATTGGAATGGTTTGTGACAAACGTATGCACATATTTTTGAATGAGAATTTCTGGAATTACTCCAAGATTAGATTGCGTTAAGGCAGTTTAAGATGAGTGCTCAATTTAGATGCAACATGCATTGCCTAATTGTTAAAAGATACTTACCTATCGTATCCTATCTTTGGCTCAAATATTAACTGTAGGAAATTCAAAACTAAAAAATAAGAAACTGAAACCAGAATAAACGAGCATGTAATGCAGGATGCATGATATTTTAACAAGGGACAGTTCTCTAGATTAAACTAAAACCTTTTATCCCAGTCTTCACGACAGTAAACAATAAAAAATGTAAAGCAATAACACAATACATTCCCGGATCGCACTGTAAGCGTAAATCACGACAAGGTTACTTGAGGAAAGGCTGAAGTGGGAAAATCTTCATCCTTATTCGCAAATAGCAAAGCCCCTGAAATAAGTGGGAATTCTTTATACAACAGTGATAATTTAAAATTGGCTAATTGATTAGGATAATTGATTGGCTTTCAAAGATTATTATAAATATCCACGGGGATTTATCGTGTTTATTTACAAATTTTTCGCGCGTTGCAACTGGTTTACACTTTGTCGGTTTTATACATAGAAATGTGTATATAGTGATAGTTAAAAAAGAGGATATTTATAATGATTTGTTCTGATCGCATAAGTTTAATAAACTTTATAGATTAGTTGAGAAATGACACCTGTGGTGCATTCGGTAAGGTGTGTTTTTGGGGTTACGTAGTACCGATCTCTAAAGAGAAAAACCCTAAAGAATTCACTTCATTTCCCGTCTGTCTGACAGTCTGCCAAGACAAGGCCCTTTTCAGGAACGCGTAGGTATCAAATTGATATTTGAACCGTGCAGATGGAATTACCAAATTTCTTTACCTCCATCACAAAAACAATTTATAATTCCCGAGATGGAAGGAATTTTTATATTTTACCTGTATTTACCTACTATACCTATGAAAACACTACGTAGTAGTCTGTCGTTGCAGTTTCTGATACCATTGATTTGAAATAACTTACTTTGTGGTGTTGTTACATACAGTTAAAAATTGGTCAAAGATTATCAGTGACAATCGCCACAGGTATTCTTTTGTAGGGTCAGCAACCTATGTGAATGATTCTATTGGGACTACCAATAAATCAATCTTCAGATAGGTATATCCTTTTAATCAATCAATAGAACATTATCTTATTTTGCTTAGAAAAGACCATTTTAAATAATATTACGTAAACCTACTGTGTTGTGTACCGTTAGTGAATACCTCTGCCGAAGATCGATGATACACGATTCAGATCTGCATTGCTTCTTGCAAAACAGCTTCCACAGCATTTGTATTCCGTTACATTGTCGTCTTCCATCAACTTTTTATTGTATCAGTTTTAAATTGCACGCGGTTTTGAGGAAATGGATTCGTGTAAGTAGCTAGTTTAGTAGCAAAACCGAATGCAAATTTTGAAGGCAAAACATTGCAAGGTAAGCTTTTAATCAAGCTAAATCCAACAGCTTAAAATCAGAAACTCTTCTAAACATTCCGAAACTATCTAGCTTCGTAGCCATTAAATATTCAATGCCCTAAGTCAAACACCTAGAGTTCAAATTCCAAACTAGGAACTCAAACTAGCTGATATGCAAGATAAACAAATTGGCACCCAGGTGATTCCCTCGTGTATCCTTGCAGGTAAATGTCGCTTGACTTACTTTACTTGCCTTGCTTTACTTATTGCCTAACGTGCGGTGAACTACTGAATCTACCGATCTAGTTACACCGTTCACGCAATATTTATCTCGTGTTACATAAGCACTGTGTCTATCTTAAATATTAAATAAGGATATTATACCATGTCAGTAGGTTTTCCATGCAAATTCAAAGCCTGATTTGTATTCGTATTGTAAAGTAATATATTTAGATCTTAATTAATAATAATTTATAATATTACATCGATTTGACACTTTGTTCCGGTAATAGTGAAATTTAACGTCCAAAAATACAAGGCATTTTTAAAGCTTACGAAGAATTCAAATAAATAAGTGAAACAATAATAATAATTCCGGACAGTCCAGTGTGTTATGGGTACTAGATGACTGATTTAATTAGTACAAAGCACTAATTAAATGTGTTCTTAAAACAAAACCTTAAAAAAAAGAAACATACACCAAAAAATTCACCTTACCTTTTATAAGCACATTCACAAGCGTAGTTTGAGCAAATCCACTGTTTGGATCTCCTTCGACACCGCATCACTGATTGTAGGCTTCTTTCCTAGTATGTATTTAATTTCTTATACTCAGAACACTCATTTCCAATTTCTAAGTTAAAATTAAAGTCTACTACAGAGCACCGAGAATGTCAGTTAATTACGTACATAGAAATCCAGGGTCATGAGTGAAAGAGTTTAGCTCTTTCATTTAAAACTTTTCAAATTCCATTAACAATCACAGACACAAAAAGTCACTTGATTTAGTTCAACTGTTACGATTCCAACGCCGTCTCCGTTTGTCCCAAGGCAGTAATTTAACATACATTAAACCCTTTCAAAGTACTTATACTTGGCAAGAAAATGAGCACGTTCCACGTTCCGTTCAATAAAATATCAAATACGATATCCCGATAGGAGAACAATATCGATTGTAACATTGCAGGTGGGTGGCTCTCTACGTCATTGTACGATGGGCGGTTCTGTCGAGATAACGGTAAGGGATCGCTCATATTGTTGTGTTTTAGGCTGTTTATGATGTTTCCATTTCGTTTGGAGCGGATAAATTGATTCCAAATTGAAAAAAACAAACAAGCTTAGGTAGATTAAGTGACTGGTTGGACTAGTTGTAATTATCAAATTTCGGAACTTGTTTTGTCGATTAGGACAGATATATTTTTAGAATATTATCTTCTACTCTGTCATGATTATGATATTAAAGAGCAGCTTTTACTCGAAATTGCTCGTTAGTAGCTAAAAAAAGCAGTTTGATCAAATAAGAATAAGAACAAAAGCGCCCAAACGAATTACCTTTATCCGGTCATCGATTTCAGGCACTTTGTTCCGGTAATGTTGCAATTTCACGTCCAAAAATCCACTGCAGTTTTAAAGCTTACCAAGAAAAGTCACTCTTGCACGTCTTTGGACATTGCACTCGAAGATACAAATGTGAAATTCATTTTATTCTTTGCACGATTCTCGTTAAGGTTTCTAGAGAAGAAGAAATGAGTTCTCTGGTTATGGAAGAGGATTATTTCAGATTTATTCAAGACCAGCGACCCGCCCCGACTTCGCACGGTTTTATTATACGTATAAACCTTCCACTGGAATCACTCTATCTATTAAAAAAACCGCATCAAAATGCGTTGCGTACTTTTAAAGATTTAAGCATACAAAGCGACATAGGGATATAGGGACAGAGAAAGCGTCTTTGTTTTATACTATGTAGTGATTATGATGTCGAGACTTCTGTTCTAGTAATAATGAAAATGTATTACATTGATTCTGAATGTATAACAAAATATCCTTGCCGTAATTTACCACTGCCGAATATTATAAAGGCGCATAGGTAATTATTGTGTAATGTGAGATGAGAAAATATTATTTAAGATGTATGCTTGATTTGCATACGTATGCAAATAATTTACGAAAATGTGTAATTGTGAATAGTAAGTTTAAATTAATTGACGATACCATTATCACATAGCATCATCTGGCCAGAATACAAATATTTCACCACATAGTATAAAACAAAGGCGCTTTCTCTGTCCCTATGTATGCTTAAATCTTTAAAACTACGCAACGGATTTTGATGCAGTTTTCTTTTGAGATAGAGTAATTCAAGAGGAAGGTTTATACGTATAATAAAACCTTGCGAAGCCGGGGCGGGTCGCTAGTTTTGTAATAAAACAACTATTCCAATTTGAACGGTACTAAATAAAGATTTAATATCTGGCTCAGCGCATCAGCATTGCCATACAGCGTGGTAATGCAGCCAGTGTCTTGGGGACGCTTCCGACTGGTATTGACATGGATCAATTGAGCTACCTTTAGACTGTTTGCAACCGTCTGCAGTTAGCTCAATGGTTTCAATTGTAAATACTAGTTGTAATTTTTCTATTCCTTTGCTTGTAATTTTCGTTGTTAATAAAAAAAAAAAAAAAAACTAAATAAAGATTCTGCATCCACTTCTATTATCTCGAGTTTGCATAGTGATACGGTCTAGTTTGCTTGTTAGCTTTCTCTTTAATAGGATTAGAGACAATCGAATCGCTACTTTGCATTAATTGTACAATTTAATCAAGTTTGGTAAATAGTAACGATCTAATAGAGTTTAATTGTTTTGTTTATTTTCAAATTACATATATTTATTTTATTGTTAGGTAATTCCCGATCCCGTGGGGATTCCGGGATAAAATAAAGCATATGTGTTATTCCAGACTATAATCTATCTCTGTGCCAAATTTCATCCATATCCGTTAAGTATAGTTTTTGCGTGAAAGAGTAACAAACATCCATCTATCCATCCATACTTACAAACTTTAGCGTTTATAAAATTAGTAGGATTTTCACGATATACATAAATAATTTAAACGGTGTATATCGTTAAAATAACTTATCGTATCGCAGACATGTTGACACACTTTGGAGCTAGAAATGCTGAAATACAGGAAATCAGCTTCCATTCCCTCGGTGTGAGGAAATTCGTCTGCCAACATAATTTAAAATTTAACCAGAAGCGCTCTTAGATTGAATTTGCAGAAATCAGATATAAGAGATCTCGTAGATCAATAAAAATTACACATATGCTTGAAGTTTTAAGAAAAAAAGACTAATTTGTTTTATATTTTCGACATTAGCTGTGCTTAGCTTGGGTGCTGATGCTGTGTTGATTGTCCAAAACTATTATTATATAATACCTAATGTACAAACATTTTCTAAACGTATTCTAGTCGATCCTAACGTATTCTAGTCGGTCCTAACGTAAGTTATCGATAACCATTTAAGTCATAACATTAACTAAACACCCCCACAAATGTCTAGGTTATTGCAACTGGGACTTTACGGCGTATTTTCCAGACCATTTCGTAGAAAAGATAATTTTGTTTAAAATGAAGATGTCTAACATCCTACGCAAATATCGGAGGTATCATTTTTCTTTCTGTATGAATACTTTTCCATTTCTAGGAGTGGGCGAAGCAGAATTAATAATACTTCCGTCTATTTTAACAATTAGTAACTTTTGTCTGTGCAGGGAACACACAATTTTTTTCGCGACGATTTCAAATAAATAGGATTTCAAATAATCAAATATATAGGTTATAATTCATACTTAATAAAAAAAACTATACCTATATCATCAAAACGTCAACGGCCGCGTTTATAATAATTAGGATAAAAATGAACCTCACACATATTATGAACGGCGTGAACATTTCGCTATGCCATTCAACTTTGCGTAAAAAATTTAAAGTGCCAAACATTATGCCATAGCAGGCCCACGCATGACTTTTAATTAGCGATGGCCAAATCAGCATGTAAACAAAAGAAGACGTGTTAATATTGTAAGTGTAAGGTCAAAGTGAGGTAGTGAGGTTAAGGTCAAATGTAGAGGCATGAGGGACATTTAACACTATCCGATACGAACCTTCTTAACATTGAACAGAGTCAGGTTAATGATAGTTTCGAGACGAGGTCGTGCGTGACGTCTCAATACTTTCTTTGTCTCGACTGCACAGTCAACCGGACACAGGGCTCTGTCTGATCCATTGTGACTACGAAAGACTATTTGATTGAACGCAGAACATTGAGTTGCGGCTAGAATGCAGAATAAGTTTTGGTGTTTTTTTAGTAACGCCTTTATTTGTATTTTATAATCTATGACCCTTTTACTTCATAAAGATTACAGATATCGGACCGACGTCGAATCGGGAGGTGTAAAGCGGACTTTGAAGAAGCATCGTTGCGTTAGGATTGAGTAACCAAACGGTCACAATTATTGCACGTCTGCGATCGCCATCTATGAATAGATTGCGTTACGATGACCATCAAGTTATCACGACTTCACGAGAAAATTCGTACGTGCGATTCTACCTTATTAATTACTACTTAATTACACATTAGTAGTAGTAAGGTATAGGTACATTATGTTGCATGACGTAAAAACCTGCCAGAGCCATGTGACCAAAATTTACAATTTCTAGTGCTGTCTTGTTCAGTGAGATTTCTATCTCAGCGGGACAGCATGTGAGATGATTAGAGGTCGGAATAGGCAGAGTATATATTTACCTAAACTTCGAGTGTGGAAGTAACACAGAGTTGATAATAACTCTATTAACCCAAGATGAGATAAACTCTCTAAAATAAATTTTGGTAAATATAATCTGCCTATTCCGAGTATTCCGACCCATGGAGTTGACGAGATGGTGTTCATTCTCAATCTTGGATAAATCATAATTGGATTCTTAGGTTGTTTTAAGATAAGATACTTACTTAAAGAATGGTCTTGTAGTCAAATTCGGATAAGATACACTCAACTAAACTATAGTAAGTATCCAAAAGACTAGCTAATACACACTCATAGCTCCCAACTAGTTCAAAGCTTAATAAGTTTCCACTTAGTTCACAGGTAAGGTATGTGACCTAGTAAAGTCTTGTAATATAAATCTTGGGCTACACTTTATTGGTCACACACACATCGTCAAGGTTCTTTGAGGCTTAACTTGACCACGGCTCTTGCTTATCCTGATTTAACTTAGTAATTTATCAAAGCTATATCTTTCTTAAGTTGGATACGAAATGATTTTTTTATTCTTATAACAAAATTTAAAGGAACTTTGTCGCTCAGCGACGAAATGATTCCATTTAATTAATCTCACGGTTTCAAAATTTCGATCACCATACATATTTTAAGCATCATAAATGAATACCTGCTTATATTATGAAACGTAAGTTATATATATTTGTTACTCATTCACCAAGAATTATTTGTTATAAGTTACTTTTATTATTCATCAATCATCATCAGTAATAACCAAGTTTCTAGCAACAAGCATATTTTTCTATACCACCAAGCTGGCAAAAAGGAATGCGACCCGCCTGATAAAAAGCGGTTACAGTAGTTTATAGACTGGCCTGGGAATGGACCTAAAGATAGACCTCCAAAATCTTCTGGCACTCATTGTGTTCTTCTGAATCTATCTACCAATATTATAAACGTGAAAGTATGTATGTATGGATGTTTATTCCTCTTTCACGCAAAAAATTCTGAACGGATATGGATGAAATTTGGCACCGAGATAGATTATAGTCTGTAATAACACATGGCTATATTCTATCCCGGAATTCCCAAGGGAACGGGAATTACCGCGGGTGAAACCACAAGGCGCTGCTAGTATTATTATAAAGGCAAAAAACAACCCCTAGCCAATAGGCTAGATTGAGGGCCGCCCCCGTGCGTAAATCAAGAACAATCGTAGGCAGGTAAGTGACGTCATAGCCCTGTAGCCATTTCCCAACCTTCTGCAAAATATCCATTTACACGATAGCGCCTCGCAGCGATTTAGTAGAACAGGGACTGCATTAACATGAATTAATGTTGACTTTTATGGGGTTAACCTTGGTAAGGTACCTTGGCTATTTGAGTATGGAATCATCAGTTTTAGCTAAGGCAAAGACAGACGTTCTGGTTCTTTTATAAGCATTTTGATAAGCTTATTATTAGATAAATATTTAACTATTTATATCTCAAGCTGTCAGTATTTATTTACGTTTATATAACACGTCTCCGTCTACATACTCTACCACTCTGTCCATCTAAAGGTTGCCAAGCAGAAATC
The DNA here is from genome assembly GCA_944547425.1 of Eupithecia centaureata. NCBI lineage: Eukaryota > Metazoa > Arthropoda > Insecta > Lepidoptera > Geometridae > Eupithecia > Eupithecia centaureata. The sequence continues at coordinate 4,339,523 of OX155702.1, read as the reverse complement.
GGTCATAGCGACAAGGCTGCCCGTTTTTTCTGCTGGCTGTATTTTCTTATACAGTGTTTAAATATTTTTTTGTGTGCTGTGCAATAAAGAGTTTTGTATTTTATCATTCTGGATCTTTTGGTGCCACAGGCATAGTACTTCGTTTGAAAACTACCATCGATGTTTGCTTGGATTATATTATAATATAACGCTATTCTTGCATGCACTCTTGCTATCCAACAAAAATGCACGCTTTGCATGATTAATTTCATTGTTCTTCAAAAAACTAGCGATTCGGACACGTCTTTAAAGATAAACACTTAATAAAAACACGATACCTGCGTGTTGCTCGTATATTTTAAAGTAAAGTAAAGTAAAGTAAAGTAAAAAGTATTTATTTTGTGTCACAAAATTACAAGTAATACACAGTTGGTACAAATATATGAAGAGAACGTAACAACAAAAAAGGTCGTCGCTCAGCATTATGCACAGCAACGATGGTGCTACTGTGCGCTGGTTTTATGCGACACCTAGAGGGCGTAGCAGCAGCAGCTGTGACACGCGTAAAACAATAAAACAAAGACAAAGAAAGAAGTTATACAAAAAGTTATTGAAATATTTACAAGATGAAACGAAAATAAAGGAAAATTAACATAACATAATCAATAAAAGAGGTATGTACAAAAGGTGAGAACAAAATTTTATAAAATTAATATCTTAAATGATTAATTAATTAATATGACTATCCGATACAAAATGTACGCCCAGAACGACTACCCATTGGTGGAATCTCCTGTGATTGTAAAACTAATAATTTTAAAGATCTTTTAAACGAATAAACTGATTTAGAATTTCTTAAAGGAGGAGGTAAGTTGTTCCAGCATTTCGTGGCAGCATAACGGAAGCTGCCACGAAAGGCAGACGTTCTGTGGCGTGGACAAGTTAAGCGTGTAGCAAAGCGGATGTGCCGGCTCGAGAAGTTAAGCTTCTCGAACAGGTATGATGGTTGTTGGAATTTGACAATGCCAAAAAGCAATGTTGCAAAATGAATATAGCGGCGTGATGACATATTCAGCAATCCATTAGCGTTGATGTACGGTGAGATGTGGGCTCGGCGAGGTATCGGGAAACAAAAGCGAACACATGCATTTTGCAGGCGTTGCATAAGCTTTTGTGATCGACCGAGCAAACACCCTCCAAATACATTATCCACATAGCTGAGTTTAGACAAAATCAGAGAATCACATAGCTGGATACGACGATCAGTATTGAGGAAGTCTCGCATTTTATACAACACAGACAACCTATAGAAACATACCCTAACAACTGATTTTAAGTAGTTCTCAAAGTGGAGTGTACCATCCATGAGAAGACCTAGGTTACGGGCCTCAGAGACGCGGTTTATAGGGGTGTCATCTACGTTAACAATCGGATTCTTCTCAATAATATTTGCTATTTGGTGTTTAGATCCAAGTATAAGGTATTTCGATTTTGTAGGGTTCAATACTAAGCCGTTGGCACTACTCCATCTTACTACTCGGTTTAAGTCTTCATTTAAATTACAGACTGCCTTATGTACCCCATCCGGCGTACAGGATATATACAGTTGAAGGTCATCAGCATAAATATGGTATTTACAGTTCGATATTTGAGAGGTTAAATCCGAACAGTAGAGCACAAAAAGAATAGGACCCAAAATGGAACCCTGTGGAACTCCACGCGTGATTGTCAAGGGCTGAGAGAAAGTACTTGAACCGTCAATGTTTTTAAGTTCGACAAATTGTGAGCGCTCAGAAAGGTAGGTGGCAAACCATTTAGTGACTTTGGGATCGAATCCGTAGTATGTTAGTTTAGAAAGGAGACGCGTAATATTTATGGTATCAAATGCTCGAGAAAAATCGAGAAGAGATAGAACTGTTCCCTCACCTCCGTCCTGAGCAGTAAGCACATCATCCACGACGTCCAACAGGGCGGTAGACGTGCTATGACCCTTCCTAAAACCTGATTGTTTCTTAGGTATTATGGAGTTGACTTCCAAGAAAGCAGTGAGCTGAAGACAGACTACTTTTTCAATTATTTTGGAAAGAAAAGGTAAAATACTAATAGGGCGCAAATCATTTAGATCGATTGGATGGTCAGTTTTAGGAAGCGGTTTAACTATCGCTGTTTTCCATGCACTAGGAAATCTACTGGTTTCGATACTGCAGTTTACTATAGATGTAATAAGAGTTAAAGTCTGCGGGAGAGTCAACATAATCATATCCAGGGAAATGAAATCAATACCCATCGCATTTGAAGAAAATGACTTTATAATATTACCTACCGCTGTTTCAGAAACCGGGTACAAATTGAAAACAGATGGGCCAAATCTATGAAACTCGTAATAAGTCAGGTCTGAGATCGGTACAGCTTCGTTGCCGGACAGTGAAAGGAAGTGTTTGTTAATGGCATCTGGATCCTGAAAGTGAGACGGCAAGTCAATGGATTTAGGTTTGAAATCAGCCACATTGCGTTTGATATTTTTCCATAACGTACGTGGTTTATTTAAGTTTATATTAATATTTTGTTCAAAAAATGACTTTTTCTCATAGTAAAGAGCAATGTTAACTTGATGTTTTAAGTCTTTATAATATTGTCTGTGCGATTCACTTTGTGTTTTACGGCACCGAGCGTGCGCTTTATCACGAGTTTTCATCATTTCCCTAACATTATAAGTTATCCATGGGTATGAATGGTCTCGTATATAGATCTTTTTATAAGGTGCATGTTTGTCAAAGAGAGCAGTAACTTCATGACTCAGATCATTTACCATAGCATTCACATCCTGAGAAATGAGATTGTCCCAGTTTATGGATTTAAGGTCTTTGTCGAAATTATCAAAATTTATATCTTTAAGCGGCCTATATATTATCCATTTAGGCGGAGGTTTTTCTTTTTTAATGCGCAATTTACAACAAAGGAAAGCATGATGACTTAGATCAGGAATGTAATCAACGACAGTATCCGTAACCTTAACGTTGGAGCAAATCACATCTATCAACTTTTCGCTGTGGTCTGTAAAATGTGTCGGAGTTGATATGTACTGAGTAAGTCCAAAGCAGATCAGAAAGTCTGAAAGTTTTTTAGATTTCGGTTCATTTATTTCCATTAGATCGATATTGAAGTCTCCCGTTAGAACAATGCAATTGAATGCTGATAGTGATGACACAGTGTCTGTGAGTGCATCGAGGAACGTATCTACATTTTGCCATGGCGGCCGATAAGCGGTCCCTATAGCAAGCCTCAATCCGTTTAGCGTAAGGCTAAGCCACATTTGGTCAATAGGAGCTACAGGATGGGCAATCACACGCACGCTTACACCTCGTTTAATGTAGAATCCGACGCCGCCGCCGCGTTCGCGGTTTCCGCCGCTGCCGGCCGCGTCGCGTGGTATGTGTCGTAGCCGATAGCCAGGCACCTTAGGGGCGCACGCGTCGCCTCCCGTACGCAGCCACGTTTCATTGATGGCCATAATATCTACTGGGTGCCTCAACATTGCCACAAGAAATTCGTCGTGTTTGTTACATAGAGACCCAGGGTTTAACAGGCCTAGAGATAAATTTTTACCCTTAATAAATTGCAAGACAAACGAATGAAGTACCTGGTCAAACTTATTGTTAAGCAAAACTAGTCTGAGGTAGGTAATGTGACGCTTATCAGTTATTTTTAGCAGTTTGTTATTGTCAGCCCCGCGAAAAAATGAGACATTCTTAATGGCACAAGTCAATTTCCAACCGATTCTACTGAAACTGGAATTAAAAACAAATCTTATCTTATCAACAATTAATAAACTAATAAAATATAAACAATAAACAATTCCGAAATAGCGACAGGGCCTCAGAGGCATGGAACTACTTTGAACGAGATCATGTTTAAAAAATAATTCAAATAAAACGAATACATATCTTAATATTACGAGCACACAAAATAAAATATAAAGGTAGAGTACAATAGCTAAATTATGTATGGAACTACTTTGAATGAGATCATGTTTAAAAAATAATTCAAATAAAACGAATACACATCTTAATATTACGAGCACACAAAATAAAATATAAAGGTAGAGTACAATAGCTAAATTATGTAGCACCAAACTTGTCAAGACCAAAAACCTTAGCCAGATCGTCCTCGCTGCGAATTCGTCTCGCTGACTCGCCGTGTTCCCGACGCACTAGGATCGCTCCGTCCTTTGTCCAAACGAACTTCCAGCCCAGGCGGCGGGCCTCTTCCCGCGTGCGCCGGAACAGTAGGCGGTTTGTGCGAGTGAGCCGCTCATTGACGTAGAACCGGCGCGCGGGTCCAGGCAGGTCAAAGCCCGCGGTGTCAGCGCCGCGGCGTACGCGAGCAGCGCGCAAAAGCTCAATCTTCGTGGCTCGGCGTAAAAGACGCACCACAAGTGGGCGTGGACCAGTGGACTCGTCCTCAGCGGCAGCGGAGCTAACCGACGACGACAACGGCTGCGCACAGGGCGCAGTAGTGCTGGCGGCGGCGGCAGAGGCGTACGCAGCCCGGGCGAACGGGGGCTGTGGGGCAGTGGGGGTACGAGGGGCAAGTAGAGCAGTTGGAGCACACACAGGGGCAAAGGGGGCACACACAGGGGCAATGGGGGCACGTGGGGTAACAGGGGCAATCACAGGGGCATGTGGGGCACGAGAAGCAGCGGGGCCGCGCAAGGGGACGCCGCGACCAGAGGCCGCAGGGTCGCGACGCACTCCACCAACTCGCACAGCGCTGACGACGTCTCCTTCCACAATCCGTACACCCAGCTTGTTGCTGATGAGGGACACGATGTGCGCAGGGTTTTCCCCATGCGATTCGGGAACTCCTGTGATCTCCACTTCGTCGACCAGTAGCTCTTGTTCCCGGTCGTTAAGATCGTTTCTCAGGCGGTCTACGGTTACATTAAGGTCGTTGACCTTTTTGTCTAGTTTTTCCTCAAATCGCGTCTCCATATCCGAAATCCTAAGCTCAATCTTATCACATCTTTCGTTACAGCTCTGTAGGGACAAGGCGAGTGTATTAATTTTTTGGAACAGCTGATTGGTAAATGTTGACATTTGTTTGCTTATGTATTCCTTCAAAGCTGTTGTTATTTCAAGGGGTGACTCGCCTTGGACAGGACAATCATTCTCAAAACAAGCACTAGTGTTTCTTTGGGATTTTTTTCTCAAAGTAACGTTGAGAAAGGGGTCATTGACCTCATCGTCGTTGCTCTCGGGGGCCGAAAGTTGAACTTGAAAATCGGCAGGGCTCTGAATATTATTTGCTGCTTGAGGTACGTAGACGGGAATATTCGTGTTTTTAGAATTGTGGACTTTTTTTAGGTAATTTCTTCTAGAGCAAATATCACATTTCCATTTCGCTTTACGCTCGGCGTCTAATAGGTAATATCTTTTCTCATATCCCTTGCATTCTATGTGAAAATACAAGCTACACTCAGTGCAATGCAGGAAGGTTCTGCCCTTCACTGCTTGCTTGCATTTCCCGCAATTTTTCGGTGTCGTCGGTTGAGACATAATTCCAAATTAGTCTAGCTAGGTACCTGTTCGAGTGAAGGTCCTGGGCAAGGCAGCGGTGCAAGCAAATATTCCGCTGCGTCTAATAGCGACGGGACGCGCGCGACGATTTGTAGCGCGCTTCACTGAAGCGATAAAGCGCTAGGTTGTACGAAAAAGGACGCGCGAATTGCGAGTGCGCGGTAAAAATAAACGGTTTTCAGAATTTTGTTTTAGCAAAAATCTCAATATTATTGTATGATTCGACTTAGTAAATACACTTTAAACATAGTTTGAGTCCTGTAGTACACTGTTATGAATAGCACGGCACGGATAAGTCACTTAAAACATTTATTTGATTTAATTTTTACGGATCATTACAATAAAGCGTGTGCACAGCAGCGCCGCCTCACGTAGCCTTACGTAGTTTTGTGTTATTTACCGAGATAATCACCAACTTTTTTACTTTCACGTTAGAAGCTAATGGTTCTTATACTCCATGAAGATCGTTCAGTGACCGTGAAGTGTGACATGACAAAATAAGAACTCCATATAACTCATTGAGAAAGTAAAAGTAATTACTGAACGCCTTGAATGGGTTTTTGTGACAAGTTGTTCTCGTAATTCAGTGCCTTGGTTTTTAATTTAACTGAAGGATTATCACCAATTATTACCCTGGTTTTATTGGCAACGAGTATAGGAGATAATAATATGGCTGCTTAAATTATGTTGACTACAAAACCAAATCCGTTTGATGCAATTCATTTTCGCAAATCAATTCATTAGAGTAAGCAAGAGTTCATCACCTAAGTACTAAATCCTCCACATATACAAAAGTACTGTCATGCCTGAGGACACCACTTGTAGAGTGCAACTATGTGGTACTATGTTTCTTTATTACCGCTAGCAATAGTGGTACCTAATAGGTTAACAAAATTGAAATAAAACAAATAATGCTGGATGATCGACACAGCATTATCTAGCTCCAAAAGCAGAACTTGTGTTATTGGTACTAGATAACTGATATACTTAATACAATATATTACACAGAGAAATTTTATCAGTTAAACATAGAAAACACCGAGAACCCCGGAAGAAATATTTGCAGATCTTACAAAATTTTATTCTGAATTGAATCCTCCTGCGACGCAGGCGGACCTTTATCCGCCGCGACATATCGGTTGTCTTGTCATGTATACAACACATTAAATTTTAAGCCCTACATTTCATCAGAAGCAATTCTCAGAACACTTCATCTAGCTGCAAGAGTTCACTGCCCCTTAGACTGAGAATTCGCCACAAATACCACAGTACTATCATCTGAGGAGAGCACGTGTAGAGTGGCACTAGGGTTCTTTTCAGGGGACCTTCCGACAGTGTCGGAAGCCGAGACGCGAACAATAGCGGTAATAGGCATGCGTGCGGGTGTAGCGGGCAGATGAAGAGGCTGAAGCGGGTAGAAATTAGAATAGAAACTCCTTTCAAGATTATGTTGAACGTTGTGCGATTGTGACCCGAGAGCTGGTGAGTATCTGGCTCAGCGCATGGCCATACAGCGTGGTAATGCAGCCAGTTCTTTGGGAGGCGACGACATGGATCAATTGAGCTACCTTTAGGATATTTGCAACCATCTGCAGTTAGCTCAATGGTTTCAATTGTATATACTAGTTAATTTTTTTGTATTCCTTGATTGTAATTTTCGTTGTTACTAAAGATATGTTGCACGTAGGTCTTATTATTTTGGATCGAAGTCTGCTAGATCACAACCAGGATCGCCACGTGATCGGTCCTGCGAGGCGTGCAATAAGACGTCCTCGCATATTATAAAGGTAAGGTGGGAATGATTGGACGTAGGTGTCTATTGATTATGGGAAGATTTAAAGGTGACTTAGATGATTTTCGATGATTAAGATTCGTAATTCAGATACACGTCCTGTTGAGACACAAAAAAGTGTTTAGTGTAAATCGGAAGGAGAAAAGATAAGTCATTTGTTGTAAAAATCTTTCAAGTTTTGAAAAGTATTCAAGCTTATAAAATCGTGAAAAATGTTGTTATCGAAAATCCTCGAAGTAATTAAGCGCAAGATCAATATAGCTTATTTCACATAACTTAAACCACAATCTGCTGTAGGAGAGACCCCGACGAACTGTCGAGCTACGTCGAGCTTTTGAAAGGACCCACAAGACGTAGGCTGCCTTTGTTGTCGCGGAAGCGACTTGGTACGTACTTACTTACACAGATAGCTATCAAATGATGCAATTCATGCAGTCATTGCTTCACGGAATGTGTAGAGAGTGATTTGACCAGTCAAAGTGAAACTGGCGTTTATTTGACGTCGTCCGTGATACGTCCTTCGCCATAATCATATTTTTAATAATGCTGAAGATAAGCATCAAAGATCAGCCAGAATCTTCGTAAAACGTAGACGACTTAATAGTTAGGTCAATTGATTTAATACATAATATCAGATTATAAACGTCATGTCTGACATATGTGGTCGGATCGATTCCCAACCCCTCCCTGACCCCTGGAAGGTTGATAATTAGATAAACATCTCAAAACTTACCTATCATCTTGCAAATGTTTCAGCTCGCTCAGCTCCAGCTCCCGTCGAAGATTGGAAACCTCGCATAGCAGCATATCTCTCTCAGTAGAGACCTTCTCCAGTTCGGCCCGCAACCGGACCACCTCGTTAGTCAAATCCATCGTCGCCATGACGACTAACGATAACCGCTATCGACACAGCACATCACTATTTACAACTGCAGTGGCATTCACGCCAATCGCGTTCGAACATTTTCAGATTCGAACTGCGCTCGCTCGCAATATTAGTGATGGGAAATATCAGCTCAGTTTCAGCGATTCATCGTATCCGGAGTCGAAGGCATCTGAAACAATAAATCTCTGTTACAGGCTGTGTAAAAATAAATTGCTCTCGGTCGGAATGTAGACAGAAAATGCATGAAATTCGTTTATGAACAAATGCGCGGGGCGCTATGAGCGAGGCGGAGTTCGAGGTATGAAGTAACAAAACTACGTATACTGGTAGTATGAAGAACATTTTGTTTTTATTAGTTGTTCGGTGCATGCAAATAGAGAGACTTTCCGGGATAACTTTATTGACCGAGCTAGTGAAGCGAGTGAAGCGTCTGCTTTAAGTCTGTTTAATTTTTATCGGATTTTAAACTGATAAGGATATTTTCACTAGTTAAGTTATTCCCGTTTTTAGTAACTTTAGTGGTTAATTAAATTTTAAATAAATTTTTGCGATAATGTTTCAGCTCGCGAGGTTTAGGTACTGATCACAGATTTTATTTTCTGTATTTTTTTAAAATGCCCGCTTAGCGAGGCATTGTCCGCCATACAGGCCTTTGTATTGATATGAAAAGATTGTATAAATACAGAATTCATTCAAATATATTCAGAAGTAGCTGGAAATATGTCACCCTTATAATTAGCGTTTTCCATTGACATAAAATTTGACACCTTTAATGTAATGTAACCTAACAAACATACTCAACACCTGGTCCTCATTTCGGTTATACCAGAGTTGAACACATCAACACCTGTAGAACTCTTTAACACTACCAGCTCATGATTACCTATATAGGTATAAATCATGTACGCCTTTCATTAGTCGGATAAACACAGATGCCCTGATAAAAACTACCCAGAGCACGCTCAAAGAGCTCCCACTAACAGAAAATATATATAATTCCCCCGTTTCCCTAATTAAAATCTACCCACACAAATGTCTGACCCAAAAACGTTTACCCATACGGCCTATTTCTGCCAGTTGAATAAGTTGAGCTTAGGGCTCCCACACAAAACTGCGATTTGGTGCGATGCGATGCGATTTGATGCGATTTGATGCGATGTCACACGAACTTGATTTGCGAATTTCTGCGATGCGAATTTGTGCGGCGAACCGTTTTGTAGGGTAACCATATCTTCAAGTTTAGTCCGCCGTATTGGACGTGTTTTTAGGAAGCGTAAGATGGATCCCAAAAAGATAATTGAACCGATTTAAGCAAAAATGATCCAACCCACACAAACCTCATTTCGAGATAATCGATATTTAAGTTTGTGGCGGTATTTCTCTAGCTTTGTAATACAAAATGTTGTTATTTTAATTTAATTTAATGCTATGTAAACTCAACTTTTTTGCTATAAATAATATAAAGAATAAATTGTAATAGTTTAGTAGATAATTGGGAAAACTTGCGCCTGGATCATTATTACAAAATTAATTTTGTATGGAAAGAGCTATGTAGGGTGCAAAAATTAAAATGCAAAAATGATTCAAAGTGTGTTAAAAATTAGTAATCATTTTTGTGTTTTAAAAGACAAAACAAACAAAATTGGCCCTACTCCTCGTCCAAATCAGAATAAGGTTCATCACATAAACCATCTACATCGTCTATTATTGCAGCTTCCCTTCGGTTTCTTAAATTAATCAATGCAATCATCTGGTATCTAATATTAGATCTGCTGGCCCTGTACTTATTTTATTTTATTTATTTATTTTTCGTTAAAGTACGAAACACACAGAAGCCGGAGGCGTGGCGGAGGCAAAGGCGTGCGAGTTGTATTCTATGGAATCCTATGAAAGCCTACACACACACCGCAGGCCGTGGCGAACGCGGTGCCATAGGAAAAACCGGCACGCCTTCGCCTTCGCCACTCCTCCGGCTTCTGTGTGTTTTGAACTTTATATACTTTATTTCATTTACGTACTTAGATGAAATAGCAATTTTAAATATTAACTTGTCAAATCTTAACTTGTTTTATATCATCATCATCATAATCAACCTATATTAGTCCACTGCTGGACATAGGCCTCCCTTAATGAGCGCCATAGCTCCCTGTCTTCAGCTTGGCATCCAGCATCTGCCAGCAGTCTTTCGCAGATCGTCATCCCACCTGGCCGGAGTCCTATACTACGTTTGCCAAGTCTCGGTCTCCACTCAAGAACACGTTTACCCCAACGGTTGTCGGTTCTTCGCGAGATATAGCCGGCCCACTGCCACCACTTCAGCTTGCTAATTATTTGAGCTATGTCGATAACTTTGGTTCTCTTTCGGATGTATTCTTTACGAATCCTATCCTTCAGAGAAACTCCGAGCATAGCTCTTTCTATAGCTTTCTGAGCTCTTTGAACTGATGGACCTGCTTAATATTATAGTTTGAATCATTGTAGCAAATTAGAACGGTTATATGTTAGGGTAACAAAAGCAACACAAAAATGATTCAAGTGGCATGAAACACTTATACATTTTAAAAAATGGTCTTCGACATGACAGTTGTGGGTTGGATCATATGGATTTTCCACATTTGTGAACATAGAGGTGTGAGTCTTTGATATGTTAAAATATACCTTATTCTGATTACATTGGTTAAAAAAACTCGAAATTGACTAGGTTGTGGGTTGGATCATTTTTGCATAAATCGGTCCAATTGCACTGCTGTTATTGTTAAATAGATATAAAAGAAAAAGAAGATTCTGGATTCATCCATTTAATACGATTATGAACTCTGAAGGGAACTATTTTACTCGAAATTACTATGAGTTGAGAACTGAAGCAGTTTTTTTTTACAACACAAAGAAGGCGGCTCAGGCGCCGCGCTCTTTCGCTAAAGTTGTCCCAGAGCGGACTAAAAGGGGGGTCACCAAGTATGACGTAATATGACAGGAATACGCGATGCAAATGAGATCTGACGTTATCGTGCGAGCTCGCAGATATTTACGATGCGATGCGAGCTCGCAGTTTTGTGTTTGAGCCCTTAACTGTTGCATATTGGAGTTGGGGAGTAACCTTAGTTAGCTAATGGAAACAGGAGTTCCGTAATTACTCATTAAATTATTTTGTGTTGCAAAAACAATTTTGGAATGGCTGTTGTGCGATAGAGACAGACTACGGAAGAAAAGTTCGTTTCGTTCGATCATACGAAAAGTCTTTACGTTTAGAGCGTAGATTTGGTAAATTCATGGATGAGGAATTGGTCATCCCTATAATTAATTGTGGATTGTCCAGTATTATTTCGATAAATTTGTTCAGATTTTTATCTCTCCCAGGCAGCGCGTGTGCCATATGCGTTGGTGTTTTTGATTTAAGTGATTACCTTGTTGTTTCTATCTTAATACCTATCAGTTTTTGTGAAGTTTTAATGAAACCAAAATCTCTTTGTTGACGTTAAATATGTTGAATTCTAGAACTGATAGGTACCTATAGGTCCAGCTAGCCAGAGCATACAATGTACAAAAGAAAACATGGAAAATGCTGCAATGCAGTGCTTTGTTGGTAAGGCGTTGAAATTAATTTTACAAAGGAAAACTGTATTGTGGCTAGTTATTTAATTAACAGGTTTTTCATTTTGTGTGGAAAGACGGGACAGTTGCAAGCAATTATAAATTGAACTTCATTTTAACTTTTATGGTAAACTAATTGCGCAACGCGGCTACGCGTGTAAATTGATGGATTTTGAACAAATTAGATTATGATAAAAATATACATGTTGATTGCAGGTATTTAGCAATTATTCACCAAGGTATTTTTTTTTTCTTTGTAGAGTGAGTGGGGGCAAGATCGAACGGTTTTTTGATGAGATGATCAGTGTTGTTTTTGAATCCTTGTAGAAGAATAGATATTGACTTTAGCTAAAAGTAAATTAGACATAATTAAAGGGACTAGATTTTTATAATATGTCAATAACAGCCTGATAAAGCTGTCCAATAAGTAGAAAACTGTAATTAAAAAATATATTTTTACTTAATTGAAACAGGGGGAAGATGAAAAGGTGACGGGGTAAGATCGAATAAAAATCTAAAATCGTTAAAACGTGTCTTAGGCAGGTCTTAGGCAAAGTTTATGGTCCTTAGTCTATAGTGTTAAGTAATTTAAAAAGTTGTAACTGACTGTAGTGCCAAAATACCTATTTTTAACAAAGATATAGCAAATTTAAAAAAATATATATTCCGAACTTACCCCACTGGGGGAAGATTGAAGCAGAGATTCTCAAACTTTGCAGCCAATTTGTATAAGAAAAAAACTGAAGAAAAAAATATTATCTTGTAATGAAAAATCAAATAAAAACTGAAAACTTTTTTTATTTCACATGATACCTATATGAATATTCTTTTTTATCACCATAAAATAATTGTTTATTTTTTACTTTTGTAATTTTTAACGTAAATATTTTCTTTTTCTATTTGATTTCTATTTTTATTTCACATTTCTTAGCATACCTATTCTTGTTTCTTTTTGTTTTACTACTTTCAGCATTATTTGCTTATTTCTTATTTTTCTTGCTGAAACCTACACAAAGATACAGTTTGAGGACCTCTGGCTTTTAGTATGAAACCTGAAAAAGGGTCAATAAGAAAACTTTGATATGTTCGTCTTACCCCGTTAAATGTAAATGGGGAAAGATAAAAAGTTGAAATAAATTCTAAAATACGAGAAATAGATAGATTTAGAAGTTATTACATAAATGTCTACAAAAAATAATAGGCAGATGTTTCAATTAAACGCTCGTACCTGCCTTGTAATTCAATTTACAAGACACGGGGCAAGATGAAATCACTTTTGTGAATCCTGAAAAGTACACTGTCTTAGAAAATTGCACTTTACACACAACCAGGCGTTCTCATCGGCAACCGCTGACTGAGGTGTGTAACATATTGAATTTGTGGCCCTAACGATGTAGTCAGCACTCCAATAAGTACTATAAATCTGGTGTTATGGAAGACTTTTTGTCTTACCCCTTTTTTCATCTTCCCCCCACTCACTCTACTTCATTTTCACCTACTTTTGATTGAATCGAACCAGGGTTATTTTTTCGATAATTCAAAACTATTTCACATCCCAAAGGTTTAATTTTGTAATTATAAAAAACATGTACCTACTTAGGAACTCAATTCATTAGTTATATCTAATAACATTAGTGGAAAGGATGACTTTATACCTAGTTGCCTAGTAGTATCTTTCGTAGTGCAGCCAACGCCATCTATTAGTTCCGTTTGGTACTAATACTCAGCTGACTCACGCGCAATGATCAGCTGGTGCGTAATGTGCTTAGGAATATTTATAGATGGCGCTGTATAACTGCGAATTGAAGATGGTGACTGTTGATGATATTGAAAAGGGGATATTAAAATGTTTAGGGGAACTCTCAGTTGTACCCCAACAATAAAATATATAATATGTGTAATTGATTACTGATGATAAAAAAATATTCTGAGTCTTTATCGTTCTCTTTGACAGTGGCTTTAAAATTAATAATCGACATCTAATACTCCACCACTGGACATTATTCTCCCTTAATGAGCGGATCAATGTCCTTCAGCTTAAAATAAATAAGATCCAACAAGTGTGAGTGTGTTAGCGGTGAGAGTTTCGAACTTTTACGCTAACTGTAGAAGAAATTGGTCACAAATGTGGTCGGTCGGTATGTACATACATCGATGGATCGCTCAGAAATCAATGGAGATTAGGCGGTTAAGGTAAATTTTTCGACTGTTTTCGACTGTACTAAAAATTAGAAAAAGATTCAGTAAAATTACCAAATCATTCGTTCCAAAACCATTCAAAAACCTCAAAACATTTTCGCGTTGGACCACATCGCACCCAATAGCCACCACAAAACCACAATTACATTCAGGGAACTTGTCCTTTACAGATCGGGCAACCGCAAACAGGAAGCAATCGAGTCTACTCCCGAATCCGACACGACCTGAACTGACCCAGATTGATTGGCCATCTCTATTGACAAACACAGGTCAGACCACAGATCAGAAACAAATCCCGCTCCCACCATCCAATTTAGCACCCAAATTGAAATGGTCCAGTTGGATTTCAATCTCGATTGGTAAGACATAGAATATAAAAACGGCTGACCTCGTCATCAGAATCCAATTAAAAGTTTCAAACTCAGGTTGCAGTGGAATTGAGCAAACAGTTGGTTTCAATGAAATTGTTGAAATGAGAGCACGTGGAATATCAGGCATATTGTAATAAATAGGTCACTTGTTCAGGACGGAGCTCAATGCAAAGATATGCATTATATAAAGCAAAATTGTAGGCATATTGCACTGATGCTGCTTTCGCTGTCTCCATTCTGAAAAAGGGTTTTAACAGATTTATTGATGCAGAACCGTATTACGTCCACAAACATTCACACATAACAAATTAGTGTAAGATCGCATTTCGTCATTATTAAAACGTCATCACCAAGTGGGACGCTTCACAAAATTGAGGAAACATTACAGTTTTTTGAGCTCATCAGATGACTATCTTGATTATTTCATTTCACAGTCAGAATCCTTGAACCAGTCGCTCGTACCTTTCTTTAAACAACGAAAGAATTAACTCGTTATTTCTAAACAAACTGAAATAAAGTTAGATCATTGCACAACTAGCAGAATGTCGAACTGCAAACTGTGCGGTAACGAGGGACTTAGTTACCAGAATCTGTGTAGATTTGCTGAAATCAAATGATATAAGTTCTGCTCGTTACGTGGGTTTCTACTGAGCTTTCCACTAGAGGAATTCAGGACTTCTTGTTTTCGACGTGACCGCTTTAAAGTTTTCTTTAAACGACAAATAAACTTGTTCAATTGGTGCTCTCTGAATTCTGAAGCGGCAATAATTGCAGAGCAGTAACGGGGAAATTTTTGATTGGGGATAAACCGACAAACGAGTCTATCTCTATTATTGTAGTTGCGATTTTGAACTATATCGATTTAAACGATAAGGCCGTCAGTTCAGTATAAGTAAGGAAAAATCCCTTATGCAGAAAAATCCCTGAATATCCTTCGTTAATTCTATCAACAAACCATTCTTAAACTATAATTGAGTTTGTATTGAACCAAAATTCTAGTCGTCCACCCACTAGCGTGAAACTATTCAAACGGTGTCAAACAAAGCAAATTAGTACTTTCTGGTAGAGGCGCTGCAAGTGGCTGCAAGGCGGTAAATGTATGGAAAGAGACAAAATCTTTTTTCGTCTTCATAAACTAATACAAGGTATTAAGGCTTCTGGATCGACCAGCAGATGTTTTGATTCTTTCTTGCGAAGCAGTAAAAGATGCACGACTGAACGGACGGCACTATACTGACGCGGTGCGCATCATAACCCGGCAGTTTAAATTATGCGTCTGCCCCAATTCAGTTCATTACCTGCCCAACTAATTCGTCGTAACAGTAAAACGTCCGTCAAGGCAAACATAATAGTGAATGTAGACCAGCCTATATTTTACACCAGCTCTTCTGTAACCTCGTTATTGCTAACCTAGTTGGCAGGGTAGTGCAGTTTTTTAGGTTTTTTCAGTTACTCTGTAAACGAACCATGGCTTTTTGACAATTTGTTTTTTGAACCGGTCTGTCACACTCGAATCAGACTTCAAACATTAACAGTCTTATTACAAAAAACGACTTAGACCATGGATGAAACCAGAACTTTTTGGTCTAGGTTCTAAAGTTAGTACACCGTTTAAACTGTGTCTTATTACAAAACGTGGTCTTACCAAGATTTTTTTAAATCAGAGATCTACCATGGTTTGAATGATATCCACAGATTATAACAAAAATATTGTTAAAAAAGTTCATTCATTTCGATTCGAAGCTGAGAGTACAGAAACCATGGAGATGGCATAACTACGAAATAAATGTGTATACCTAAACTTACTAGGAAATAAAAATGGCTCTATTTTTATCGACAAGATCAACAAGTATTTTTGTGACGATATTTTTGCTTTCTTTCACATATTAAATAAGTATTCACAAGAAAAAGTCACCAATTCTAATATTTTTTTCACAAAACACTGCAAATACAACTCGCGTGGACAGCTGACATTACCTATTACAATGAGAACCTAAAACGGCAAACCAGCCTCAAACATGCATTGTTATGATTTCACTTAGGCCGACTCCATGGTTTCTGTAGTCAGAGATTCGAAGGCTATGTCTTGTCATAAAACCTTCACAAAACAAATCATTGATTGACGTTTGTTGAATTTTGAGGTTAGTACCTCAGATAAACTAGGGGTCTCGGAGGTTTATCTTTAAACCATAGAAAAACTATGGTTTGGTGCTAAAACTTCGTTTTATAATAACGATTACGTAAAACCATGGTTTTTTTCGAGGTTTAAACCTAGAATGGCTCTAAACTTCGTTTTATAATAAGGCCGTAAATATTTACCGAAATCCGACTTTTGAAAAGAATGATAACGAAAGGGGATGGTTATAACCAATTATAACCTTCAATGTTTATAATAGGAATTGATATTTCGTCACTTCATTCTTCAGATATAATTAACCAGGTAGTACTTTAAACCTACTAGGCAGTCGCACGATTTTAAAAGTAAATCGATTTACTCGATTTCATGTTATTTTTTTTTTTTTTTTTTTTTTTTTTGAGGGTAGCCTTTCCTTAGCTGGCTGTCCGCAAGGCGATCTCTTCATTTCTTTTTTCGTGCGAGGCAGCGTACGGACGTAACAGCTCCCTCTTGTAAAATAAATTTATTCCTCATGCCGAAGAGAAGTTTCGACATGATTAAATGTTATAATAATAAAATTAAGAGAAGGAGAATAAAAAACGCCGACGAGTAATAGTGTATTCGTCAGATTCGGAGTTAAGTGAACAAGGTAAGCAAAGTGCTATTATCTTTTCAAGTGTTGTTGCAAAATGTTCGTAAAGCAAGCAGGTAGATTTTACCTCTGGTAGGTAACTACCTACTTAAGCCTGTCAGATTGACCCTGGGGTCAAGACAATGGCTGTTCTATGCTGGAGGTTAACCGAGGGTTATCACAAAGCAAACAATAGAACTAAAACTTGCAAACTTTTACGAAATGCAAACTTTTGCGAAACGTACATAAAGCAAGAAGGTAGATTTTACCTCTGGTAGGTAACTACCTACTTAAGCCTGTCGGATTGACCCTGGGGTCAAGACAATGGCTGTTCTATGCTGGAGGTTAACCGAGGGTTATCACAAAGCAAACAATAGAACTAAAACTTGCAAACTTTTACGAAATGCAAACTTTTGCGAAACGTACATAAAGCAAGAAGGTAGATTTTACCTCTGGTAGGTAACTACCTACTTATGCCTGGGGGTTTGACCCTGAGGTCAAAACGATGGCTGTTCTATGCTAGAGGTTAACCGAGGGTTATCACAAAGCAAATAATAGAACTAAAACTTGCAAACTTTTACGAAATGCTAACTTTTGCGAAATGTACGTAAAGCAAGAAGGTAGATTTTACCTCTGGTGGGTAACTACCTACTTAGGCCTGGAGATTGACTGTGGGTCAAAACGATGGCTGTTCTAAGGGTTATCACTACTTATCACAAAGCAAATAATAGAACTAAAACTTGCAAACTTTTATTTTCGCTAATTCGAACAACGATGACTGTTCTATGCTTAGAGGTTAACCGAGGGCTATCACAAAGCAAAATAATAGAATAAAAACTTGCTAACATTTATTTTCGCTAATTCAACAACGATGACTGTTCTATACTTAGAGGTTAACCGTGGGTTTTCACAAAGCAATTATGCTTGCTTGCATTTATTTTCACAAATTAGAACCTCAATGGTTGTTAGAGGTTAACTGTGGGTTTCCCAAAGCGCTTTATTAGAACAATTACACTACCACGTATGGTACTGACTTACATTTAGGTTCGCAAATTAGAACCACCACGGCTGCTATATGCTAGAAGTCAATCATAGATCTTCACAAAAATTACAATAATTACACTATGTTGGGACCACGTTTGATGCTTTACCTGCTGACAATTATACTCTCAAATTATAACCTGCTATGCTAAAGGTTATCCGTGGGTTTTCGCAAAGCGAAATATTATAAAAATTACAACTAAGTCTGGTAGTTGCGTATTTTTGCAAATTAGAACCTTGACGTTAACGGAAAGTTAACACGTGCTTTCTTATTGAATAAATGGTAACCGTGGGTTATCACAGTACCATTAAATCAAATATTTATATAATAAGATTCAATATAGATCACTCTTGTTAAGTAGGTCATTAGGTTCGCCTGGTGGTTGTCCGTCGAACAACACATGGCAATTCTATTAAGCATTAAGTGCACTTTTTACGCTCGTAAGAGGTAAAATTACAATTAATTCTTAAAGCTCTCGGTGGGTTTCAAAGAGAGATTGCCAAGTATGATGGATAAGTATTGGTATATATTATATGTTTTCGTTTACTTTGCCCGTTTTTTGACTTGCAATTCAGAAAACTGGGCTCTCTTACAAGCACTCAATTTAAAACGTAAAATTGCTGCTGTAATATCTGATGCCAATAGGAGTGAGGATAAGAGAGTCGACTCAGCTCAGCAGTAGTTAAGCTAAGGCACCACTGCTATTAACAGGGGCTTCTCGGTACTTATTGAAATTATTATAAAATTCTTATATATAGGTTATAAAATTTTAAGGGGAAACTTCGTAACTCCCGGTCTGGATCGTGATGAAATCTTATCCAGAACGAAAACTACGATGTAATTGTTTGGTCAGAAGCTCTCACTAAGACTAGTTTTAAGATTAAAAGGCTATAAAAATTAATATAGTTCCTGATATTAAAAATAAATAACCGCATCCGCAAAGGCACCAGTAGTGGCGTCAGTCCAACCGACGACCAGTCGCCCCCGGGTGGGGAACAGAACAGCCCCCTTATACATATACCTCGTTATACATGAACTATGGGGGGGAGGTAACCCCGCAGGTTGCAGGGGGCCTCAGGCAGGAGCGAGGCCGACAGCTCAGACTCTAAACTAGAGCAAGCCACGTGCTCCAGCACCGCAATTATAAAATTGGGTACACCCTGAGTATAACCAACATTTTATAATTGTCGGCTAACCATTATAAAACTGATTGGATTTAAGTTATTCTATGAAGTTAACTAGTAGAGTTAGAGTTAGTTACTCGAAAAGTTAACTATCTATTTATACTGTACAACAGAAAAGGGTACCTAGTCATCTTTCTTGCGATGATGAACCTGAAATGCTAGCAGCAATTATTAATTTAATCGAATTAGATACATAGGGGCTATTTTAGTTTGTGGTCGCTCTCAAGGAGTCTTTATTTTCACTAACTGTGACCACTTCATTCATTCTAAAGTTCATAAAACTTTTATGTTGAATTTAATAACTCTCATTAAATTCATTCATTTTAAGATGACGGATCATAGGATCGTGCCTAAACTGATTCTTAAACACGGATTTCTAGCTGCAATAAACCTTCATTAATTCATTAATTCCTTAAAGAGGCTTATTTGCTTCTACCTGTAAATAAGGCTATTAGAAAATACTAACGCTTTATATTTATCTCAGTGATATTTTATGTATCGGAAACATACAATTATTAACACCAGAATGTAGTAAACATAGTTGAACCTAGTAAAACATAGTTACCTATCTCTAAGTTACATAGTGATAAAAAATATATATATATTTTGCCATAGAAGTCTTTATAGAAGCTTCTTGATTTTGTATGAGCTCCTTACTACATTACAAATGGTTTTAAATTGTCATGCTAGTGCATCGTAGCTAGAGAAGAATCACGCTAAATTAATATCGAGACATATCTACCTATACCTAATATAAAGTGAGGACTATTCCATTGAGTATTCCAATAGCTCAACCATTTTGCTTTCCGCACCTATACGAAATGTTCGACTTTAAAGTCTACAAACGAGATCCAGATACTTTGGCGATAGACGCGTTAACGATTAGATAGCAGAAAAGCAACTTCTATGCATTCCCGCCATATTCTGTTGTCCTAAAGTGCTTAAGAAATTTAAGCAATGAAACAACTGGAATTGGACAGGTTCCTGGTTTCCTAAAGACGGTATTAGATTTTGAAATACTATATTAGAATAATTTACATTATAAAAATATCATTTTCAATCCCACTAAATATCACAACAAAGAAGTCCTTGGGAACCGCGAAGCTCAGGACTACTTTTAAACAGCAAACTATCCCACCTCTAGCAAGTCCAGTCTAAAACTTAATGTTATCCACCGTCTTTAGTAGTATCAACGTACCACCCACAGTGGGTGGTAGCAAATTTGGGAGTTTATTGTTTCTAAACTGACGTAATCAGAACACATTATTGAAAATACCCATGAATATTTAAAATATTATTGCTGGTGACTTATTGACTTCTCAACCAGTGGATGTACCTACTCACTTTCCAAATATAACAGTTCAGCAGAGGTACTCTAATCAACCTTTTATTTGCAACGGTCAGCACTATCATTGCTATTGGGTGGTAACATTAGACGTATGCTAAACGGCATTTACATACAAACAAAACCCCTCAATTCCAAAACATTTTTTAACTTGGGGTTCTCGGTTAGTGCTTGACTTAGCTGGTCATTACATCGGTCATTACGACAGTAATACCTGCTCATGCGCTTTAGCTCATTAAAGTGTCAAACAAAAATATACCTAAAAGGTAACAAATCCAATTTTCTGATCTTTTAAAAACTCCTACTGCTGGTGAACCAGACCTTGATCCTGCAATTTATCAAAGAAAATTCAAAGCTTTATCCGGCTGCTGCGCTGGATTAATGATTAATGACATCAAGCTTTAGTCCTGCTGATGTAAAGTGGAGAATGGAGTTGACATGACCATATTTAGCGCTTCTAGCGCTAAATATGCACGCATTAGCGGCGGCTTCCGTTGAGGTCTCGTTTGACTTTTTCCAGAAGACGGTCGGATGGCATGGATCCTCACAAAACTTTGCTAGGACTTACAATCGCCCTATAAGAAGGGATTTTTCCCTAAATCAAAATCTTTTATTAATGAAAAATAGAGAATTACTTTTTGTACCTACTTATTTGATCATAAGTATTAGGTAACGATAAAAACAAATAGAAAATAAGATAACTTACATTGTAAAGTGTTTGAGGATGTCTTCCTGCAGTAGGTACCTATAGTTAGTAAAAATATTAACAAACTACCTACTAATTTTGGGTAAAGCTTGTATATTATAATTCTAAATTTAAATTTTATTTTGATTTTATAAAAGCATATTTGATTGCAAATGATGCATACTCTAAACATCTACCTGGTTAATTATATCTGAAGAATGAAGTGACGAAATATCAATAGGTGATCAATTGAACTTGCAAAGTGAAGTTCGATCACTATTATATGAGTCACTTCATTCGAAGATATAAAATCACCCACCCATAGTAGGTATGATTCTACCCACCCAATAAATTTTAAATTTTCTCTGAAGAAATGAAGAGATCGCCTTGCGGACAGCCAGCTAAGGAAAGGCTACCCTCAAAAAAAAAAAAAAAAAAAATAACATGAAATCGAGTAAATCGATTTACTTTTAAAATCGTGCGACTGCCTAGTAGGTTTAAAGTACTACCTGGTTAATTATATCTTCGAATGAAGTGACTCATATAATAGTGATCGAACTTCACTTTGCAAGTTCAATTGATCACCTACAGGAAATTAAAGACTTTGTATGTGTGTAATAGACAATTTTTCACTGAATAACTACATTATCCCTCAGAAGAATGAGATCTATATAAGCAGAGAGCAGATCTCATTAAGTAACTACTTATTATTATCTATCTGGGGCGTTTACTTATTTAGGTACCTACTTACCAAAACGATTGTTTTACTGGACAAACTTGTCTTTGATTTCTAGTGTTTTACAGTTAGGAAATATGTAAGTTTTTGATAAATAAAGAAAGTAAAATACTAGTGACGAAAATATGAGTATTTTGAACAAGCTGTTACTTGAATAAATAAAATAATTAATCGCCGACGCCCGCGCAATCTGTTTGTTTACAGTATCGCAAATCGAAAGTGAATCGCCTCTCTGTCGTAATAAATTTCATGAAAGCCGTTAAGGGTAGGATGGCAATGATTTTGTGTTTTATTTTGCAAATTATTTATTTATGTAACCAGAACAGCCTAGGGCCAATAAAAGTAATACCTAACTGTAACAAATTTAAAAGAGATTTTAATTATTAAATTTAGGTTATGGGGGTTGTTGCCAACCGATCTTGAGCTCTCCGCGTTTGGACAGTTAAACTCTAAAGGAATCTTGTCGGGTACATAAAAGGGTAGTATCCTTGGTTATGCTTGTATAAGAATCCTAGGAACGCTTTCTGAACTTTTTCCAAAAGCATCGTGTAGGTGGGATGGTGGATTCATAAGGATTCCATACAAAAGAGCTAGATAACCTTTTTATACACTATCTATGTATTTTCAAGCCTTTCGTGATTCATCTTCGACTACGTCAACACTTATCATCACTTAAGATTGTGGTCAAACGAAGGTTTGTTGTTGATAAAAAAAGAAAGGTTACTCCTAGATTAACTATAACTTAATTATAACTTTCCAAATGCATCTTGAAGAATTAGTCCTTATACAGATAAATAATTCCGGTCACTCCACACAGCATCATCTAGCCCCAAGCTAAGCAGATAAATTCAGATGTCCAAAATTAAACTCAAAAAGGTAGTTTGACAGGACTAAAAATGATGCCTAATTATTATAGATTAACGCTATATTACTTAAGCAAATTTCTGTACAACTTCGATCAACGTTAGAGACAATATCTGCTCAAAAGTTCATACCTTAAATATGCAATTCAAAGTACCAGCTGATTAATTCCAAAGCTATTTCATGAATTAAATTAACAGGCTCACAAACTTGATCTATTTGTAAGTAAACGAATTAATTGCTAACTACCTACTACCAAATTACAAATGGGTTTGCAATTCAAACTTTACTGAACTAACCACCAAACAGCTCTATCTTTCAAGATAATATTACAAAGTAAAGTAATTTACACAGCGGTATCTGGTTCCGAACCCCAAACTAATCCATGATAATTTTGATATGAACATTAGAAAATAAAATGTGTACTTATCTGAGCATTTATGTCAAAAATTACTTAATTGTTATACCTTTCAAAAGTTCAGGGAGTTTCACATAGATTTGCTATGTATCACACCATAACCACAAGTAACTAAGCCACGATTGTTTAATGAGCATCAGAAAATTATATTTATCATTATTTGAGGGTTTATGACGCTCATTACTGGACTAAAATATGTCGATGATGATGGTTTATGATCAAAATTAGTTTATTGTTCCACCTTCATTTCAAAATTTCAGAATCGTTTCACAAATACATAGATGTGAGTCACAACAACAAGTCATTATCTTATGTACCTATAGTATACCTAAACAATAGATTAATAACATGACGAGTTCGAGGTATAGAATACAATGATACAATACCTACTGTCGCGAAGAAAATTAAAATGTTTGTATCTCGCTAATTCAGGCGAGTTGCTAAAGTTGACACACAATAAAGTAGTTTTAGAATTAATTACATAAACCGGAGATAATTTGTGAAATATAGTGAATTTACGTATATCAACAAATATTCTTCAATTTGATATCTTGTTATTTTCACAATAAACAAACATTTACATGCACGAGTACGATAAGGGTAAGTACTCAAATGAAGAATATGAGCCAAAATATCCCTCTCCGTGGGTAAACTATGGCCACACCAAGGCGTCTTGATACTTTTACTCGTATTCCTATTACAGATCGTCGCTGCAGTTTCACTGGCGGAGTAGCATACCAACGATCTTGATCAATACCATGCGGTTATTTTCATAGAGGAAGGATTAATCGGATATATTTGTTCTGTTTACTACGCTCGTGTGAGTGGTTTTTAAATATATGAACAGTATTTTTTTTTGTAGTGAAGACAGCAGATTCATCTAAAGGATTAAGTATTTGTGCGCGAACGGAGAAAATATATTGAACATAATAGTGCTGAAAATACTGCACAGATGTTGATTGACGTCTGTATGTCCGGAATCGAAAATAAGAGAATCATCGGCGTCACCCCATAAGGCGTCAACTTATTTCCCGGTTTACCGACCTATGATTTCAAATACAAAAGTCTATACGCAAGCCAATCTTAAGCTACACGTTTGCTAACAGCTCACAACAAGAAAAAAGAAATACAAAATTTTCGTCGGCGCAGCGGCGGCGTCGGTTGTGAAAAATAGTTGTTAATCTTTCTCATCAGGTATTGTTTAAAAAAATCAAATCGATATGTGTACAAAAAATCTACCACGAGAAAGTGTTTTTTTGTAAAATATGGGGACGCTATTACAATGAGCTATGTATTTTGGTCGGACTTTATTCTCCATTGTATACATTCCATTGGGTTACTTGTAAGTAGACCCGATCCTTTCAGGACGTGATAGCAGGGTTCAGTAGAAACCAATTTGACTCTGAGGTACCCTGGTCTAAAGTTAAGCCCCTTCGAGATATTTGAATTTTTAATATTTTTAGTGAAAGTGTCACCTTGAAGTCGAAGATTTATGATATTTTTTAAAAAACGTCTTTTTTTGTAGGTTTTTCGGTGTTTTTTTGTAAAAAATAACTCACTAAATAAGAATAACTTTTGAAAGTCTAAGAAATATGGTAAACTCTAGAGCGGTAGGCCCTTTAAATCTGAATTTAATGTAAAAATTTGGCAAAGTATTTTTTTAATCGACGTTTTCTCAAAAACATGTACCTACATTATTTTGTGCAGATTATTTAAAAAACCTCTACATGTTTTTAGCTATCCAAAAAGGTGCAATAGTTGGGGCACCAGTGTACGATCTTTTTAAAAATTCGATAACAAAGGACTCAGGTAGTCAAATCCCAAGTAACGCTATTTCAAGGTTAAGCTTGCCTTCCTAGTACAAGGGCGGGTTTTGTGATTGAAAGCACTGTGATTGGTTCTCCTTAACAATGTTATGCTGTTACTGTTAGTGATCCTCTCGCTCCGCATGTTATGTTAGTGTGCTTTCGTCATTCGTACGCGGTACATACTCTCTCTCAGAAATTAAGTTGGCTTTGGATATCGGACTCTTTGACACGGCTGTGAATCTTGGACTTTGATTTTCTCTTGTGATTTGGATTGTGCTCTCCATAATGGCAATGTATTCTAATGAAGAATATGCTGATATTGTCATGTGCTACGGGTTTTGCCAGGGTGTGTGTACTGCAGCCCAAGCTGAATACGCGTCGCGGTACCCGGGGCGTCGGTTACCGGATTTAAGCGTGTTCGATGCAACTTATCGCCGCTTGAGAGAAACGGGCACTGTCTGTAGACGCACGTCAGACCTGGGTAGACCCCGAGTCTACAACGTGGACGACGAAGATGAAATAAGACGACATTTCATAGAAGACCCTACCACGTCAACAAATGTTGTTGCAAATCGTCTAGGCATATCGCAGTGGAAAGTGTGGTTCACAATGCACACTGCAGGGCAATACCCATATCACTACACTCCAGTACAAGCAGTAGAAGAAGGAGACCCTTTAAGAAGATTGGATTTTTGCCGATTCATGTTGAACGCCGACTCCGAAGACTCGCGATTCCTGAAAATGATTTTGTGGACCGATGAATCGAAGTTTGACAAGGATGGCATAACAAATTATCACAACGCTCACTTCTGGGCACAGAAGCAAGATGGTAATCCAAAAAAGAAAAGGGTCAAAGGCTCGCAACGCAGATTCAACCTAAACGTGTGGATGGGCATCATCGACAATTATCTGATAGGACCGTATTTCTTGCCTGAACACTTGAATGGCGAATTTTATGAAGATTTCCTGAGAAATGAATTGCCACTTCTTCTCGACGACTTGCCGCTTGCCCTAAGGACATGAGGTACCAACACGACGGTTGCCCTGCACACTACCGCAGAAGTGTACGCGACTGGCTCGACGAAAATTACCCAAACAAATGGATTGGGAGAGGCGGTCCCATACCATGGCCCGCACGAAGCCCGGATTTGACTCCGATGGATTTTTATGTTTGGGGTCACATGAAAACCATCGTGTACCAAGACGGCCACCCTGTATCTACTGTGGAAATTCTCCGACAAAGAATTATTGATGCGGCGAACGTGATAAGGGGTCAGTTGACGAGCAAAGTCGTGAAAACCGGTTTACGCAACAGAATGCGGGCCTGTGTTAGGAACAGAGGTGGCCACGTAGAGCATGAGTTAAAAAATTAAAGATTACATGATTTGAACCTAATATGTGTATTTTTTACTCTGTCCTCAAAATATTGTAACTTTGAATTTTACTACCTGAGTCCTTTGTTATCGAATTTTTAAAAAGATCGTACACTGGTGCCCCAACTATTGCACCTTTTTGGATAGCTAAAAACATGTAGATGTTTTTTAAATAATCTGCACAAAATAATGTAGGTACATGTTTTTGAGAAAACGTCGATTAAAAAAATACTTTGCCAAATTTTTACATTAAATTCAGATTTAAAGGGCCTACCGCTCTAGCGTTTACCATATTTCTTAGACTTTTAAAGGTTATTCTTATTTAGTGAGTTATTTTTTACAAAAAAACACCGAAAAACCTACAAAAAAAGACGTTTTTTAAAAAATATCATAAATCTTCGACTTCAAGGTGACACTTTCACTAAAAATATTAAAAATTCAAATATCTCGAAGGGGCTTAACTTTAGACCAGGGTACCTCACAGTCAAATTGGTTTCTACTGAACCCTGCTATCACGTCCTGAAAGGATCGGGTCTACTTACAAGTAACCCTGTATAATACCTCGGACTTATAAGATCAATATTACAATAATCTTAAATATTACACACAGACAGCCCCCAGGCCTTACAAACATAATTACACTGGCATGTCAAAGGTTAAAACCTTAGCTAGGATTAAACGTACAACTACCTAAGCGCCCCTGGCATCAAATTTCGATTTCCAAGATACAAAGATAGCTTATTTTGAAACCGAGGATTTATTAGTTGCTTACATTAGTCTGTTTTCTTAATTCGTGGTGGTAAACGTAACGACTTGAGTGGTTTCGAATTTATTGAAGGGAAAGAAAGTAAATCAATCTTATTGAATGATGGTAGTTGATACAAGAAATAAATTGATTCGAGATTTAATTTCCTAAGGATGCTGAAATAAACTTTTATGATAACGAAATTTAAAATAAATTAAAAAGATTTTAATGTCGGTAGGAACGAAAAGTAATACTTAGTAGGTAGAATTAAAAGCCTATAAAAAAACGTCATTAGTTAAAAAGCTATCCGAAACATCTGAATTATAATAATCTGAGACCAATCATAAAAAGCCCAAGAACAAGTTATATTAACTAGCAAAGCACCTAGCAATTTAAGTTCGAAGTAACAAATAACGTCTAACTTTAAACGATGACAGTCTCTCCAAAGTTAATTAATAATTAGTAAACTTATATTGTTTAATCAATGAAGGAGACTCCGTTCAACTCATTCCTAAAGTATCACAAGTATGGAAGCTGGACCTTTATTTTCCTAAAATTATTTTTAATTTTTTTCGAAAACAAACCCTCCCAAATTCAAATACAGTTGTTTTTAAATCTTACTTCCGTATTAATATGATCCTAATTAATTACACTATCTGTATCTTTGTCCGTCTGTTACCTTTACGTGACTGGCCAATCTCAATAAGATATATAGCAAGATGGTATTTCAGGAAATCGGAAACATAGGCGTTAAGGTGAGGGTGGAAGTTAATAAAAAATTAAAGTCAACTTGATTGCAGATTAGAGTATTTGTTCAATGTCCTCGTTATATTCTCATTCCCATCACGATTTTCTTTATGGTTGATGATTAATTGACTACAAACATGGTCGAGCATAGGGGACATTCTGGGGCCCCTTTTATTGAGGCTACATAATGTTATAATGTAACCTAATGTTCTTTCAATGGAATTAGGAAGGTAACTTTTTGTAAAGGTCAGAGCGTAACAATATTTTAATGACGTGACTATCTAGCCGATCGATGACGATAAACATGAAACACAAGCCAATTTACTAAAAGAACAGACGAAGCTTTTGCGCAATTTAAGAATTCTGAACTTAATCCAAAAATTTTATTCCGCAGAAAGTTTTGGTAACAATCACAAACCATTAGCAAAATGAAACCTTAAAACTTTCGAAATAAGACGGAAGTAATAAAGAAGGTAACTTACATTTGCACAGGATTAAGAATCTTGGAACGAGAGAGAGAGAATTTTCGTATTATCCAACATAAGACGAGATGCAGGCTTGCATACTAAAGAGATTTCACTGGATCCTCCACGCCAGACTGTGACAGAGACAAATGAATGAATATCTTATGAGGATTACTTTGCATTAGGTGGGGCTATTTTTACAAAAGCAGAATTTTGAAAGTGATTAATTGTGTGGATTGTATAGGTCGTAAGTAGACTAGTTTTATTACACGAACATTTGTTGGCCATGGTTACACACAAGTATTTCTCAACAATGTACATTTTATACAATCGATTACTCACCCTCTGCTTAAGGCTGTAATACTATAATTCTGCGTCAATTCTTGAAGCAGATGTCCACTCAACAGGTGTGGCATTAAATTTACATGAACCACGTTATTATTATGTCATCTCTTGAGATAACGCTTGCGGATTTAGATTATATTAGCCGATTAGTCACTGAATGAAATTTAATCAAACTAGTTCTATGGTTTTGCAGAGAATAACGAATACATTATCAAGTTTTTGTATGAACAATATCATCGGGGACAAATAGATACAACCTGTATAATAATGTATTCTGCAAATAAATGATTTGATTTTGATTTGATTTGATATGGGACCTAAAAGGCTATAACAAGTTTTCTTCAAGACAAATAAAAGACACAATTTAAATTAAGAATCCATGTACTTGTATCAAAAACTGATAAGTACAATCCCCCTTCCCGATTTCGTAAATTTTGACAGAACACAATATCCGTTCTGTGCCTGGAGCGTGTTTATTTTCTCAAGTTGTTAGCATTTTCGCAATAAGGAAAACCTTTTTCTATGAAATTGAAGTCGAATTTCGAGCTAAAATTTTTGGTGTATTTTAAATATATATAACTCTTTGCAGACTTGTTGGATATACCTTTTGGCGTTCCCAAACAAAATTAAGAAAACGAGAAACCGCAAGATTAAATTTAAAACGAGTTTTTGGTTTTGATACAGGTAAACAAATTTAGCAATTTTCAAATAGAAAAGGCAACGCCTTTTGCCTGTGGAAAGGTCTCGAATAAAGAATTAACACAGAAAGAGATTTGGGACAAACCCCCATGAGGGTTGTCCAAACGTTTCAAATTAGGACCATACATAATTAAATCACGATTGGCAAGGCTATTAACGCCAAGATTTGAATGAATATTGTGAAATTTGCGGTAGTGATCATGAGTACATAGCACATGCCAAAAATTTACTACAACTGCTCCAATTTTTGATTGTACGAAAATCATCTTCAAAGGGTTAGATAATTCTTTACTGATCTCGCAACCGCAAAGATAAATAAATAAATAAAATAAATAAATAATAAATAATGCTTGACAATCCACACAGCATCATCTAACCCCAAAGTAAGCTACTCAAAGCTTGTGTTATGGGTACTATATAACTAATATATTTCATACATAGATAGATATTTTTTATTATACATATTAAACACCCAGACCAACGGAACACATTTCTGCAGATCGTACACAAATTTGTTCCGAGGCGGGAATCGAACCCGCAACCTCCTGCGTCGCAGGGGGACCTTCGCCCACCGCGCCACATCGGTCGTCTACGAGAAGATAAATCCAAATGGACTTCAATTCTTGGATGTAGAAGGCTAACTGTCTTGCCTCAGCCTTTTTACGTCTTCATCTAACTATTAGGTACGAAATTCAAAAGTCCATTGTTTCCAACAACAAATTTCCAACTGGACCACCAAAACTGGACCCATTCAAAACTAAATTAAAGTTGGAATCCCACAAATTTTAAAGGTAAAAATGTGGAAGGAGATGAACGAGCTTCGGATGTTTTGCGAAGTGGTTGTATTTTGCGAACGGGCTTTAATTAAAGACGCACCGAGGTGCTAATTGAAACTGGTTTCATGTTTGCAGAAAGAATTATCGTAAGTTTCTTTAGAAAAGTAAGGGGGATCCGATTACCTTTGTGCAGAATTTTGTAGGAACTATATGATAATGGGATGGAGCCTCGATGAAAATCTAAAATAAAACTCTAGAAGGGGTTTTTTATCCGATATCTTTAAGCTCGTTTAAGCAAATTATAAATTGTGCAGTAAATTGCAAGCTAAAGAAGTTTCTTCAACGCCAGCGACATTAATTAAGCACCATTGAAACTTTGAAGAGTCCTCGGTCGGTTTATAAAAGATAAAGTAAGTTCTAACACCTGTTGAGAGGGACTATCAAGAAGAGAATACTCGGAATAACAAAGTGGCCTTCATCGACATCTTTGCATAAAACCTAGGAATAAGTCGACCTGTAAACATTTGTTTTGGTTTCGACTGCTGTATAGAGCTGACACAACCACCACCTGTCTATAATAGAAAGTACTTAAATGAATTAATACTGCTGGACAATCTATTGCCTACTGACACCAAGAGCATCATCTAACCCCTAGCTAAGCCGAGGTTGTTTGTGGGTACCTAAATAATAGATAACTGGCCTGGACCAGGCTGGAATCGAACCCGCAAGTTCCTGTATGACAGAGAGAGAGTCGGGTCTTCTCTCGGTCATATGTCGTCTCATAATCATTGAAGCATTTCGATAACAAAGGGATTTGCTCCGCTTATCACGTATACACCTGACACTAAGCTGACATAATAATATTCGTAATATCTATCTACAAAACATAGGTACGTATATTTGCTTATCTGGATATTTTTTCGAGATGAGACAAACGTGATAAGAAAAACACTTAGGTATAAGGTTCTTTTTGATTTGATGAAATATCAATTTTTATCCTTAACGAATAACAATGGACATTTCGTAAGAATCGAACTCAGACACAACAAATAAGGTAAGCTACTTGTACTATTTAAAGACTATTGCATCATTTTACATGCAAATTCTCATGATCCATTAGCAGGATATCTCTGATGAAATACATACTTTAGATGACTCTAATTGCTACCAATAAAAACCGACTCATCAAACAATTCAAGTATAATGAACATGATCCTGTAGGTTTATATGGTTAGTAAAATAATAATATTAATGCTGGACAATCCACACATCATCATCTAGCCCCAAGCTAAGCAGAGCTTGTGTTATGGGTACTAGATGACTGATATACTTAATACATAAAGCGGCAAAAATATCTGTCTTTGTAATAGACAGATATTTTTACCGCCGCTCTACACGTCAATGTGGCACTACTTTACTTTAGTTTTTTTACACTAGTTTACGTGCAATAGAAGCGAAACTTTCAAAGATAATTTTCACATTGAAAGTTCTACATCAAGGTTTTACTGTAGCAATTACACGTACATTGTTCTACATGAGGTTCTACTATAATATATTTAAACAAGGTTCAGTTGCATCAACTCCATATAATATCCACGGCGCTTAGCGTAGGTGGGCGCCAAGTGCCTTCCACCGGGTCAGTCAACTTGCAATAGCCGCGTCAAGGACCCTCGCGAATTTACCTGCACTTTGTTTTGTTCATATTGTTGGATATAGAGACCAGCTGTTGATGTTGATAGTTATGCTTGGTATGGTTTTGACGGGCTTCAAAATGGAAGGAGATATTGAATTTGGTTGTATCTTATTTCTTACTATCTTACTATTATAATAAATGGGAAAGTCTGTGTGAATGTTTGTTATAAGTAATCTCCGTAAGTAGTACCTACTTACGTTATTCAAATAAAATTTGGTAAGAAGATACTAGTTTAAGACCTAGAATAACATACGTATGTAGCAGTTTGCATAGGCAAACATTTTTTTGAATAATTAACCTCTGAGGGGGTTTAATAGGGAGGTAAAATTTGTATGGAAAATTATTATTAAACTAGGTTTAAATAAACTGCAAAGTAAATAATTAAACACGTGTTTTTTATTTTTACGAAACTACCCCTACCTAGGAGGCGTGCAATAAATTACTGAAATTTGACAACTAAATTTCCATGCGGGCGAAGCCGAGGGGCGATCTAGTGTTTAAAAACTTTATTAACAGCGTCTTCAAATCGTCTTCGTCTTAAAATCTACCAACAGTCTCAATCCAATATAGGGCTATAAATTTTCATAATAGCTGCTATATTCCCAATAATTAATACACAGAATTCCAGTAAATCCATAAAGACGGTAACTCGATACACGAATCGCGGTAGAAATTAATGAAATCTATCGATAAATCGAGTAAGTGGGTAGTTATTGGGACCCGGGTTAATAAAAGCAATGCGCCATTATGGTGCTGGGCGTAAGCGTAAATTAAAAATCAATACGAATACTGTATCTGGTATCGGATACATTTTCCAGTCTGCCGGATTTGTAGTACGCACTACACGCACGCATACGATACGGTAGTGGGTTGTGCGTGTTTTCTACTACGTTATTAGAATTATTTTTTCATTTTATTAGTAAGTAACTTACGGACATATTTTCATTTTTAGGTAGGATTTTTTTACTACGAAAATGTGTTTGTTTTACCTTTCTTCACGTCCTAACAAAGCAACCAATCAATTTGATTCTTGGCTCAGACTAGAATTAGTTGAAAGGATGGAAAGTATTCTTTATTTGCCCTGGGTGACTTTCGTATCACTGCGTTATTTAAAGACCTATTGTGATCGCCACAAGGAAAGTACTGACATAGACTAATTAATACTTTTCGTCATGGTATGGTAACCTTCAAATTCTGAAATTCGATGTAAAAGCGGCTAAACTGTGGGAAATAGTAATACCACAAAATACACTAATATTTTCCGACGCGCTGGCTGGCTTTTGATGGTCAATGTTTGAAGAAAAATTAAGCAGCATTAATAACTGGACAAATATATAAAATAAAAAATTTAGTAGCACTCACAATCCCTGGTTAATTGAACTTTCCTAAGCGCCGCCGATTAGCGTGTCTGTCTGACTTACGAGGAATCTACAATACAATGCCTCTTCAATGCACATCAAAAACATAAACACAGGGCAGGAAAAAACAAATACAGATTAAGTTACCTATACAAAGGCCGACCTTATCGATGAAAACGATTTTTCCCAGGCAACCTTGGGGTGGAAAAATAGATTAAAAAAATATGTTGAGAATCCTCACAGTATCATCTAGTCTTAAGGTGAGCAGAGCTTCTTTTATGGTTAAATACTAGTTGACTGATTTGCATTAAATAATATACCTAGGTAAATAAAATACATTCAATACATGGATAATTATTAGAAATACCCTCAGAACCCCGGAACAGGCACTACTTAGCCGTAGCTTACGTACGATACAGAGCACATAGTCGTCAAATAAGAATTGGTACTGCACTATAGTTTATGATTCAGAGACTCAGTTCAGAGATATAAAGATAGGTTACGATACAGAGGAGCCCAATTAAATCCGTCAGTCAGATCATAGCACCCTAACACGTGTATCCAATGAATCCAAACACAATGAACACTAACACTTGCGCGAGTGTGTAAACAAGAACGGCAGATGCGTAGACCTGTGTCCACTGCGCCAAATCGGTCGTCGAGAATTGGTAGTGCACCGATAATTTATGATTCAGAGATTTAAAGATAGCTTACGATACAGAGGGGCCCAATTAAATCCGTCAGTCAGATCATAGCACACTAACACGTGTATCCAATGAATCCAAACACAATGAACACTAACACGTGCGCGAGTCTGTAAACAAGCCCGGCAGATGCGTACGCGCACCTGGCGTAAGACATGCGAAAGATAATCTTTGACGGGCTTTATCTTTCAACATCTTCATTTGAATTTTATAGCTTTGTTTTCAATAATAATTACAAAAAATACATTTTCCAGATCCTACTAATATTAAAAACGCAAAAGTTTGTAAGGATGGATGTTTGTACTCTATGTTGTGTACTCTTTCACGCAAAAACTACTGAACGGATATGGATGAAATTTGGCACAGAGATAGATTAAAGTCTGGAATAACACAGGCTATATTTTATCCCGGAATTCCCACGGAAACGGGAACTACATGGGTGAAACCGCGAGGCGCTGCTAGTTAGAAAATATTTACCCTAGGCAAATTCAGTAAAATAATGTTAAAGACTGGCAGAAAAATAACTATTTTGGTATTCAAACGCTCATTTTGACATTGAGACTGCTACTAATTCTCTGTGTACAGTTGAGCAGGACGCCTCTATCTAATGCCAGCATCGTTTCAACCATCCCTTACCCCAGCAGCGGGAGGTGTTAAAAGTTGTTACAAACTTATTTATTTTAATAGGGATTTCTGGAATCTATTTCCTTGAAATCCCCCACAAGGCTGCTCTATTTGATTTAGGGGGAAAACGGAAAAAAACGAATACAATAATTCCACGGTTTCTGAATGTAATTTAAGCGAAACACTGTCGTGGAAATTAAGATAATAAACTAGATTAACACCATAGATAAGTTAAATGCCAGAAGTTTACGAAAACCTCATTACCAGGTAGGGGTCTGTAGTCTGTACTTAAAACAAGAAACAATAAGTTAGAATCAATGGTAAGAGAACAATACCTTTAATTCTGGATAAAGGGAAGCTGGGATTGAATGAAGCGCCGGATAATTAAGTTATAGCATTTAAAGGGGATTCAGATTGGAGCAGGCATAACCCATTTTAAGCATCGGCGGACCAATAGCTTTAGGCTTCATGGGAAGAGTTTTTTTAACGTTCGTTCGAAAAGAACAAATGCAATTCCAAGTATACGTTTATACGACAGCCCTTTTAAAGAGCGACGCTTTTTTAACGCATACAAAGGCAGAGTTCCATTTTGAGCGTTGGGCGTTAGAACGAATTATGCAGTATTCGCGCCCGTGCGAACGAAGTCTTACATTTTTTGCTCCGCCGATGTTTAAAATGGGCTTTATATTCAAATTTTTTATAAACTTCAGAAAGCGTTGACAGCCGATGAGCATTTCAACCAATTTCAAAAAAGTAGGAGATTCAATAATAATAAAGCTGGAGAATCCATACTACTCGTACGTACGGGCTAGATGAGCCCCATGTTTACAAAACGAGCAAGTCTTAATTTAAAAAAAGCATTAAATCTTAATTAGCAAACAGTAGCTAAACAAAAAGAAGTTAGGTAATGTACTTCTCCGAAATTTGTAGGTACGCTCTAACTTTTGAAATCGTTTAAAAATTCATCACAAGTTCCACCGAACTTGGAAATTTCTATAATGTATCTAACATTAAGCAATCTTAAACATTTAAAGAATTTTTTTACGGAAAGTCTGAATATTTCGTAGGAAACCTTAGAATAACTTCGAACAATTTCGAAAATTCTTGTTCTGGTTTAACCCCCTTAAAAATTACAGTCAGCTAACTTAAACAATTGTTATTTCTCACTCTGTCTTCTTCTATTGTCTTCTATGCCTGGTTTACACTGTTAAGTATCAAGTGCAAGTGACACCTGAGTTTTGTAAGCGCGATTTCTAGAGGCGGTGTAAGGCACGCATTCAAATCGCAAAACTCAAGACGCAGCTGTGTGAAAGATGGCATGCGGGTTTAGCTCAAAATGTTCAGTGAACAATTCATAATGTCACTTGCATATAGTTGCACTTGATACTTAACAAAGCGAAAGCCAGGCATAAGACATAGAAAGAAATAACACAGTTTAACAACAGCAACTGTTTTAAGTTAACAGACTAGATACTAAAGATGCCTACTATGAGCGAGTAACTGATAGGAGATAGGAGTACTTGGTTTGTTATGAATAAATTAAAAATAAATAAACTGACTGACTGACTGACAGACAACGCACAACGCCTAGATAGAATTTTGGAACAGCTTCCAGGTATCCAAAATAAGAGATTTAATATGAACCGAAAATGCTCTGTATTTCAGGAACTGTTAGTATTTGGATGGGTGATTTGGATAGTCTTTAACTTTTTGTCCTAGTAAAACACAAAATTCCCATGGGAGATAATATTATGAAATTCGAGTTAACCAAGGGTTAAACTGTTATAGCGTTTCTATTCCTATATTAAATTTAATTGAATTTCTTTAGTTTCAATTCGTTCTTGTTGACAAAGTACTATAATTAACCCTATTATCAATTTGATCGAAGTTACTAGCACACACCCCTGTTTGTCAAGCATAACCCCTTAGTTACCTGGGGGAAATTTTAAATGAATCAGTGCATGTCCAAAGGTGTCCGATGAGTCATCGGAAAACCTCATGACGTCATCATCATACGATTTACTTACTGATAGCGATGACATTGTTTTGTACTTTCATACCTGAAACAAGCGAATTGTTATTAGTTAAGTCATCGACAGGTGTTGGTCGCTTAAAATTAGTATTAGTCATGCAAGTAGGTAGTAATACTTATATTTTATTATTTGTTTTTTTTTTAATTAATTTGCTATATTCTAAAAATTCACATTCTAAGAGCTGAGTGTTTCATACACTGTAGAATGTAATCATTGTAAGTGTATTACAAAATTTACAAATCATTAAGTAGTAATGGATGTATATTTCATGATGAAACGTGTTTTCGAATGAAAACCGTGACTGGGCAAACGTAGTGCTGCCCTCCGGCCAGATAAAGACATGATAGATAGAGACATGTAACACAACGTTTAATGTGGCAAAGAAGTTGTTGCTTATTTGCAACTTATCCCTAAATGATCGGAATCTTATCTTCTGTCTAGCTTGCCGAGTATACAATATTACTTAAGAAATAAATCTTTAAGATTTTGGAAAAAAAAATAGTTTGGTGTGACAATAAACAAAATAAGAAACAATTATTAACCAATAACCAACCTAAGAATCTAAAAACGTAAGAATCAAGATATTTTTAAAATAGAGGCTCTAAAAGCCTGTCCTACTTATACTAGCAATCTTCCAAAATACAAAATCCGTTACGAAGTTCCGACTCAAGAATATCTAACGCCATTCAACGTTTCATCAAAACGACATTCGAAATCCGTCAGTGAATAACAAAGCCGCGTTTACACTGTAACAGTAGAATCATAATCATCAACCTAACCACAACTGGACAAGGCTCCCTTAAAAGTCTCCACACACTGAAGCCGGAGGCAGAGCGGAGGCGAAGGCGTGCCGGTTTTTTCAATTGAACCGCGCCGCCACCGCCTGCGGTGTGTGTGTAGGCTTTCATATGATTCAATAGAATACAACTCGCACGCCTTCGCCTCCGCTCCGCCTTCGGCTTCAGTGTGTGGAGACTTTTAACGAGCGCCTTAGCCTCCTCTTCAGCCTACCGCATCCGGCATCTGAGTCCTTATTGTGTAACAACAGGTAATCAAGACCGACTTAATTTTCGACAGTTAGTCCAGTTTAATACCTTATGTCTTAGACAATACCGTATACATTCTGACTGGGTCGACCACTGGTAATCGATTTCAAGTTAGACAATAAGACAGCTGGTCTGTAGTCTTTTTCAGATCATAATTCCAACTGGCCAAAGGGCGTTCTACACTAAGTTTACCTCAGCGGTTGATGGTAACAGTAGAATGCTGTCAGTAAAGTGATAAAGTCTTTTTGGCCTTTTAATGACACTTAAAGTAGTGCGTAATCAAATTCACGCGACATTTTTTGTACCAAACTTGCGCCCAATATTTACCAGATTAAATGCCCATCGAATCGAAACAGCCATTCTCTTAATTTCAATTATTTATTTCAGCCTTATTGTCGTCTGACTGCAGGGCATTTATTATACAAAAAATATTAGTACTCCGCCGGGTTTCCCTCTCTTGCCTCTATTTTCTTCTGTTTTGTTCTAGTGTAAGGCTAAGGTAAGGCTCTTAGTCTTACCTAATGAAAAGTTACGATATTGCCGACGACGTATTACGCAGGTCTAGAAGACACCTATTCACTCTTGTTATGTATTTTTTGACGACCCCTGAGGCGCGGCGGACGGGGAGATCCGCTTGCAGATATTTGTTCAGAATGTTCTGGTTGTATCTGTGTTATATGTTATTTTAAATAAGAATAATGAATAAATGTGTGATATTTAATGTATAACAAAAAATATATAGTTATGTAGTGTAATGTGTTAAGAATATCGGTTATCTAGTACCGATAACACCAGCTCTGCTTAGCTTGTGGCTAGATGATGCTGTGTGAACTGTCCAGCAATATCATATAAAATAGGTGTTTATAAGAGAGAGCCAGTATGTAAACCAGCCTTTACCCCTCCAACATTTTCCGCCACACTAATACCCACGTAATTAACGTGAAAATATTTTTGGATAGTCGCCAAAAATAAGTGCTGTGTTGTGTCGCGTATGGCTACACTTTAGCTGAGAGATCAAAGGGATAACTGGTTACGAGGTATTCTGTAAGTTTAAGGTCGAGAAGCTGGTGGTTATATCTTTACTTCATAGTTCGTACAGTTGAAGAGAAAAAACCGACGTGCGAGTTCTACACGGAAGCATCCATCGCACCGTACCGTACAAAACAATTTAAAAAAAGAATCGCTAAAAAATATTTTTTGACGGATCGAATGAGCATAAAGCCAACATGACCCATCCAAATACTGACCACGACTGACATTACCTTTCTTCGGTGATGAGTAGGTACTCCCCCGAGTCTCTTTTTACCAATTGCTTATTAATTTTTGTTGTGACGGTAAAAGTTCTGCATACTCCATAAAATTTCAACAGTCTTTCTTTTACGGTTTATGAGATACAATTTATACCCGCTAAAAGACAGGCAGACAGCCGATACTCAGTAGGTCCTATTTTCATCCTTCGGGCACGGAAATCTAAAAATTCCGCAAACCTACAGACTCAGTAAAAAGGTATTAAAGATCTTGCATGACTTAGGAGATTTCTTTTAAGATCTTGTAAACATTGTAAGCACGTCAGCCTAACTTATGCTGCTAATGTATTGATGGCGTTCATCTTATCTTAACCACATATTGTGATGTGGATTTCACGTCGTAGGATAATGACGTAGAAAGCAAATCTGTAGCTTCTTTGCTAATATTTTCACATACGCCCTAAACAAATTTTCATGACGTCATATCACTTTGCTTGCCACTAAATTTGCGTAGTCTGGGAATATATTCCAGCAGGTTAATTATGATTTTTACCCGTTCGTTAATTGGCTGTGTGCCTGGACTTGAAGCTTGGTTTTCATACGTTATTATTGGGGGTGCTCGCACAGATTTAATTATGGTGGCGTGTATTTTTAACCCCAAAAGCGGCAGATAAGCGTTTAAGTGTATAAGAGGGGAGGTTAGGTACCCAACAGTGGGTATCTTCAAGATATA
Source organism: Eupithecia centaureata (assembly GCA_944547425.1). Taxonomy (NCBI): domain Eukaryota; kingdom Metazoa; phylum Arthropoda; class Insecta; order Lepidoptera; family Geometridae; genus Eupithecia; species Eupithecia centaureata. The sequence goes on along the minus strand of OX155702.1, from coordinate 4,299,716 downwards.
TGATGATAGAAATGACAGTGGCATAGGACCAGACAGAATTCCGTTTTAAATAGAGAATAGCCGAATTTAAAGCTCACGGGTTGAATATGAGAAGATAGTAATACTATCTCCCCGTGTAATTCTCCTGGATTTACAACATACATCCACTTTGAAACCAAGCTAATGATCCACCTTCCGTAATTGAGTAGACTAAGGTAGACATACATTAGCTGATTAGAAACCACGCTAGATCCATGCAATAAAGACATCACATTATTTATGTAAGGGCCTGAGATATAAATTAACTAGCTGACAGTATTATTACTGAAGGGACTTCTTATGCATAAAGGAACGCCACTAACGAGGGTACAGTGCTGACAATAGTTTGTGGCGCCAGTCTTGTAGACCAGACGTTGTCCTATTTTCTTAATGCTAAAAGTACGATGGTATATATTTCTGCATTGTAAAAGTCACAGACTGGAACTGTGGTCGAAACCTACGGAGTATGCAGACTTGACGAAAAAAGAACATTGCATGCAGAGTTTATTCAACTTCGTTAATATGTGACACTTCATATCGTAACGTAATTTAAAAATAAACATATTATGATAAAAATAATGTTTTTTAAAGCTATTTAGTATAGTACATAAAGGCACATAGTAGGTACAAGCTGGATGGCGTTCTGTAAAATGTCAACAATGACACAATGACAACTGTATGTGCATCTTAGTTCTTAAAAATGACCTTGAAGACCTTGAGCTTGAAAATGAATGTTATGTAAGAAATGAGTTAGGAATACACTTACACAATAACTTAGGAATATAAGAGTGTAGGAAGGAACCTACTAAAGTTCCTGAGGCATGAGTCTGTTTCGTTTTCATTTCAAGACTTCTAATAAACCCTTTTCCTTAGATCCTTTAGACTAAAAGCGGAGCAGTCTGAGTTCCATACCTACTAGTTCAAACAGAGGTAATGTTTCTTAGCATTACGTTTTAATAAAGGTATTTTAGATTACAAGACAAAATATAATATGAGCATTTTATAAAAATAAAGAAGTTTGATTTCCTTCGAGAAAGATAAGCTTTCTTGATTCGTCCAAAAATATTTGTGGAGAAGAAACGACAAATACCAGGTAACCTAATAATGAATGTCCAAATTGCCGGTGTGTCAACAAGTGTAAACAAATTATGAATTGGGGCAGACTCATTTAGAGCCCGTCAGAAACCACTTGCAATATTACGGCTTTAATTATATTAACCGAAGAACAAGTTAACAGAATTTGGTGTTTCTGTGAAAACGTTTATTAAGGCTACGGTTATTTGAATTTGATTTGAGCTACTTGATAATTTTCAGAAGTACAAAGATGATTGTTTTTTCGTTTAGTTATTAAGTTTAAATTCTATTTTATCTCAGAACTAATCAAATTACTCAACTACTTTTAAGTATACCGCATGTGTGTGACTTCGGTCAAGAGGGGCCTGGATTAAAGAAGTAGTTTTCAAAATACTTAGGATTTTCTATTACGAATTCACTAACTACTAACTTTTTCTAAAACTGTATTCGTTTAGACTTGCTTCCTTGGAGCCATTGGAAAAACATTGGCCACGGTGTCCAATTATTTACCTACACTCATTTCACGAATTATATTACTATAAGGATATAGCTTTTCTATCTGTAAGAATATACACACGTACGTGTGCATATTCTTACTGCACACGTACGTGAGCATATTAGTACCTATTATTCAAACATTCAGACAGGGCGCTATGGCGCTCATTAGGGGAGGCCTATGTCCAGCAGTGGACTAATATAGGCTGATGATGATGATGATGATGATGATTCAAACATGACTCTCTCCCAATAAGGTTTGCTGGAAGATTTGCTTTTAGCGTTAAGCTCACCTTTGCCATAACCTATCCTAGTTTCAAGTTTTCCATATGTTTCATATGGACATTAAGAATTAAAACGATGAAGCCACACAGAACGATTGTAAGTAATAAGTAAATCATTTAATTGAAATCACAGCTGGCCTGCCTCTAGTCGAGTCAACGTTCGCTGGATGCGAGTTAATTGAATTGGGACCACGAGACGACCGCGTTATGGCTGCCAAGTTGTTATGACACGCGATGAAGGCTTTTAACTTCTGACTGGAAACAATATGAAGGATCATCGACATACGTTACGAGTTTCAGGTGAAGGGTGACACGACATGTATAATAGATAAATAGCATCCTTACCATGTGGATGGATATATATCTCCCATTCATTCCAGCACAACGAATGGAGGCCATATTTGCCTTGGACTCTACTGCGCTCATAATAAATGAGAATGAACGTAATAGTTAAGTCGTTAGTATAAGAGATACAAAGTTGCTCTTGGTGGCCACCAAAATTTGTTTTCGTATCTCTTCCTAAGATAGGACCCAAACGTGTGCATTTTAGAAATTCCTTTATTTAACATAATTACTCATATGATAAAATAAGTGGTGGCGCTACTTTAGCTCCTGTTTCCGCCTTAACACAATAACGAATGCCTAGGTGTCTTTCTTCTAGACTAGACTCTCATAATACCTCGTCGGCCACATCATCTCTTTCCATTTGACGATAATGTCGATAATGCTGTTCTGAACAACCGGATGTGACCCTAAACTAACACATCAACCTTGTTACAACCAAACCAGTGACCACGTGATCTGTATGCAGCAACGACAAATCCCATCCAGGCAAACCACTTAGTTTACCCAATCAATGCAAGGTACAATAACGGCTACACAGGGAATCTCATTCCTCCAGCCAATCAGAGCGCCAAACATGTTTACTTGAACCGAGAATTTAGATTGATAACAACTCCTACCTAAGGATACAATGCTCCTTGCTACCTACCCACGTTAGTGTCAAGTCATCCAATTAAAGCCAAAATCGCACACCAACAAGACATTATATACAAGGTGGGTACTAAATAATAAAATAAATAATTCTGGACATTCCAAACAGCATCATCTAGCCTCAAGCTAAGCAGAGCTAGTGTTATGGGTACTAGATAATTGATATAGTCAATACAATATATTACTTAGACCTTTACCCACATACCTTTTTAATTATAGACAGAAAACACCCAGAGCCCCGGCACTTAAAGAAAGGATTGAGACGTAATCTCACATCACATCCATTCAATGAACTATAAAACATGAGATGTTGACGTCATTGTCAAACCCATTCTATAATAAATTACTTAGGTTACACAAAAATGACGCTCCTTCTTTGGCAGTTGTGCAATGTTGAAGATAGACCAACACAAGGGGATCAGGAATACACTACTCAGAGAAGGCAGAGGATTAGTGAATTGCACTCTGAAAACAACTGCGAAAACAACGCCCATAGGTGTACTTATAAGCTTTTTGGTAACTGGTTCCAACTGCCAATGCCAGCAAATTTTAGTTTCATTACGCTAATTGTTTAGGTACATATGCATATTATTTTCATTACAACTGTGGCTGCAATTCCAATCAAATATGGATTTATGATCAGTAAAGATGAATCCGGAAATATGTCACGCATACTGATCATTATTGCCGCTATTTATTCTTTTGTAATCTTAGTTTAAACAAAGAGCAAAGAAAATATTAAGATTGAAGACACTAATACGTTTGAATTGACCAGCTGATGCTTTAAAGATAAATCACGGACAATGGAAGTATTGCCCAGATAAAAACCAGTAAAAAAGAAAATAATCCTGTCAGAGACACAAAGGTCAGGCAAAAAGCTTTGAAACACAACACGAGTTTTCTTAACCAAAGGTCAGCATAAACCCATTTCAAGCCAGCTATAAACTGACCACTAAAAGCTAACGGAGAGATTACCTGTCCGATGCAATATCCAATAACTCCCACAAAGGCCTTGCAGAATATCTGATAGCTCGGCTGGATTAGGTTTGTTGTACACAGTAGTGTATCAGTCCTGGGTAAGTAAGGGTTACGTGCAAAAGTTTACGATGACGAAAATGTGGGATTGTCTACCACATAATGTGTAATATCAACAGATGAAGAAGCAAGTATAAGGGGAAAACGTTCATGTGAATGATAGATAAAAAACATCAACCTATAACTCAGTCCACTGAAGGACAACATAAGCGCTTTATTTGCTCTTACTAGTTGGAAATATCTTATTCCCTACACTGGATTGGCGCATTGGGAATCAAGTGTACTTATTAATGAAGTGGTCTTTATTTAGGAACATAAACAAGATGCTAAACCATAAGAACAGTGATGATGATGAGGGTAGTAGTCTTCAATTTCGATAAACATAATTATCTTCGGGCTGAAAACGAAGTCAGTTTAATACAAAAATTACAAAGAACGTAGTCCAGAGTCCAGTGTAAATCAAAAAGCCTTCGTATCTTTTGACAACTTTATTCCATTTCTTCGAACCCTCAATTATTTTCAGGGAAAACAAAAAGGTAACAATTTCAAAGCATCCCCAGGCATTTCTAAATAACAACGTCAAAGTATTCACGTAATTCCTCAACAGTTCTCTAGCTAATTAAAGGTAACAAACGCGAAACATCCAAAAGGCCAAAAAAACACTCAAAAGCAATCGGACACCGTTTACTTGGGACTCAAGGAAGCTTGCTCAGGGTTCTTTCCTTGTTTTTCTTGTGAAAGTCATCGCACAATTCGTTAGATTTTTAATGATGTTTACGCCTTGTTTTTTAATGATACGCCTTGTCGTTGGTTTATAGAGGGATTAATACAGAACTAACCTAAGCATAGCTCTTCTCTTACTTTATAGAGTTTTATATCGTTCGAATTAAGTAAAATACAGTAACCTAAACTAGCTAGCGCCTAAAAGGAGCGAAATTATGCCTGAAATATTTTTGGAATTTCTGAATTCCATAAATTATTTTGTATAAATTTTTTATGTTGTTGAAACTATCTAAGTGAAATGTTTTAGTTTATAAATTATTTCTGAAATATAGTAGCCAATTCATCCTGATCTAAAAAAAATTATAAAATTTTTTTCTCTTAAATTTATCTTCCCTAATAAATAACTAATTGATTGGTATCACTTTGATTCCCCAAGTGCGTGATTAAGTACACTGCTTCCTATAGATATTTTTGATTTCGAGACGCTTTCTTTCTCTTAACAGAAATAAGAAATTCAATTCCCAAAGTGTATTTTTTACGTTCTTTATTTTGGGAAAAAGATCTCCATTAATCAATTACAATAAAATTTTCGAAATAAGAAAACATGTTCTGCTATTATTGGTCAACGACGAAAGTTACTATGGCTCAGAATGTATTAGTTAGAGGCAAATGTCCCCTATTCGGTCATGTAACAAAATATATTGGTGGGACTCTACATACTCATACCCTTTGATATCCATCACAATAAATCAGAAACTTTCGGGCACGAGACAGTTTACTATAATGGTGCGATAAATCAATGCGACGTCTTTCCTTAAAGGAGAATAAAATGCTCCTTTGATCAACTAGATAGAGCCGTGTTCAGTGGCTTTGGAAAAGACATGAGCTTTGATGGAATTGTCACATAGCAATTTAGCTGACATACAGAAAAGATGCAGTGAGTGATTAAAAATGAGCGATTTCCAGAGAAAAAGCCATATCGAAATCATGAAAGAAATAATATTAAATTCCTTTTCAGAAGAGTTTCCAAAATACGAAAATTTATACCAAGACCAAGACCGGGATAGAACAAATTTACTTCGATAGAAGTCGAAGATGTCCGTTGGATATCAAACACTTTGATATAGTGTACAAAATATCTCATTGGAAAATACTTGGTGGCTGGGTTTTAAACCCAACTGATGCGCGTGAGAAATTGGGTACCATACCACCCTCTAGGGTAGATCAAATATCTAATAGCTCTGACTAGATGCCATCCACCATTTCTAGTAATAACGTCCCAACTTCAAGCAATTCAAACCTGCAATCGGGCATTCTCTGCTCATTCGCCTAGGAAAGCCGTCTTATCTTGAAAGCCCTGTGACGTAAAGCCTTGGTTTTGAGCGGGTCCCTAAGTGCCGTTTATTTTGACAATTGTGAAACAGCGTTGGTTGCTAATGGCTGCTGCTATAAGGATTAGGTGTTAAGATGACATTTTAGTGCTGCGTAGCAGGGAGAAATTCTAAATCGTTTTAAGACTCATTGTTTGACTTGGGCTGTACCCACGTATTTTTTTGTGGTCCTTTTATTGGAAATATTTCCGTGGCTATGTTAATCTTTGTTTATTCGGTGGTATTTAAACAAATATTTTTTTTTTTTACTAAATATTACTTAATCCTGGAAAATTCACACAGCATGACCTAGCCCCAAGCTCAGCAGAACTTGTGTTGTAGATATAATTATATAACTACTCATATACATACAAGACAGATAGTTTTAGTCATATGCAGAAAACACCCAGAACACCCTGAAAATGTCTGCCTATTTTTAGTAATAACCAGGAGAAAAGCACCAGCCTAAATAAAACTAAACTCATCCAACAAAGCAACTGTGTTCAGACCCCGTGTCAGCAATTTCATAGAGTTTCACCCACCTAATAAAGTAACAAATCTTCTGGTTAAACCTTCTTCATTTGATCCAAAACGATCGATAACAGCGTGTTTGTCAAAGAACCTTGGCTTTTATTAACTTGTTGCTTCGTATCAAAGGCACTATCAAACTGTTTTATAGCGATATAATGTTGTAAACGCTGTCAGTCTCGGTGGGAAATCCTAAGATATCAAAATTGATCTTGAACTTGGGGTTAAAAAGCTATTATTTTTATAAAATGACATGAAAATGTTTAACATAGTTTTGCGTTTGATAGAATTGAATTTTCACCACATAGATTAGCCGACGCATATGCGAAAACAACTCTAGAATAGAATAGGAAACTCTTTATTTTACTTAGATTTACCACAAAAAGAAAGAAAATACTGCATGTACTGCGACTAAGTATAAAGGGCGGCCTTTTCGCTGAAACCGATCTCACCAGGGGATGTAAATAAAATACACATATATGGTGAAAGTTCCATTAGATCAATTTTTTTATAGTAAAGGAAATGAAAACGAATACCTACATTACATACCATAATACCTACATAACAAAACTACGATGTCTTACGTAGGTGTATTACAGAGAATAAACTATTATTGACTAAAATTTTACATTAATATGAACATTGCAAAGTTTGTGAATGGTTGAATAGTTTTCGCGTAATTGACTGTAATTAAACTCATACAACAGATTTCCGGATTTATCCCATTCCTAAAGGATTAAACAAACCTTTACCAATCCCTCTTTAACCTTTCATTATCATTATCGGCCTATATTAGTCCACAGTTGGACATAGGCCTCCCCTAACGAGTGCCATAGCGCCCTGTCTTCAGCTTGCCGCATCCAGCATCTTACATAAGTCTTTCATTTCACATTTAGCTTTCTTTTATTCTCTTCACTTCATAATACCCATATCGCAAGTTTACGGTTCGCCACGTGCGCCGGCGTCGATGTGACGTCATTACCGTAATAGCGGTAGCGCTAGCTACGGTACCGTGGTGATAGGCTCATTATGTGGTTGGATTCCGTAAGGAGCTGACGTAACGCGTTTGCTCTCAGAAATGCGGATGGTGGGGTAGGTACTTAGCGCTGGACGTTATGGGATTTGATAGGAATTTTGTGAATTATACATACAGTTATTTAAATGTATAGTCTAGAACTCAATGGCTTTAAAGTGTATAGAAGTTCGTAGTTATTAAAATTCTTCTCCATATGTTAGAAGCGGCTTCCTTATGAATAAACGATGGAACATGTTACCCAATAATATACAAGGTCGTGTAAGAGTTGACCTTAAAATTATCTTTGACTAGCATCTGCCCGCGGCTTCGCACGCTTTATTTCTATGGAAACGTTTCAATGCTATTTTTATCCTAAGGGAAGTGATTTATAGGATGAAAAGTAGCCTATGAGTTATTTCAGGGCTAGAACCGTTCTATTCAAAATTTCAGCCCGATCCGTTAGGTAGTTTTTGCGTGGAAGAGGAACAAACATCCATCCATCCATACAAACTTTCGCGTTTATAATATTAGTAAGGAACGTTTTTGAACCTTCTCGAAAATCGTTAAGAGTAATAATCCTCCTTAAGAGGTATTATAGTATATCTTAAACGCACTCACCGTCTTTTGAGCTGAGCTTTTGAGTCCCGTTTTAAAGCACGGGTAGAAAGCACTGTTTCAGTTGACGACCGATGTGGCGCGGTGGGCGAAGGTCCGCCTGCGACGCAGGAGGTTGCGGGTTCGATTCCCGCCTCGGAACAAATTTGTGTACGATCTGCAGAAATTTGTTCCGTTGGTCTGGGTGTTTTCTATGTATAATAAAAAATATCTATTTATGTAATATATTGTATTAAGTATATCAGTCATCTAGTACCCATAACACAAGCTCTGCTTAGCTTGGGGCTAGATGATGTTGTGTGGATTGTCCGGAATTATTTATAATTTATAATTTATAAAAAGTTTCCCTGAAGATATTTCTCACCAACGAGTGCGAAAGTTCATATGTTTGTAACTCCGCACATTACCTCCCACACCATCTTTTATTCACAACCAAAGCTATACCCACTGTGTCATTAGGTCAGTGTGATTTTGTTACCAGTTTACCACCCACACCGTAATCAACATCATTAGGTTAGTATTTAGGCTCAGATTTAACAAGTTTACTTTAGCTGGTGGGAGGTAATAAGGTACCTAGAACCTACTCTAGTTTTTTAGAATAAAGTTCTGGTAAAACTTGGGACAGACAGAAGTTTAAGATGGACTAAACAAAGATTACTATTTTAGTTAATTTAAGGATGGTATTACTATTTAATATCTAGCTTCTGTGCGTGGCTTTGCTTAGGGATACTTATATTAATTAGGTAGAAAAATATTATTTGAACCCAAGTCGGTATGATCGTTTTATAGAAAGTTTGCCTTTGAAGAAGTTGATTTCTTAATCTGTAATTTCATAATGTCGAAAATGACTATCACGTAGGTACATATAAAATACATAACTATTATTTATTTATACATACATATTATTATGGTAAGTGAATTTATTTTCGAAATTTAATTTTATTATAATTCGACGACCGATGTAGCGTGGCAGACGAAGGTCTGCGGAAGGTTGCGGATTCAATTCCCACATAATAATGTTAATAGTAAGTTTACATAAGGTCTTATGATTAATAAGGCTTTGTAATAAAGGATTTATCTATCTAATTACTGCATTATTAGTTCTGGGGTTCTGGGTGTTTTCTATATACAATAAAATATATCTATGTAGTATTAAGTATATCAGTCATCACTCATCACATACCCATAACATAAGCTCTGCTTAGCTTGAGGCGAGACGATACTGTGTAGATTTTCCAGAAGTTTTTTATTTATTTAATTTAAATCGATTTTCTTCCAACATTAACTTATTCAACCAACAAAGCGTCTCGCCATCATAAATCTTCGTCTATCAAACAATTCAAGGTAATTTCCAGGCAAGATTTATACGTAACCAGGAAGTGAAGCCTCGGGGATTCATCTCCTGTACTTCCTATTTAAACTGGAGGTGCGAGGGGAAGGGGGAGGGGTAGAGGCTGTCCCCTTCTTCCGACCTTTGTCTCGCACGTTTCCGGAATAAGCATCGACTAGGTACAGTGATGAAGGAAAGAACTTGAGCTATTTGAAGCTTTAGAATTGATTTTTATGAATGAAATCACAATTTTTGATGCGATGAGACTGGAATATGGAATATAGCGGATATTCGTAAAAATCCGGCCTTTTTTTATTCCGATTTCAGAATTTATTTTATCTAGGTAAGTTACACAAAAATGTATGAAATTAGTATGAAACTACGCGCGTAATTGCATTTGAAACCCGCACATGATGCAGATCTACATTCACCCAACGCCACTAGATACGCGCGGTGCATCGATACGCAAAATGCATCGTGGCAGTGTGTAAACTGCCTTCGATCCGACTTAGGTGTTTTGTACGTGGTTGTACCAATGCCAAACACACTTGTTTCAAAAGTGAAAATAATATTTTTTCCCATCTCTAGAATACTAAGTATAATGGTGGCATGTGTTGCTTAGGGAATAAGTTCTGAAAGACATAAGAACTCCGAGTCTAGACATTGTCTGTTTTATTATGAAAGCCTAGGGATTGCAGGTTCGGGATTGCAGCGATGGAATATCTGTAAATATTGTATTAATGTTTGTCAATCAATCAAATAAATAATTCTGGACAATCCACACAGCATCATCTAGTCCCAAAGTAAACTGAGTTTGTTTTATGTTTAGATAAGTAGTATGTCATTTTGATAATACTCATTTGATTGCAATTTAGTTTGAAATTTGACTTATCAATAAGTGAATTAAAAGGCGAGCTTTGTAAGCCTATAGAAATAAACTTTTATTACTAGTTTTTGTCGGCGGCTTCGGTGTTTCTATAGAAACGTTAGATGGTTATTTATATTCTAGCTCATGGAAACTGTTTTATGAGATAAAAAGTAGTATGTTTTATTTAAGGCGTAGAACTACGTCTATCCATTATCACAATATAAGTTTCAGCCCGACCAGTTCTATGGTTTTGGCGTGAAGAGATAACTAACATACATCCATCCATACATACTTTTTCATTTATTCAATTAGTGTGATACTGTGATGTACCTACTATAAATTGTCAATGTATGATGCTGATCTAAAACAAATCAGAAGTAGGTAGATACTGTCAGAACAACAGCATCGCGTCGCACGCGCATCCTAACAGTTTAAATTGGATAATAGTCGGGGTCATGTTAATTGTGACATTACGTAGATATATTCACATCCATAAAAATATATATAACTATATACTATCTTACATTATATACTACAAGCTGCGCCTCTCGCTTCACCCGAGTTGATGAGATGTAGCCTGTTCTATTCCAGGCCTAGAACTATTTCTATTCATACAAATTTCAGCTCGACCAGTTTAGCAGTTTTGGCGCGAAGAGATAACTAACATCCATCCATCCATACATACTTTTTCATTTATAATATTAGTTTGATATTGTGATGCAGGTACTATAAATGTCAAATGTTTGATCTAAAACAAATCAGTAGTAGGTAGACTCTGTCAGATCAACAGCATCGCGTCGCACGCGCATCCTAACAGTTTAAATTGGATAATAGGCGGGGTCATGTTAATTGTGCCATTACGTAGTTAACCGCAATGGTATTGTTGGCTTCCATGACTGATGATAACGTATGGGTTAAATCATCTGGTATTTTAGAGATTAGACTATTAGATGACAAGGATTCAGTGACATTTTGAAGGTTGCGAGGAACCGGTCCAAGTGGAGAGCGCAGGATTGGATATATTTATATACTAGCGACCCACCCCGGCTTCGCACGGATGTATTACACATGATATAACCTTCCTCTTGAATTAATCTATCTACTCTATTTACAAAACCCGCATCAAATTCCATTGCAAGCATACTAGGGACAGACAGACAGAGCGGGAAGCTACTTTGTTTATACTACCTACGTAACGTAGTGATAGTGATTGTACTGGCTGAGCTCCTCGCTTCACTCGAGTTAAAATAGATGTAAAATAGCCTAATATTTTATTCCAGACTTAGAACTACGTCTATTTAAAACTTCAGTCCGCTCCGTTCAGTAGTTTTGGCGTGAAACGTAACAAACATCCATCCATCCAAACTTATCATTATGTAAGTAATATGAGTGTGATAATGATATATGATAAAAATATCTATGTTCCCTATGTATTAAGTATAATATGTAGGTATATCATTCATCCAGTACCCATAACACAAGTTCTGCTTAGCTTGGGGCTAGATGATGCTGTGTGGAGAAAAGCCGCCCACAGCAAATAATGCTGGACTTATTTATTTATTTATTTGTCCTGCAGTGGGCGGTTTTTGAGCTGATCAGGAATAGAACCCCTCATCCATCCATCCATCTCATCGAGCGTTTCTACAACTAAGCCATTGGTGCTCATTCACTCATAAACGCATGACTTTGCATTTTTTATTTCTTACGTCAACCTGGAAATCATGGTCTGAATTTCAAATGGCCACTTTGTTCAGGGAAATGAATAGGTACTCATTTCTCTACCCAATTCATTTAAACAACTCAACGGAAGTTTCTTTTCCCTAGATAGATTCGCACCAACGTTTGTACTAATAACATATACCTACAGGTGGTAGATATTTTAGTTATTTTTTACAAACACATGGTTTACTTATAATAAATAAATAATGCCGGAGAATCCACACAGCACCATCTAGCCCCAAGCTAAGCAGAGCTTATGTTATTACTAGAGGTATATGACATACAAAATATCATACATTACATACATAGATAATTATATTTTATTCTGCATAGAAAACACCCAGAACACTGGAACAAATACGTGTAGATCGTACATTTGTTCCAAGGCGGGAATCGATGGACTATCCACCACGCCATCACATTAATGAGATGTTTTAGAGCATGTAATTGTAAATTGTAGTTTATTTTTGAAATGAATTCTAACGATAAATTATGTTTAACTTTTAGAATAGTCACTTACCATAATGACTTTCACAGTAGTTGTGCAATCATATTAATTTTATTTAAGTGTAGGTGGATAACCTTTAAGACAGTGTTGGGGCCTAATGACCTTTCAATGGCCAACAGGCGTTGATGACCAGTTTATTTTGTCCAAAATCATTGGCCAATAGGTCATTTACTTTGATCGATGGGTGGTCATTTATTAATGTGTCACCACCACACCAAGAGACCTGTCTCGATTCGAGTTTTATATAGTTTTTTTTTCATTCATAGCATGATAAGTATCCTTCATGTTTGAAACAATTTTTGCGGTCTTGGTTGATTTTTATCGAATGTCTGTAAAGTTGTATAGATCCAAATCATAGGATTTTGCACCATAATCATTCGCCTACCCTGCCGCCGCATTGTCTAACTTAAAAGATTACCAGTTAAATTCTAATAGATTACCGTGGTACAATCGAAGTCCAGGCTAAGTTTCAAATGTCAAAAATGAATCGATCTCGATTTTCAGTTAAGTTAGACAATAAGGCCCATGGTCTCAGTAAATCAGTAAATCAATATCTTTATTTCTTTAAGCTTACAAAATAAGCACTTAGACAAGTCAAATTTAATACTATAGGTACATAATTATCAAAATAATGTAAGAAATAAAATGATAATTAATTTTCAGTTCGCTTCAATATTTTGTCCACTTCACACACTTCAATATTTTGTTTTGTTGTAGTGGAAGAAGCGAAATAGAAGGAAATTACAATCAAGAAATTGAACAAAAAAATCTGGTATACAAAATTGAAAAAGTTGAGTTAACTGCAGACGGTTGTAAACACTCTAGAGGTAGTTCAACTGATCTATATCAATACCAGTCGTCGCGTCCCCAAGACACTGGCTGCATTACCACGCTGTATGGCAAAGCTGATGCGCTGAGCCAGATACTTACCAGCTCTCGGGTCACGCGTCGCATCGACCAGACGCTCAGGTAATGTATAATAATAACATAGTTAAACAACTGTAAAATGCGACGTCAATAAAGAGTTGTACGAACGGCCTGGTAACTTCCTCCGTTACGCCATATAAAGGCAAGTCTTCTTGCATCTTTGAGAACCCACGTAGTCATTAGGAACCGCCTTTTAGTATGTAATGTATGAGTCTAATGGCTTGCTAATGGGACATGTAGGTTCTGAAAGTTTTTAGTTTATTTTTATGTTTTCCGTGCTTTCTCAAAGAAAATGTAGGTTATATTTTTATGTTTAATATAAAACACATAGCGCAGCGAACTAATGATGTATGTAAACAAATAGCGGAAGTTAAAAAAAAGTTTTTTTTTTAGGAACCCCGTTATCATCTTCAACTTATAATAGTCCACAGCTGGGCATAGGTAAAGCCTGAATTCATTCACAGAAACGAGGACGAAGAGGGTCCTACACAACGTTAGGCGAGATACGATTGCGTTACAAATAAATAATTCTCATTCGTCCGTTCGTCTGTGGCAGTTACACCACCTACAGTGTTTACGTGGCTCTGCTGTAATTGATCTAAACAATCATATCGCAGGGAATATCTCCTCAAGTTGCTACACGTACTTACAAGTTGGAGATACCTTAAGCCCTTCCTACACAAACACCTACTGCTCGGGTGAATCTACTGTCAAATGGCTTATATTATGATCATTGAGTTGTAAGTTGATGCTTTTGGCCAAATCTCCTGGCTAGTCAAACTCAAAGTGCTTTCTTTACCTTTTTTTTAGATCTTACAGGACTCGTGGACACGCCAGATGTTCAAAAAATTACTTTCACATCAATTTTCATCAATGAATACATAAATTTCCACGCGCGGGTAAAGCCGCACAGCGCAGCTGCAGTATATTATACCTCTATTACAGAAAACCCTGAAAAAATATATACATATATACATGTATGTAGGTGTACATGTTTGTGACGTAAGTCTCGAGGCGGGAATCGAATTCGCAACCTCCTGCAGGCTGACCTTCGCCCACTACGCCTCATAGTTCAGAAAATCGAATAGGAAGTTGTAAACTTTCCTTTCTGGAAAGAGGAAGGAAAGAGACACACCCCAAACATTCCCAATCCATTCTCGACAAATACACTGTAACTGAACTTAGCTACTTGTTACCGCTTCCTTTCCTATATTTCGTCTCATTCTGTGTATAAGGGCCATTATCCATAGCCCCGGCAAGATGTGTCTATTCGGCTGGTCATATTTTATAGCCAAGCGACGACGAAAACTGATACATCTATGTGTATAATTTTTTTTATCGTATTATTATGAAGAGTTTAAAAACTTGAAGTAGAAAAAGTCTAAGAGAACTTCGCAATTTGCTTGTTATCGGCTGGAATGCAGTGACTTTTGTAATATTCCTTATTTCTAGATTATTTTATATGTATGCAGAATCGAAATCGATTCAAAGTAAAAGAAGAACTGAAAATTCTAGAGTACCGTTCTATGTCAATATCTAAAATCACTATCACTACATAGTATAAAATAAAGTCGCTGGTTCTGTCCCTATGTCATTATGTCCCTTTGAACGCTTAAATCTTTAAAACTACGCAACGGATTTTGATGCGGTTTTTTTTAATAGATAGAGTGATTCAAGAGGAAGGTTTATACGTATAATAAAAACATGCGAAGCCGGGGCGGGTCGCTAGTAGTAGATAATCTTTGAAAATTCACACATACCTAGTCAACTAGACACAAGCTAAGCAGATCTGGTGGTACTAGATTACTGATATAGGTATTTAATAAAATACATTACGTAGATAGATGTTTTTATTATAGGAAACACCCGGAACAAATTAAGCACGAAGAATGTTACAGTAAAAAGTATTAGATAAAATGATAGGACCCTTATTTAAATGAGATAAACGGGTAGGAAGAGAGTAATTTGAGCAGATAAACTCTATTTCCACGCCACCGAGCACGACTAATGATGGCGAAAGAAATGCATAAAGCGAACTAATTGCGCTGACCGAACTGTTCCAGATAAATAAATAATGCTGGACAATCCACACATCATCGTCTAGGCCAATCTAAGCAGAGTTTGTGTTATGGGTACTAGATGACTGATAATTAAGTATATTTTAATACATTACATAGTTAAATATTAATGAACAGAGATTAAGGGTGACGAAACTAAATCGAGCTGTGCTGCGCTGTACTGCCCTGTGCTATGCTTGGTCAACAGATTGACGCAGCACAGCACAGCATGGTTAGTTTGTATCTTCATTAAAACATTAGACGAGCGAGTTGACGTTGACACAGCACAGCGCAGTACAACGCAGCACAGCTCGATTTAGTTTTGTCACCCTAATGATGGATTTTCCCCAAAATCGGCTATAGATCTATCTTTTTTAAAGATAAAAATGTTACTAATTATCTACTACGGTTTCAAAGAAAGCTATAGAAATATAAGAAAATATAAGAAAGCTCAATTTTGCTATTAAACGTTTATTATATTCAGTTACAGGTCTACAGTTTACAAAAAATATTTTAAAGTGTGATACTTTTGCAGACCAGTGAATGTTGATAGTGAAATAAAGTAAGGGAAGTAAAGATGGGTATAACAGGCATGAGGTGAAGGCTGAATGGTGCGCAATGCACCATAGCAACTGCCTTGCGATTGCCTTGGAGATGTAAGGTAAGGGTCAATGACGGCCGATGTGGCGCGGTAAGCTAAGGTCTGAAGGCCTGGCAACACAGAAGGTTGAGATTTCGATTCCCTCCTGAAATTTAAGTTTAGAATCTGGCCTTAGTCTTATCTTGTTTGGTTTTTTATCCGGAGCGAAAGGTATAGGTTTCTTCATGGGTTTTTATGCCTCCTAACGAATTTACACATATACACCTGAAACTGTGAAACGTCGAAGCACTCAAGACTCAAAGCATGGTAAATTCCGTTGTAAATTACTTTAGGCCTCCACCACACAACCGCGATTTTGAAGCACTTTATTACGATACTTTGTTTGCAGCACATTTTGTACTAAGGACGCATACGATCTTAGATACTACTACGATTTGATCGAGGCGATAGACAGCTTATCCAACGAGTTTCCGCCTCCTGCCATTTGGCGACACTCAGCTGAATCTTGCGTTTTGTGATTTTTGCGGAGGGTGTGCTTCGGGCCTTCGGCGGGGCGCGCGGCGTCTTAAGCCGCGTACAGATTGCTGTAACGTAACATGCAATGTATCACGCAATGAAAGAATTTGCCGTCCACACTGTCGCAATGTATCATGCAATGTAACAGAAATCACACAGTGTGGACGCCTCGCGCGCACGAACCGCGCACACTACG
Source organism: Eupithecia centaureata (assembly GCA_944547425.1). Lineage (NCBI taxonomy): Eukaryota > Metazoa > Arthropoda > Insecta > Lepidoptera > Geometridae > Eupithecia > Eupithecia centaureata. Next base: position 4,282,844 of record OX155702.1, on the reverse strand, counting down.
CGCACGAACAGAGCATTTCAACCCATGCGCGCCGCGATCCGCCATTTGTCGGTTTTTTCGCCGAACACAAAGGTGCGCGCAGTGTGCGCGGAGCGCCAGTGTGGACGGGTTGTTTACTCGAACGCGCGCGAACGTTGCAAGAATGGAAGAAAACACAGCTACAGCAGAGCCGTTTACGTTACGTTTGTTTTTCACATGATTGATGATAATCATTGAAGCATCGACAATCATCGTAGCCAGTAATAATTGTATAATAAATTATCTCCGCGTGTTCTCGGCAGACTGAGCTATGTTCGCGGCGCGCATGCCGGAAAAGATGCGAACAAGTACCTGCTCAGTTCGTGCGCGCGCTGCGTCCACACTTATGAAATGCTCCTTTCATGTTACATTGCATGTTACGTTACAGCAGTCTGTACGCGGCTTTAAATCGCGCCAAGACGAGCGTCTAAATCGCGGCTGCATGGTGCAGGCTTTAAGTTTTAACTAATACCAATGATAATTTTAATACTGTTATGGTTCATTCAAATATCTGCAGATCGTACACTTATTTTACATACCGTATCCTATTAAGCATGTTTTTTCTCATAATAACCTATATTATTTGTTACCTACCATTCATACACATGTTCTTTGGCAAATACCTAAATATCTTTATCTTCACTTCAGCTTCGTGGAATTCGTTACTTTTCAGGCCTCACTACATTAGCGTCGGATTAAACAAACAATTACATTACCCCTTTCCAATTTCATTATTACATAATAGAATTATCATAATAGAGAGTAATATTACAGTTTTATGCTAATTTAGCAATTGTTAACTCAAATATTCAAAATCTCATTATGAATATGGATGGATAACGATTAAAATTACGTGGTATTTTAAGCGTGAAATCATAATACACGCGAAATCATTAGATTGTAGTTTATCAATTTCCAGATCATCCAATAAGTACGTACCATAAAAGCATAAGTTCCTTGATATACCTAAGAATTCAGCACTTACTTTGCAATGAGAAGTAATGTTGATCTTCTAAAGCCCCCAAACAGTAGGACGAATCAGGAAATCAGCATTTATTTTGATTTTACTTTTTCAGTCTATGTTGTTCGAACGCAGGACGAATGCTTCATCGGTAGACCACAGCAGGTCATGTCATCATCATCATCACCCTATACTTGTCCTCAGCTAGGCCTCCCCTATTGTTTGCCATAGCGCCCTGTCCTCAGCCACAGAACCTCAGCTTGACGCATCCAGCATCTGCCAACAGTCTTTCGCAGATCGTCATCCCACCTGGCCACACTAATATATTAGGTCCTTACATATGAAATTGGCGTTTTGTATGGGAGGAACAAAAAGTCGAATATTTTTTAATATAATATATTTAATTTTTTTTTAATTAATCAAAGTATGAACCATTATTTTCTATGCACTTTTGGCATCTTATAGGTAGTTCATTGATCCCTTTACTAAAAAAACCAGTCGGACGGGAATCAATAAAATCTTTGAAGGCGATTTGGACTGCCCCATCGGAGTTGAATTTTTTCCCTTGCAAGAAGTTATCCAAATTTCGAAAAAAATGGTAATCTGTTGGAGCAAGGTCCGGGGAGTACGGAGGATGTCTTAGACTTTCCAATTGAAGCTCTTCTAATTTAGTAGTCGACGCGCGTTTGCCGGTTTGCTTCAGTCAATTCGTGAGGTACCCACCTTTCAAGCTTTTTAATCTTCCCAATTTGCTTCAAGTGAATTAAAACAGTTTTATCACTAACACCGCAGCCTGCAGCTAAATCGGACGTGGTTTGCGATGGATCCGCTTCCACAATAGCCTTCAACTCTTCATTATCAACTTGAGTCTCAGGCCGTCCACGGGGCTTGTTCTGCAAGTCGAAATTTCCAGAACGAAAACGTTGGAACCAAAAACGAACTGTGTTTTCTTTTGCAACACGACCGCCATACACATCATTCACCCTTCGAGTTGTTTCCGCAGCACTAGTGCCACGGCGGAACTCGTACTCGTAAATAATGCGATATTTTAAGTTTTCCATTTTGTAAAATGAGTGACGCAAACAGAAAAAAACAGAAGAAAAAAAACAAATGAATGACGATCATCGAAGCACAAATACATGAGTCTATAGCTGTACAAATTTGAATTTGGAATTCCTTACCAAAGAGGAGAAATTTGTGATTAAAGTGGCCAGTACGAAAAACGCCAATTTCATATGTAAGGACCTAATAGAATAGAATACAAACTACGTTTACACTACGTTATTTTATATTTCTCCAACCATATGTCGTTATGGCCTAGTAGGCCATGAAAAGGTATAATTAAGCTCTTGCAACCGTATGGTGGTCCAGCCAAGAATATCTGACCCAACCTTGACCTTTTCTGTTTGCTATTAGCCCGTACTGTCCCGAAATGAACAATCATTCAGGACTATCGGTCAATATTATTACATAACCTCAATTCTGGAGGGAATTGTACTTTCGGCACAGAAATTACTTGAGACTGTAGTTAGCTATATTATGTATGTTTTGACTGAAAAATATACCTTTTTTTTGTATAATTAGTGTGAAAAATTTAGGGTTCCGATGATAATTCCTATTTGCATAAATGGGTATGGGTGCTCAGAACCCAAAAAATTGATAATGATACTTCAAACAAACAGTTTCATACTGATATTTACTCAAGTCCACTTCATGATTTTGAACTATGTAGACGGTGGTACCTTTTTTATTATACCTATTTAGATAAAGGAATAAAACAAATACTTACACTGCATACCAAAATACCTACATAAACTACAAACATTTTAATATTCCTATATCCTACTAATATTTTAAACGCGAAAGTTTGTAAATATGGATGGATGTTTGTTACTCTTTCACGCAAAAACCACTAAGCGGATATGGATGAAATTTGGCACAGAGATAGATTATAGTCTGGAATAACACACAGGCTATATTTTATCTTGCAATTCCCACGGAAACGGGAATTACACAGGTAACAGCGCGAGGAGTACCTAGTTCATATAATAAGGACTCAAGAGCAGGTAAGTATCTAGCGCAGCGCATCAAAAGCCATACAGCCTGGTAATTGGGACGCTTCCGACTAGTGATATGGATCAGTCAGCAAACAGTCTAGTAGTAGTCAGTCAAGCTCACTGCATACTGTTTGCAACAGTATGCAGTGAGCTTGAATATATTACTTTTAATTTGTTTTTATTCCTTGATTGTAATTTTAATTATAAGTAAACTAGCGACCCGCCCCCGCTTCGCACGGTTTTATTATACAAATAAACCGTCCTCTTGAATTACTCTATCAGAATCTATTAAAAAAAAACCGGATCAAAATCCGTTGCGTAGTTTTAAAGATTTAAGCAGTCAAAGGGACATAGGGAAATAGGGACAGAAAAAGCGACTTGGTTTTATACTATGTATGTAGTGATAGTGATATAGTGAAATAAGGCTTTTTTTATATTTACACACGATAGGTTAAATTAGACCAGAGAGGATTTTGTCCAATGTTATTTGCACTGTATTCACGATATATTGCAGTAATGGCGCTACTGTCACAATTAAAAAAACCGCTTAACTGCGAGTCAGACTCGGGCATGCAGGGTTCTGTACAATTATCCATAAAAACTAAAAAAGAACATGTGTTGTATGGGAAAAATATTTTATTCATTTTTAGATTTTTTTGTTACAGTGGTAACATGAATACTTTATAGGTGAATTTCAAGTGTCTAACTACTACGGTATGTGATATACAGCCTGACACAGTGACATACGGTTGTATCTGCGAAACACTGCTGGCAGGTGCTGGATGCGTCAAGCTGAAGACAGGGCGCTATGGCACTCATTAGGGGAGGCCTATGTCCAGCAGTGGGCTAATGTAGGCTGATGATGATGATGATGACAGACGGACGGACAGTAGAGTCATAGTAATAGGGTCCAGTTTTACTCTTTGGGTACGGAACCCTAAAAATGTAAGTTGAATTAATTATTGACGTAAGCAAATAAACCATCAACAATTAAGACACAAACTATAGGAGTACACTAACGCCGCCGCTTCTAATTTAATCTTATTATTACGTTCAACAAAGGAATTTCCAAAAATCTAAAGTTCAGTTTGTTATACCTATCATAACCTTTTTTTAATGCACTTTACAGTATGTAGTTTTTTTGTGTAATACTACTAAAGGAAGAGATACGAAAACAGAGTTGGGTGGCCATCAAGAGCAACTTCGTATCTCTTCCTAAAATAGGTAGATAGAATTTCGAAATTGGTTCAGTCATGAAAAGTTATGGCGGAATTAAATAAGCTATGAACTCCATTTTTGTCATGTAAAAAAACCGTTTGTTTGCCTTTCCATTGGTAGGTTTTCCGCAAAAGAGGACACAAAATAGGCAATATTTCATTTCTACTCTATATCATTATAATAAACCAGACATTACGCATCATTAGTTACAAAATAAATAGAAATAGAAGAAAGATCTTTATATCATCCCTCAATGTTCAAAATGTTTCCAAAAGATAATCAGAAAAATCTCGTAACAAGAAAAATACGTAATAAGATCATGCGTCTTATCCAAATCTTCAATATTTTATCAGTATTGTTATCCTCATCGTTGATATGAATTTATCTAAACCGCCTTATACAGACGATAACGGTGACTTTATGAAATTGCAAAACTGTCTCTTGAAACAGCAAACATTTCTTTTGAAACTGCAAAATTTTCTTTTGAAACTGCAAAATTTTCTTTTGAAACTTCAAAATTGTTCGAAAGTAGATAAGAGACTTCATTTTAGGACGCCAACGAAACATCAAACTCATTATGAGTTCAGTATTTATTAATCATAAAGCGTTCATTTCCATCTCCATTTTCAGCAATTGTGACTTACTTAATATGTGTTCTCATGAGATGCATTTCCACAGGCCATTATTGGCTGAATCACCTCATTTTGTACAATGAATTTATCCACACCAATGGGCCAAATATAAACAGAGCGCTTTGATACCAATTTAATATACGCCCAGGACCAAGCCAGATCATTGAAACTTCTGGAATGACACCATTTCAAACCTAAATAAACTGAAAGTAAATTCGGTTAACACAGTTATGTTTGTTACGTAATAATGTGTTGTACAAAATGGGCGACTTGGGTAAAGTTTAGAATAACTTACATATCAACAACAAAACAATAGACTATTAAATGAAATTGTGGTTCAAACAATATCACGGATGTTGGACTTAACATACCTACTTTTATCTGTAGGGGTTTTATTTACTAGATACGTTTTAGTTTATAAAGTTAAAAGTAAGTACGTAACGAAGTACATGATAATCAGAGACTCGAAGTGACAGAAATATTTAAATATAGGGTAAACCACCCATATATTGGCACTTTAAGCGCTGTTACAAAACAAAATGCCTGAAAATCTAAATTCACTGAAATAAGATTCCTAAAAATGCGTTAGACATTAGAGATGTAATAAACTAATGTTATTTACCTTCTAACAGACGGGATATTTACGCGCAATGTTATTATTTTAAGTTTTTTTCAAAACGTGTATCTACACCATTTATTGGCAGATATTGACCCATTATTGGCACATAGAAACCCAATTATTGGCAGTAATGCCAATAATTGGTATGTAAAGGTAATCCTATTATTGGCCCCACATAGCCAGGTTGACATCAGGGTATATTAAACAAAATTCATAGGATCTAGACAAAGGTTTATTATGTACCTGATACCTGTTAGGTACTTATAATATTCTTCGTGCCTATAATAATATTTAACCAGTTAACATATTCTTAGGTAAGCCTACATAATATCACATTGACATTGAAATCAGGCTTTAATAAAGTTATTAGGATTGAAACCTCAACTTCTAATCAGTCTTCCGATTCGGCTAAGATCTTTTCCAATTCCGAAGTAGATTTTTTTTAGTCTTAAGAGTCTGTTATTTTTATTTTGTTTGGAGAGTCGGCACGTGACATGGGTGGATCATAAATCAGTCCGCTTTCAGTTATATAAACAACACTTGGCTGAGCAGCTTGTGAGTCAATGTTTACTTCGTCACAATAATCATATTATTCAAAAGGACTTGCACATTGTCTTTCTTTTTTTTTATAAGTACTTGTTGTTTTTTTTGTTGACAACAAGCTCCCAGACAAGGTTAGGGACGCACCTAGTCTCGAAGTTTTAAAATAAGACTAAAAAACTGGCTTGTAGACATACGACTGCTGCTGGTTCGTCGCAGGGGCGGCTTGCTCCTTACGACTGCTGCTGTTCTGACTGGGTAGCTCCTCCCGTCAGGTGCGGATGCTAACTCTCGTAAGCTCGCTGATAAAGCTTAGATCGCTGAACTCCACGGGTTGCTGGTGCGTCCGAAGCTCACAGTACAACTTTTCACTATCGCGCTATGAGTTCTCGAACGGTATCTCGAAGGGCCATGAAGATTTTTCTTTCTGGGCTCAGAGACACCTTATCGCTCGAAGGACCATGAAGAATTATTTCTGGACTCGGAGACACCTTTTTGCTCGAAGGACCATGAAGAATTATTTCTGGACTCGGAGACACCTTTTTGCTCGAAGGACCATGAAGAATTAACAGCTAGCTAATCCTGGGATGTTGATGTAAAAGTCGAGTTTGTCGGTAAAAGCTATATTCAACTTATATACCTAGAACTACGACTAATGATGCTGACGGTATCGCTGCTAGTGATGCACTGTCTGCTGGCTGACCTAGTGACCGCTCGTTACCTCCGCGGTCACGTATGTACTAGCTAGTTAATCTGACCTGCTGAGGCAGCTACCTAGTTTAAGAGCTAGATGCTCGATGTGTATCGAATAGAAGACGTTCTACACCCATGATGAGTTTTAAATTTTAACAAATTTAATTAAATATATTTTTATACCAATTTTTTATAATAATTAAAAATTTTATGACGTGTAATTTGACAAATTATAAATAAAATGTTTATCTGTTTTATTTTGTCCATTCTATATTTTATTTTCTTAGTTTTGTACTAAAATACTTGGCTTGGCAGGAGCGCTTAAGTATTGTTTAAGCTAACCAATAATTAGATTTTTCATTAATGACATGGTGCCAATATTTGGAAAGACGGTTTAAAATGCACAACTAGGAATACACAAGCAATAACGAATCTTTTATCTGTTAAATTACAACTTTAGATAACAAAAAACCATTTCATTAAAAAATCCAATTATCGGCAGGGGTGCCAATAAATTAGAATTATGTCTCTTCTACATACCAAACATTGGCATAGCCTAAAACAAGAAATCAGTATAAATAAATTGTAATTTTTAAGCATAATTATGTTGTACAATTATTACCACATTCATTCAAAACATTCGGCCTGTGCGGATACACTCATATGACCAAAACAAGACTATTTTGAAAACCACTAAACTTAGCAAAAAAATAAAATTTGAAGAGGTTTCGCGGGATTCGATGAGACGCTAAGTTCAAAGGATCATAATTCCGTTTGTATGACATATCATGCAATGACTCTGCCAGCTAAGTGGAATGTAAACCTACCAATTATTTTTTAAATATTTTCTCATTGATCCACCGTACAGCATGCTTAATAAATAGTTTAAATACTCAAGTGCCAATAAATTGGGGGGATGCCAACAATAGGGTGGTCTACCCTATATTATATTTCAATATTTCTAAATATTATATTTAAATATTTTTGTCACTCGTACTACCTACGCAATTTCAGGCGTGTAATCAAATTTATAACCTAAAGCCCTAAAAAAATTACCTAAAAAATCCATAGAGATAATGTTATGATAATCCCTTTATAGGTGAAAGTGTTAATTAGTATGTTGATTCGCTTTGATTTAGATAATGATGAAGATTCAAGTTACACGTGAAAATAGAGCATATTACCTTTGGTAATCGGACTTCAAATAAGAAAAAGAAGCTGTCATGTCGAAGATCTTCAAAATCATAAAGAATATAACGCAGGTGTCTCAAACAAACCGGATATAAATAAGTAACTCAGTCGCCCGCCGAAGGAAGTGTTAACGAACACTCAACGCCCATAAATACTCCCTCGACACCTCATAACTGTACAGCGGGTAACTGGCGCCCAACACGGGGCGGCCTAAACCCCACGTTGGGCACCAATTTTCCATTCACTAACAACGCGTGGAACAAACACCCCAAACATCATTACATTAAAGATCAACCTCCTTTGTTTCGGATTCAATATACGTGATTACTTTCAGTTTACAAACGAAAATAAACCTTGTTGTCACGGTAAAAGATCGTTTGTTAGGCGTTAGGTTTAATAGAAAACACCCTAATGCTGAGGAAGCGAGGGCCGTGAAAAACGTAACTGAGGGAAGGATGTCTGGAGTAGAAGCTAGAGCCTTTTGTTTAGCTAGAACAAACAAAGTAAACACGATTTACTGCACAACTTTGATAGAAATGTATGAGAGAGTCAAGTTACTTGAGGGCTGGGCGTAGAGTAGCGTAGCGGAATAATGTTTATTTTTTGCTTTAAATGTTTATATAAACACCTTTAATATCCCATTTGACAAGTAACAACATGATATAGATTATTTTTGCATAAAGCCTACAATTTTGTAATGAAATGTTGTAGAGTTCAGATTGCACTGACTCATAAAGCACGGATATACTACTTTAAAGAAACCGTAAGAGAAAGTTATTAAGAGTTTCTTCAATATTCTATTTCAAGTAAGAACTTGGGATAACGTGCCCCTAATTTAGTTATGGAGTTGTTTTGTTATTATTATGCATTCTCCTTAATTAAGTAGGTAATTTACAACGCTTTATTATGTGGAACAAATTAGTTAGTAACAGAACAGGTAGATTAAGTCATTAAAATATTTTGAAACAACTTCAGCAATATCAGTAATTATGTCACGGTAACTCTAGTAATATATTTAGTAAATATGATATTATTGGCTCACAAAAGAAAACGACTGGTATTTTCAATTTACTTTTGTAGGAATAGGAAACGAGTACCGTTTGACTTAAACGTAGTTAGACCCGAAAATACGAAATGAACGAAATAAAACTCTTGAGAATGCTTAGAAACATTCGTCTGCCAAATTCTACACCCCAAGGCTACCGGACCCCAGCTTAAACATTAAGAGGTAATAGAGAGTTGAGTAATTGGACAACACCAACCAGACTTGACACCAATTCCTGAAGAATGTTTGCCAGTTCTAAACAATACGAATCAGCATATCAATATTTAAAGTTATAATAGGCATAACCCGGACTATAATATCAAATTATCACTATCCTCCAACTTAGCGAAGTCGTTTGTATACATGTACGTACCTATTTGCTAGCTGAAAACTGACTTACCTGGTGTGCAATGCTGCGAAATGGTGCCCATCATAAAACTAAACACAATGACATAAAAAGAGAATACGAAATTAGAAGAAACTGTGTAGGTATACTGAGAATTTAGCTTACGTATTACGGTATTCTCGTAAGCATAAGAACCGGACAAAAATTTCAACAAAACCAACCCATTTTAGATTGGTTCATATTGATTGTATCTGGTCACGAAAAGGCATCGCACGTTCCAGGACCCTCCGTCTGGCTAGGGGGTAATTTGTCAAGCTCCCGGACCTACCCTCACATCCCCTCGTATAAAAAGCATTTGAATAATCGAAACGATGACGTAGGCCCTGGTATTGGCAATAGGACAGGTGCGGAGGCAATTCGGAAAGTATATGATGGATCAGGGGATTTCGACGTTATTACTTTCGGACTGGTTAATTAGAAAGTTTTGGATGTTCAATTTAGAGTACTGCATGACATTCCGTATGACGTGGGTTACGTTGGGTTAGTTAGATATAGATACTCTATTGCTAAACATTAAATTATTATGCCTGGAGATGAAGTAAAGGGAAATTTGGGATGAAAGCGGCCTACAAGAATTTTGCTTCTCAATTTTCTTGCACAGGAATTAGACCTTTTCCTTTCCAGATTCTTACTCTATGATAAGTCACGTTCAAAATATCGTAATATTTATGTAAAACGTTGCCGATAACAAAATAGTCCATCCGAGCAGCCATTGTTCCAACTTCCACAACACGCAAACTAAGGCGTTACTAAAAAGCTATTGTTCCTGTGATGGTGTAGGTACCGTCGCTCAACACGTTTTGCAATTTTGTTCAGTACGCGTGATCGATTGTTTCCTTATGGGCTCTGACGTACAGAAAATATAATATTTAATTTAGGCAAATACTTTTGTCGTTTCTTCGTTTGAAATTCATTTTACGGTTAATATACAGTTTGTTAGTATCTTGCTTGAGGTATCGTTCATCCTAAAGTGGCTATAGTCAGACTGAAACATTATGAGTGCAAGTGCGTGGATGATAAACAAGGAAATCCGGAAATTTAAAAGAAAAGAAACAGACCCTTTGTTCAATCTACACAAACAAAATATCACAAGTGGGTCTGTAACGATCACGCATGTGGTTTTTTTCATAGTAAAGTTGGCAATGTGACGGTAGTAACGAGTTTATAATTTTCGGTTATTCTAATGGTAATCATAGTAACAATAATGATTTCTGCGATGTTTAATCGTTGTTTTACGACTAAAGCTAAGCAAGGTTATCTTGATATGAGCCCTGGTGAGGTCAGCGCGGGAAGTACCTAATACAAGCAAAATTAGCAACTTTAAGGAGGGCTGCTGAAACAGCAAAATACTTGTTGCCGAACTACAACAACTAAAAGATATACAAACTAAAACTATCTCGATACGTAGGCATTGTATATCTTGTTTAACTCTACTTTCCATGTGCGTAGCAAATTACGAATACCACAGGCAGTAAAGTTATGTAGGATATAGTATTTATTTGTAGGAAGAGGATTTCCAGACCCTTGAAAGATAAGCTTTTAGTTTCGTCTTCGCTTATCACTTCGTCCATTATTATTCAAGGGCAACACCAAGACAAGGGTCTAAAAATCCACATGAGTGAGCAACTCCATAAATTACAGCTTCTGGAAATTACGAGAAAGTTTCGCGCGGACGAGCCTAATAGCAATTTGATAGCTGCTTGCCTAAACAAAATTGTTAACAGGAGGATTTCGCTTTTATACTTTTGGGGAGGTTCTAGTTTCCGGCATAGATGTTGAATGTGTAGGGAGTTGGAGGAGTTTGGAATCCATCAGTACATCCAGCAGTACAACAAGTTGTAGATGATGATAATGTAGGATCCTTGGCAGATGTCATTGGACGATACAAGTCATGGTGCTCAAAGCTTCTTCAGTTTAGTAGGGAAGCGTGTCTTAGCCAGAAGCTTCAAGACGTCGTATGTTTGTCTTATAGTAACAGTCAGATTGTTTAGTATAAAAAATCTAGTATAAAGAAACCTCTGTGAGAAACTTTACGATATATCTAAACTAATTAAAATTCTAATTCAACAGGTTTAAAATAACCATATTTTTGCTATTTTCGAATTAAACAATATCTTACCGTAGATCTTAATTCGTTATCGTATAGAAAATCTTTGTAGTTGTGTCCAAGGCGGTAAGTAGGTAACAGTTGTCTCATACGGGACTAGAAACGGTATCAAAATCTTTGTTGGACAATATTCTCACTAGGTTAGTGCCAACTGTATGCAGATGACGTAATTAATGAATTAACTTTGGTTAAAAGTTTAAAAGAATTCAAATATGTAAGTAAGAAATAGAGCTAATAACTTTGACAAATTAAGTATATAGGATTGATTAGGTTTTTGAAATTGAGTGCCTGGAAAAGTTTATTCAAAGAGGAAATGTTGTTTAAAATTAGTCATCATCTTTGTTAAATACGTACAAATAAACTGATTGCATTGGAAACCGCATCAGCCTAAATCAGTCCACTGCTGGACCTGGCCTCCCCTCCCCTAATGAGCGCCATCAATGACATACTAGGGCACTATTTGTCATCGTTAACATCAAAATCACTACACTCCCCCTCACCAATTAGCTTTCAAAGATACACCCCAGGAACACGGAACGGAGCTCAAGTATCATTGGGGACCAGTGGACTAGAAAATTATAGGGGTTTAGAGCACTCGAGGTAAACCTATTGAAACAATATTGGCGATCGGAGAGAATGGAGGTGAACAAGACTCAGCGGATTTAGATAGAGGATTTACTCTTAGTGGTAGAATAATAGAAAATGCAAAATAAACCGATTTATGACTTCGCTCTGACTATTGAGAACCTCGTTGGCTGTGATTTATTGGACCTTTGACTAATCTTATTACGAACTCGACCAATCAAGAATTAGACACTAAACGAACTGAATGATTTCGAATGCAATTGCTTGATGAAATAGATAAATCACAAACTTTGTAGAAAGAACGAATATATTTTGATGCTTGACTGAAGAGAAAACTTAGTAAATTCCAAAATAAAAATATTTAAAATACAAAAATTTAAAAAAATACACTTGATCGTTACTTCACAATGAGTAGAACAAGTATGAACTGAAACAATCTCATATAATAAAACAAAAACTGTTCTATGTTTTCAGTTGCGGATTCATAAACAAGCAATATGAAATGAACCGAAAACTGACATGAAAATAAACAAAATTGAATGAAACGATAACCTGAATTCAGCATGAAAATCATAAAGAGATGTAAACAGGCATGTTTATTCGGTGTAATGGAAATGTTTCCATTTTAAACCTGAATTTCGAGAATTTAATACCAGAATACTGAATAATTATTCAGGCTTGAATTTTAAGCATGATAGAGTTATTTAAATTAACAAATTATTTGTAGAAGCGAAAAAAACACAAGAGATAATTTTATGAAGAATCACGGTATTGCCGGAAATCTCATATTATGCAAGTCTACCAAAACAAATAAATGAAATTAAACATGTAGGCTCTTTGGTCAACGTTTCGTTTTTCAATAAAATAGAATGAAATTATAAATACGGATAAACATTTTTTTCCTACCTCAAAGCAACGAAAGGTGATCAAAATCTGGTCCTTTCGTAAAATTTGAACGTTTTCCACGTAAACTTTGAAAGAGCGCGATACAAAGATTAGAGGGTTATATTATTTTAATTAAAGACCCTAGGCTGGACCCTTCTGTAAATCAAATAACATAACTACCGTTGGTACAGATTGCCTTAGCTTTTAATTAAAAATACTAGCAAGAGTAATGTTATATTTATCGGTAAATAAGTCAAGAGCTTGGTGGGTAGAATATTAATGCAAAACTTAACGCTTTCACACACGTTGGCAAAAGTTCTCTGGCATATTACTTTCAAAGGCACGAGTGATATTTTAAATACATTTTGTTTTGACTAAGTTTTTTTATGAATGACTGTCAGTATTATTATTATTTCTTCAATTGTTTAGAATTAATTATATTAGTTATGTAAACTTTAATACATTGCACGCCCAATAGGGCAGAATACATTGAGTTGAGACATTCCAGTACATTATAACAACTTTTATAACATGTATTACGTGCACAATACATGAATTTGAATATGAATTAAGGCAAACAAAAAACATTTAGATTAGAACGGTCGACTTTTTGCAGTGTTCGTGTGTACGTAGTTAATATTATGTTCTTAAATGTTCAAAATAGCTTACCTTATGCTTTGCTTATTTTCAATTGACAGCGTCCCACAGTATTTTCTGAAACAAGAAATAAACTTTAAACAAAGACGAACAAATAAAATTTCCGACAGACAATAAAAGAAAGTAAAAGGTAAGTGTAAAACAAACAAATGCACCAAAACACACAATCTGTTGACTGAGCACAGATTGTAGCACAAAAGCTAAATGATAAAGTTGATTTAAAAGCAAATAAACGGAACGGCGGCGAGTCTATTGAAATAGACAAAAGGATCGCCGAGACAAGTGTACAACAGAAAAATGTTCCGAATAACATTGACGCAAACGAACAATTATACCGAGGGGGAAATACAGCATGGTCGCTGTAAAATGATAGTTTAGATTTTCGAACGCGAGCAAATAGCGAATAGAAAAAATAATTTCTATTTAGTGAATACAGGTAGCATCTTAAATGAAAACGTTACTTTCATGAATTCAAAGCAGAAATAGGTAATACATCTTTTCATGTCATGTTTCTGCTTTGCATCATACCTACCTAAATGGGGATTTGATAAGTCAAATTATTGGTGTTTGCTGTGATACACTAAGAAGACACAATTCAACATAACAAAGATCTTTTTTCAGAATTGCTACAGAATAATTAGTAGAAGCTCTAGTATTGAAAGAGAATAACACAACAAAACATGCTCCAAACAGCAATGATTGTATAGCGTAAACGATTAACTACGAACATGCTGTGCAGACGAGGGGTGACGCGATCGATGAACTATAAACCGCATAATTGCATTCGAGAACATTTATCGCAGTCTGGTGTTTAATAAATGTTCTTTATTATGAAAAGCTTTTTTCAATTTTTGTATATACTTTTAATGGATTTTTGTATCAAATTGAAACTAGCTGGAGTCTATAAAGTTAATATTTGCTAGTTTTCACCCATGAAAATAAGGGGAGATTCAAGCTGCGTATACTTTTTGAGTTAAGAACAGGAGTAGTTTCAATGCAAACTATCTGGATCCAAGAAAGCCCAAACAATAAACTTCCAAACCCCCAAAAACCAGATCACAAAATAATGCACGTAACACGTGGATCAAACCCCTTATTTGTCAAAATAGGGGAGTTTTCTGCCAACTTTAAACCTTACTCAGTCGGGATAGAAGTGGGAATATTAAAAGCAATGCAACGCCCCTCCTGTTATAAATTACTGCAAGCTCTCTTGCATTGGATCGATACTGCGAAATTTGGTTTCTACTAGTCTGTTTGGTTTGATTCTACACAGACTTGAGTTACGGTATAGTTTGATTCAAAATACAAAGCTTTAAGCGAAATTCTGTTTCGTAAATTGAATTTTATGGAGGTACTAGGTACATAGACCTGGTAGACCATACCATACAATAGGTACAGTATAGCCACAATAACAACAGCAAACTAAACCAGAGACAGACCGCTTTTTAAAAATATATTTTACTGCACAAGCAACTCACAGAGTTTATATATAAACAAAGTTGGGATAAAACAGAACTTTACATCTTTAAATCGGATTTAGTAAACGGTTAAAACAGTAGTAAAGGAGAACAGAATACCATGCATGGAAAACAATAACAATTAATTAGAGGAATCTATTTTATGTATTTAGGCAAAACAATTACGTAATCCACATGATACTGATACTGTTAATGATGCGGATTGCAGAACTGTTAATGGAAATCACTGGTCATGATTTCAATGTGGTCTCGATTCGGTTTCTAGAAACCATTAACGTTTTCGAGTAATTAATGCTTGTGGGGATTCAAAGCAAATGGTATAAATATTAATCTGTCTGGCGTTTAAAATTTTCCTGATATGCAATCAAATGTGCTTCTGTACTTATCTTCTATAATTTCTCATCCAAATTGCACTCTAAAACACAAATTTGATAAAAAACAATATATCAATTCAATACGTTACGTACGTTTTCATAACAAGTTGAGTAGTGAGTCCAGGTTTGTATATATTTATTCCTACATTGTCACGCAGCACCCTGAGTCCCTGATATAAACTTTTACATGAGGTATTCTTATAATAAGCACATAATGGTAAAATTCAACACATTTCTTCACGACTCTTGTTAATTTCCTCCCTTCGAGTCTGGCCTTTTCCACAATGAGCACTATCGATTTACCAGTAAAGAGGTCAACGACCAGGCTTTTTGACACATTCAACATGTTTCCTGTACAATTATTGTAAGTGTTCAATTGTTTTGATCAACTCTATCTAAAACAATAACCTAACATTATTAGCTTCTGTGTGAGTTTACGAAGGTGATAAGAGTTTAGGAAGGTCATAAAAAGATGCGTAACTAGCGTATACAAGTAATTATAGTAACTTTTTTGCTACGTATATCTTGGAAAATCAATATGTTTTGACCATAATGAATGCCCTTCAATACCAGATCCCATAAAACAATCGTCGTTGACGACAGTAAATGCACTCGTAAACGCTTTCCAGGATATAAGATCAAGATTCGAGAGCTATGATCACTGCGTTTGAATTTAAACTTTATGCTAGTGACGGAGGATTTAGAGTGCGGTGAAGAAGGATAAGATCCCGCCTTGTAAATCAAGTCACTGCTACAAACAGAATAAAACTAAAGCTGAACGTTTAGAGGGAAAGTGAAAACAAAGGTTCACGTTCACGGACAATTTAATGAGAGATTGAAAAATGTGTTGGGTTTCCATGTTTAGTATTTAGGTCTAACAGTCTACAAAACCGCACCATTAGTTTTACTGGAGTTTAAATGTGGAAAAATAAACGTAATACAGACTCTTTCCGCAAAAAACATTTTTGTTTTATTTTGCTTGACCACGGACTTAACAGATTTTTTTACTCCCTAGACCCCTTAAGATGCCTTCACAAATTCTTCCAACCCAAGTGTTTTCCAAGTGGTTTGACTTTTTGATGTTCAATAGACTGAGAATTCTTTGAAAATTCCTTGCAAAACGATGCAGAGAAAATATACGAGAATATTTCTGCTGGAAGAATTAACGAAACTTCTAAAAGTTGGACTGTAAATTATGGAACGGTGGTGAACTGACATGAAATAAATTAGATCAACGTGCATATCAAAGGGAAATTTAAAATGTATGCAAATTCAGAGCCACTGTCAAGCTTGGCTTGTGGCTCTGAAGTGACGCTTTAAATTTTATACGTAGTTGTACATTCAAATCTAATGAAGACTTTACTCAGAATTTCAAAAGCAACATTATAGTCTAAATCCGTTTTCACTCCGAATTTCCGTTCTGCTTGGCTTTTGTTTTTTCACTTAATGTCACATCTCATCCGATTGAATACAGATAAGAGGATCAATCATGTTTCAATACATAAGTTAGAAA
The DNA here is from genome assembly GCA_944547425.1 of Eupithecia centaureata. Classification (NCBI taxonomy): domain Eukaryota; kingdom Metazoa; phylum Arthropoda; class Insecta; order Lepidoptera; family Geometridae; genus Eupithecia; species Eupithecia centaureata. The sequence continues at coordinate 4,265,865 of OX155702.1, read as the reverse complement.
ATATTTCCTTAATTCACATGAATAAGTCCTTAATATAATGTTTATGTGAAAGATATGATCTGACTAAGCGGTTTTTTTTTATGATTGACCTAACTCGGGTCCAAGTCTTAATTATGTAAGCATCTATTGAGATGAAATTAGTCTTACTTTTAACTAGGTAATTATATACAGTCGTGATCAATGCCCACAATTCTAGTTTGCTATAGCAACTGACATTTCTGGTGGTCTACTTAAGGAAATTCATAATTTTGTAAGTGATTAGCAACTAACTTAAATAGCTACGTATAAATTTAAGATTTAAGAAACAAACAACTCCTATTTTATACAAAACATGAAAATAAGAATAGATGTAAATTACCAAAAACGTTAGAGATTTCTCAGAAAAAGAATGATGGAAGGAGATACCGCCTTCCTTTTAAGACCAGTCAAGTCGATGACCGCCCTAAAAAGGGAATTGAAATGCTCTAAATGTCATTAAACAATTATGAAAAATTCTCTTGTGAAAGCAACTTAGCCTATTCAAAACAGGTCACGCACGTGCGTCTCGTAACAAAATAAGCTTCGTTATCGATACAAAATGCTTTGCTGGGTTTCCTATCAATGTAAGAATTAACGATTACCTTGCAAAGGTCGCGGAAAACCTTTGGACATAGGCAGCGATCTTGTGCTGCGCTTCAGTTATTGAAACTGTCTTTGGGAGAAGTATATTTAAGAGAATCCGGTATTTAACATCTTTTGGTGAATATGATGGTGGTGGTTACGCTTAAACACCAAAGACAAACAGACAATACTGGTCTCTTAACCAAACCGCCCAACAAAGTTGATCTTCCTAGCTGGACTTGCCACTTAGTTCTTACAATGATGCCCCTGTCTGTCATAAGCTCAGTCACTTCCGTTCCCAAAGCGCCCTGATTTAGAGGCATTACAATTTATCAGGCGAGACGAATCCCAATCAACGTCTCCCGGCATCTCCTTTGTTCACGGGTGTGAAACGATCTTTAGATTTATAGCTGTGGTTGCGTTCTCACTGTTACTGATTACATTGTAGATCCTTCAAGCATCCTAGCGCTTTGATTTCAAGGCACACAATAGCAGCTATAGCTTTTGCCTATTTTTTGGGGAATTTTATAGCCGCCATTTGGCTGATTCTGTGTTTTGTGATGAAGATGATTTTTAGCGTTTGTAAATACGAATTTCAAGGCACACAATAGCAGCTATAGCTTTTGCCTATTTATTGGGGAATTTTATAGCCGCCATTTAGCTGATTCTGTGTTTTGTGAAGAAGATGAATTTTTAGCGTTTGTAAATTCGATTTAGAATTTATCTTTTGAGACCTATTTCATATTATGTTGATGACATTTTTACCAAAAACCAATAATTCGTTAAAGCAATTTAGGTATCGTACACGTTTAAATACCTTGAAAGAATGATCAAATTCATTAATTTCCTATTATATAGACTAGTTTCATAGAGAAACGCGTTAGTTAGTTTTAATTTCAGATCAATCGTTGAACATAATTTATCGTTTCCCAACGCAGATTTTACCGATACGGTAACAAAATTTGGTTTATTATTAAGCGCCCTAAAGGCATGACTAGGCATGCATAATGAGTAGACGGTAAAGAATAACAAGAGCAGCCAAGTGGATTAGAAGAACAGCAAAGTTTGATCAGAATATTAAGCAGCTAACCTGAAGTCGATGTACAACGGATACAATGAAAGATACACAATCCAAAGCGACCAGGAACTTCGACGTGCTGTGCTGTTGATGTTTTAGGATTGCTTTTTTGGTGTTGAGTTTTTTGAGGTCTATTAGTGAAATCATATTTCAAATCGATAAACTCAACACCAAAAAAGCAATCCTAAAACATCAACAACAACACCGAAGTTCCTTTTCGCTTTGGATTGTGTATCTTGTATAATGTATTATAAAAAATTAAGTAGAATAATATTTATGATATTCACGACTGGCACAAGACAGCATGATCAATGGTAACGAAAACTTATCGAGAACTATCTTTTGTCCACGCCTTTGCACAGCGTTTTCTGAATTAAATATAGCTGACGACGTCCTTCCCCGTGATGCAATCTTCTCAATCAAATATTATTAGCTTTCGTGAAACTTTTAAGCATTGCATATAAATACCATAGATGAACAGACAAATGCACAACAATGTATACACATACAACTATAACTGTTTAAACCATAACACTACAAGCTGCAGATAAACGAACCCCTATTGAAACCAAAAACTCATGACACTCCCATATCATACCTTTATAAATAACGTATTAACTCAATTTTACTGTGTACATTCGTACGCCATACCTATATAAACATGTATGAAAGTAATGCGTCTTTGTCTGTCTCTTAATTTTCTTGACGAAAGGGCTGAAAGGATCTTTATGTCAATTGCCTAGATGATAGATTATCTTGAGCAACGACATAGGCTTCTCTCCCCGGTTTTTATACCAGAAAAGCTCGTGCTAAGCCGTTGTTAGAAGCAAGTGAGTTCATAAAACAAATCACAACACAGAGTGCATTGGCCGTGACTCATCGACAAGTGTACTCTCACACATTCTGTGGTCAAGTGCATCGCGTGCACAACAGAAATAGAACAGATATCTTATTTTCGGTTACGAGGGGAGAAATTGTTTACTTCTTTTAAGGGATTTTAAACAGTTACGTAACAGGTAACTGTAAACGAAGTCAAAACAGGTTGAATCATGAAATGATGTCATAACTTTAACAAGGCTTGCAAAACAGCCTAATAAAATGCAATTGAGTGAGACTTCAACTGAAATTAGAACACGTCATACCGACATAAGGTAAAAAATAGGCGCTAGATATGAGACCTGGACCCAGCAGTGAGTCTCATGAGCGAAGTATAAATAGACTACACAACATTGGATAAAGATCTAACTCAATCATGATAATTTAAATACTTTAGATTTTTTTAAAGAATATCTTTAAACAGTCCACTCATACCTTCATTACTTACTTTACTGTTTCTCTTTTTATTCTATATATCTGTTTAATCCATTTTTCCTAATTGCTATATTTTAAGTATTGAAAGTAGGTACATATTGACAATTTGTACCAGATTAGGCTGTACATGCAGTATGTAATGTAAGTAAGCAGAGCACCTAAGCACAAAGGACTTACTAATTTGCCAGAAATAACCAATACTGTTTTTTGGTGTTAAAATTGAATCGGTTCTCCTCTTCACTTCGCTCATTAAGTTTCACTTCTGATATCAGGACTGAAAAGCCTACAATAGCATTTTCATGTAAATTTTGGATGCAAGTTGACGAAGAAAACGCTTCTCATCATTGATATCATCGATCATAACGAAAATAAGAGGAAAAATTTATACTTCAAGGATCGAGGAAAATTTGAGATCTATTTTTCAGCCATTATTCGGAAAATTTTATGGTTGATCAAATTTCCTATTGACTATCTCTTTCTATTGTTAAAGGTGTTTGGCCACCATTTTTCATAACAAGTGAATTTGTGGCCTAAAATGGAGCTTGCGTTCCCAAAATAAATATCTAAAATCTCAACGCTACTTGTAAATGAACAATTAATCACTGATGTAACCCACTGACTCACAGTAAGCTTTTGTTCTAGCTCTGAGTAATCCTTTATCATTAAATCAACACCAGCTCAATCTTAATCATCTGCGAGGTTGTCACAGATCTGAAGAAGAATGGGCATTTGAATATGGGCTTTACCTCGTAATTTTTATATGCATATTATATTGAAAGTCTTAGATAACAGCTCGCATTCGCATGCCACTCGTTTGAAGCATATTTTCATTGTAAAACATGTCTAAAGGTTACGAGTTTAAGCCGATATATGAATGCTTATGCGTCAGCGGTGCTGGGTATAATATCGAAGAAAGTCCCTTTCCTCCTTATTCTGGTGACACAGCAAGCGATATTTTTACTACTATACCTTTACGTGTCTATTTTTTAACATATCCACAACGTAAATCGCTAACAAATAGCTACGTCATAAGTTTGTTTCTGCGGGTTTTCTTTTTCCATTTTGACCTCTCTCTTTTCCGACATTTCCTCTCCAATGCTGGTATTGAACTCCGAACTATCTTCATTCACAGAACCATCATCAACCTCGCTATCCTCGAAACATCTAATTCCATACATCCAAGAAATCAAAAGCATTGCTGGGAGCGCCTGTCTAATTTCGGACTTACCAACGCGACGCGTCGTTTCTGCCTTTTTGCGACGAACTGCCGCGAACACGTCATATGAGTAACTTCTGGATGTTTTTGGAGTGTTGTGATTCATCACACGTGTTTTAGGGGTTTTAAGAAGTCGTCCGTTTTTGAACTCGATATGTGTCAAGCTAACCTACTACCCTGCTCTCATTCGTCACACTTCCACTTCTTCGAACGAGAGACAAGATAAACAATTTAAGAGAAAAGAAAATTAACACTTTTTTACTAACACTGATTTGAGTGTTAAATTTAACTTATCTAAGTGCTAATTTTGTAAGCCTAATGAAATAAAATTGTTAATTTCTAATTTCCTGGACCAAGTAAGTATACTAGGGCTGTCTCTTTGCAGAAAGAGATTTTCAGAGGATGGTGCACTCTCATATCGGGTAATACCTAAGCTTTTAAGAATTAGTAAGTTTATAAAAGCTTTATTTTTAGTGATATGGAATAAAACTCTTTTTATTTTATTATTTTTAACTAGGTACCTATTTGTAATTCGTTTGTAAAATTCTACAGCTTCCGGAAAAACTGTACACTTTTGATACAAAATGCATAAAAGATCTCAATGATAATAAAACAGGAAGTTGATTGTTGAATTTATCGGCAATAATTCGAGGGCATTTACGATAATCGGACAATAGAGCATTGTTAGTGCAATTCGTTTAGCTCGATTCTGTTTTAATGTAAATTGAATATGAGCACGCGCCTCGTTATAAGGTTATTCGATTTAACATTGTTTCGAGTTTTTACTACCGATTTCGAATATAAAACGAGTAGTTTTACTTGCTTCTGACCACTTTTCACGACCCTTTTCTGAATCACTACATAGTATAAAATAGATTAGAATAGAATAGAATATATTTTTATTTGTTTACAGAATTACACAATACACAGTATACTTAGACTAAACATAGAGTAAAATGGAAAGAGTAAATCTGTAACAAAATGGCTCTGCCTCAGCATGAGTTGATAAAATAAAATCACTTTCTCTGTCCCTATGTCCCTAAAATCTTAAAAACTACGCAACGGATTTTGATGCGGTTTTATTAATAGATAGAGTGATTCAAAAGGAAGTTTTATATTTATAATAAAACAGTAAGAAGCCGGGGCGGGTCGCTAGTAAAAAGTAAAATATCTTTCCATGGGAAGAAAAATATCTCCCTGCCAAATTTAATGGAGACCTCATTGGCGCGGCATGCAAAGTTCCGTCTGCGACGCAGAAGGTTGCGGTTTCTATAAAGATACTTTTTACATAGATTTTTGATATAAGCACAAAAAAAAGGTTTTACGGTTAACAGATGGTAAATGAGTCGTATATCTTCGTCTAAACGTAATACCGACATGTCGTGCGTGCGTAAGAAAATGATTGATTTGAAGTAATCAGAGCATAAAATAACAAGAAATAACTGTTAATAAACTTAATAGACACCAATTTGGTGTGATGATTGTTGCTTACTGAATAAAAAAGATATCGTAACTCAGCCAATTGGATGACCAACTTTTTATTTGATAATGATAATTGATAAGAGATAATCTATGTGTGATAATTTATCGCTTGCACTATAATGTTTTATTGTCATTATGTGTGCGACCTATATTTACAAAACATAACCGATTACCAACGATAGGATAACGATTAGCTACGATAAGATTATTCATTTGAAACTTAGTCATTACTCAAACAATTTTAAAGATTCATAGACATTTTCCTTGCAAAACCAACAGGTTCTAGACCTTTAGATTGTTAACAACAGTCTGCTTAGCTTAACTATTGTATTTGTAAACACTATAGCCTTAGGGGGCGTCCATAAATTACTTGAGGCATTTTTGAGGATTTTTTGAACCCCCGCCCCCTCTGGTGAGATTTCGTAAGATTTTCTCCCCCCCCCCGAAAATCTCACGTGAGATTTTTTTAAATTTGTTTTTTGGCTGAGAATGCGTTGGATTATAAAAAAATATACAAAGAGATAAATTGTTACATGACTTAAGACTAGTATTTGAAATTTGTGTGTATCACCGTAGTTTAAAATCACTTAAGTACTTCAACATTACTTTCACGCAAAATTTTTGCCGTTTTCTACTAGAAAAAAAATGACGTGATATTTGCTAAAACCTTCCTAACCCCCAAATGAGATTTGGAAAGATTTAGCTTGACCCCCTCCCCCCTTGAACACCTCACGTAATTACCGGACGCCCCCTTAATTTATTTATATTCATTTATTGTAATTAACACAAGCTCGGCTTACCTTGGGGCTAGCTGTGTGAATTTGCCCAGTTTTGTTTATGCAAGTAATGTACCTTACCTTTACCCTTTGCCATAAATGTATTTTTCATGTAAGTATTCGCATATTGTTTCCTTGTCATGAGTTAGATAGCGGTATAAAATGAAATGGGTACCTACGTGCTAATAAATCTTACCTCTTCATTACTTTACTAACATCTGCTCGCGGCTTCTCACGCGTTATTTCTATGGAAACGATTCAAGGCTATTTCTATCTCATGGGAACTGATTTATGGGATGAAAAGTTTAGCCTTTGTGTTATTCCACTATAAGGGGAAAACAAAAAGTCAATCCGAACCGTTCAGTAGTTCTTGCGTGAAAGAGGAACAAACATCCACACATTCATACATCAATAAATCCATACAAACTTTCAAGTTTATAATATTAAGTAAATGTATTTATGAGGAAGAACAGGACATCCCGGCCCAAGTATGTTTTTCATGCTTAAAAGGATGTCCTAACAACTGTTTAGCTTAGATTGTAACAATATTTTAAAGAAATAAACAATTGTCAATATTAATAAGTAACCAGACGTTTCAACTTCCAACAGTATATTGTTAGTTAAAACATAGCTAATTACTAAATACCAACATCCAAGATACGCTAATTATTCTCCTCGTGATGGTAACGCTTTGCGGTAATGTGAAAACACATTGTTGCGATCCCGCTATGCGAAACGCCATGTTGGTAGAATTCTGAAGGTATCTTGGACAGTATTTTGAGAATCTGGTCAAAGACTTCAGGGAAGGGGTAACAGTTTGGGAATGGGTAAGTAAATTGTAAGCAGCAAAGGTTTATTGCATTATAGAACTGCCTTTAAACCCGAAATATCTCTATTTAGGAAAATAAATATTTGTATGCCTGGTTTCGGATTTTGTCATCTAGCGAAACGAATCATCATCATCATCAGCCTATATTAGCCCACTGCTGGACATAGGCCTCCCCTAATGAGCGCCATAGCGCCCTGTCTTCAGCTTGCCGCATCCAAAACGAATAATAAACATTAATTAATTAATATTTTTGTACTAAAATGCTGACGTTTTAGAAGATATAATATGGGTTAGTTTATAGTGTAACTGCAATTATCACACAAGTATAAGTGACTTAAGCTAAAGCTTATCGGGGATCGACGATGGAACTATCTTCAATCGAAATAAACATTCTTAAAATTGTCTAAAAGGCTTTCAACCTATCAAAGAATTATAGACGTCAATGACGATGATTAACATTACAAGTGACTGCAAAGCTCTGAATTGAATATACTCTGATTTATAATCATAGATATTTTTTGTAAACAAGACATTTATGAATGAAAACTTAGCTCATACTGATAAGTATAACAGACAACAGCAGGGTGACAGCAATCTAACAACTAAAAACCAAAACAAAAAGTTCAACAACGCATAATTGCTCAAGCAAAGCTAAAAAGACACAAGTTCGGGTTCGATAACGATTGAGAGACCAATGAAATGATGAATGAAAACTGTCAAAACCGGGAATTGTTTGCAGCTCCTGCAGCTTGCTATGATGATACCAGTATATCATAAAATATGTTGCACCAATTTTCCTTTGATTTTGTATCTCGTTTATATACAAAAAATATCTATTTTTTGAATCGCGGTATAGGTAATAATAAATCTACTTTGTTAGAAAGTAGAGTTAGTTACACTATCTCGTGCGTCTCGTATACCTAACTGGACCGATTTTATGATTTTTATATTTTTGTCTTCATCAGGAAAAGGATAATAAAAATGAGGCAAATAAATTTCCACGCATGTGACACCGCGGGGCGCAGCTAGTTATTAATAGAAACAACTAAAAATCAGTTTACTTCCTCCGTTACAACTGCGATTTGCGTTTAGGTCAAGGATTTCTTCCTCTATTAAAGCCGCAAACAATTTCGCAGGCAGAAAACATTTCTATAATTCCTCCATTATATTTAACTGGGGAAAACTCAACAAAATGGAAACTCAGATAGTTCCATTAAAGCTCTTCTGACGACTTAAGTACGAACTAGACAGAACCAGCAAGTTTTTGAAGTCCATTACTTTTTGGTGAAAAGCTATTTTCCTCTGAATAGTTTGTATTTATCGAGGAATACTTTCGTAAGACAAATACGGTCAGTAATTAGGAACTTGATGGAGGGTAAATTTAATTATTATTTGCTAAATGTACCTACTTGGCTGCAAAACTAGGATACCTAACACACTTTTTAAAACTTTAGAGATAAATCTTAACTTCAAATGTTAAAAACAAAAAACATTTAGTTACCTACTTAAATAGTAAATTTTACCAGCTTTTTTTGAAACTAAAGAAGAAATAAGATTGTTTTAAAATTTACAAGTAAACATAAATTGGTCATATTTTAACTTAAAAATATAATAAAATAGCCATTCTTAGTTGTGTCCAAAAACTTAATTAAGTAACATTTTAAAAGCAAGTTCTTTTTTTACATGTTATTTAATTTTCACTAACCTTCCTAGCTCATCCCAGGCCTGCTCAATTGGGTTGATTAGGACTTCTTGGTCAATACATTACGCTGATATCATCCTCCTGAATAAATTCGTTTCTTATCTTCTTTTCTCTTACATAGACTATTTGAATTTCAAACTTACTGTACGGTTATGTTATCTAATTAACAGTAGTAGAGACTTCGATAACTTAACCGTAGAAGAAACTTACTCTAACGGATATGTTCGCTCTTGAGCGATAAGACCGCCAATTGTAGCTTAAGTTTGTATAAATTGTTTCTGTGAATTCTTTCTTAGTTTTAAGTGTGCAATAAAGAATTTTCTATCCATCTATGTTATCTAAGTCTATTGTAGTAGAGACTTCGATAACTTAACCGGAGAGTCTCTATAAGCGACGAAATATAGATGATAATAACGAATAATAAGTAAATCCCTGAAAATATACATAAAGCCATTGATTATAAGCCTTTTAAGCCATCGCTGAGCCATGTCAAAGTTCGGTGACGGGCTCAAACCATGAAACCGGATTATTGCCGTGACTGATTCCGTAAATTCCAATTGATTTATTTCCGCTCGCGACTTGAACCGGTTAAAGATTTTAGGGCAATTTTTGATCCAGAAAGATGGTATGCTTATGACTTTTTACGTATTTACCTACTTTGAATAATATTACAATGAAATCAAATAACACTAACAAAACTACGGAAGTTTGTGATGAGTGTTATTAGTCAGCCGAGTGATCTTCTTTCACATAGTTTTTTGACTACAATAATGCCTAAATATAATATAAAATGTATTTGTCCTAAAGACCGTCGTCGCTACCTAATGTATTCCAGACCTAGGACTACGTCTATTAAAAAATTCAGCCCGATTCGCCCGGTAGCTTTGTCGTGAAGAGGTAACAAAAGTCCATCCAAACTTTCGCATTTTCACTTCTTGGTTCATACCCACCGTCCACCTCCCGAGACCATCTGGGTGAACAGTTGAAAGATTTTTTCTACTACCGTCCACCTTTGTCCACCAGAGTGATCATTAATTTAGTCTCGGAAACCCAACAGGACACCACAAGTTTTACACAGCAACGGGCAATTAACTAGACGAGGCTGATTGCGCCCTAATTGAGCTACTGATTGAGCTGATTGCCTCTTGAACAGTACTGAGATAGTACTGAGATTGCGTGAGATAGTACTTGAGAACTGGATATTGGCGGTGAGTTTGATTAAGAGGGCTGCTTCAGTTCGCGACTTAGTACAGATTTTTACGAGATAAAAACTGGGCAAGAGCGAGACGGATTCGTGTACGTAGGGTTCCGTACTATCGTTAATAATACTTGGAGGGAAATATTGGATCTTAAATATTGCAGAATTTTAGATAGAACATTTTACTGAAAGAAGACTTCGAATTGATTTTGATTTTAAAAACAATTTGAGCTGCATTCAAAGATTTTTGCATAATCGACTGCCGCGGTTTCCGCCTGCGTGAAAATTTATGAAAATTCTGTTTTATTCCAGGTCTAGAATACTATATACAAAATTTCACCAAAGCAATTCAAATGCATTTATTAGCTGCAGTAGGTCAATCGAGTTACAATCCTACAGTTCAATTAAAACAAAAGTAAACTACATTGAAAATTAAACAGTATACAAACATTTGTCATGAATATTACGATTAAAGATATATACAAAGGCCGTTAGCTTGTATGTACAACACAAAAAAATATTGATACCTGACACAAGCCAATCATAAAACATTAACCGTGGTGGATATATTATGTCAATTTAGCTCCATTACGATAAATACCTACTATACAAACCAACCTTACAATGAATGACCTAATGACGCAACAGCTATTACAACTGCACCATTGTTACTGTCCTCAACCACTTTAAAATGAACTTTCATTTCCAACTCATCATAAACAACTTCATAAAACTTGGAAGTTCTAATTACCTTGGGCATATTGTGCACCTGTGCCAGTTAAGCTGGAACTGTGATGCCTCCCGCGTTTGGTTTGGAAGTGTGAGGGTTTTATGTCTCCCAGGGTTCTTTTATTTCTGGACGGTAAGGTGCGCTCGTACTTGGCCCGTTTTGCAGCGAAAGAACTATCGAGAATAATCTCTTTGAACTATTAATGTTGGCAATGAACATCCGGCGATTAAGTTTGTCTGCTGTCACTCTATAGCAAAGGACTTAGACCTAGACCTTGAGCACATCATTAAAATTGGGAAAGCGCGTACAAAATGGAACATTGTCAGGGAGTGTCAGGGTAAATATGGAATTTAGTATAAATAAATAAATAATGCTGGACAATACAATTTCCTGATCTCTACATGCCTAATTTAAACGAATTTATGTACCTACCTACTTTATAGGTAATTTTAATATGACGAGAAACTGATGACACCTTTAGTGTGTGTATTTATTTATTTTTCAATAAATATTTTCATTTCATTTCATTTCATTCACACATCATCATCTAGCCCCAAACTAAGCAGAGCTTGTGTTATGTATGTTGGGGTACTAGATGACTGATATACTTGATACATTATACTAAATACCTACATAGAGATAGGTAGTTTTAGTATAAATAGAAGTATGGGAGTAAATACTACCCTATTATTTTATTCTCCAGAATCCCTGATGTCCATTGAATTTTATTTTCATCCCACATTTTTACCAATTTTTTCGAGTTCATTGACCTGTTCACCGATAAATTTCCAGCCCATTGGTTGTATAGTAGAGTGGATGTTAACATACGGGAACTTGTAGCGATATATAGTCTATTTATAGCTCATTTATTTATTAATTACCTACACACTTATAATTGCGAAGTTTGGATGGATTGATAGACGGATGGATGTTTATTACCTCTTACGCCAAAACTACAGAACAGATTGGGCTAAAAAAATCTTAAAATATCCACAATGTTCCTGTTGTAGACCAGTGGTTTGTTACTGGTGATATCTATACTACGAGTTTGTACCAGTAACAGACCACCTATATTTTTAACAGACATAATGACGCCGAAAAAAACTTAATAACATTATTTTTTTTGTATTTTGATTTGTATTATATTAGTTTATTCATTATAATTCATAAATATTTTATTGCCAGCTATGATTATAAGTGATATGAATCACTTCATAATTATCTAGTTATCAAATTAGTTATTACCTTTACAGCATTTAATTTTTACATTAAACTTGTAGACTCTCTGAAGGATAGAATTCGTAACGAATACATCCGACAGAGAACCAAAGCTATCGACATAGCTCAAAGAATTTGCAAGCTGAAGTGGCATTGGGCCGGTCATATGTCGCGAAGAACCGACAACCGTTGGGGTAAATTTGTTCTTGAGTGGAGACCGCGACTCGGTAAACATAGTGTAGGAAGCCCTCCGGCCAGGTGAGATGACAATCTGCAAAAGACTGTTGGCAGATGCTGGATGAGTCGAACTGAATACAGGGCGCTATGGCGCTCATTGGGGGAGGCCTATGCCCAGCAGTGGACTAATATAGGTTGATGATGATGATTGTAGACTGATGAACAGTTTGTGATGATTGTTAAGTTCAGGACTTGTTATATAATAATAATTTTGTTCATTTAAAGCAATTGTTTTATTTCTTGGTTCACTACTGGCACAGGGTCTGGTCTATTGCTGGTCTGGTACAAGCTGGTCCACCTTAGGCACATCGCGACTTTTCACATTAATTATTAAATAAAAAAAAACCTATTAACTTAAGTAAATCCGAATAAGCTACTTTATTCTATGGTAGACTAGAAGCAGGTTATTCTTTTTTTGCAATGGTTGTTGTAATATTTAATTAAGTCACAACATCAAAATTACTTGTAGAATGTTGCTTAATCGGTTTGTTACTGGTACACCCACCCTACAACATTACCCCTGACCAAAAATGGGAATTACATCCATCCAGAAATAACAACTCCCAAAATCATTACAACAGACAACCTTTCAAAAACACCTTTCGATCTAGTTATCATTCGTCACACCGTACCATTTGTCGGAAAGAAACCTCGCATCACTTTCTATCGCCAGAAATGGGCATGTCGTAACAAGCGACACAAACAAATTGAGTTGTCAGCACCGTACCGTATACCGACATTACCGACCTAAGAGCTAAGACATAGGCAGGGATTTGGTATCGGAAACCTTGACGAGAAAGTGGAAACACAACTGAGATGTTATGTTATAAGGTTCACCTGCCTTGGACGCAAAACTTGATATAGGTTAATAATTGTACATCACAAAACGGAACGTTTAATTTTGTGTAGCATTTTTTTCCTTATTGGTTTACTAGCTGTACGCTGCGGCTTCACCCGCGTGAAAAAATAATTTAAAGTTGCCTTTGTTTTATTTCAGGCCTAGAACTACGTCATTTCAAAATTTAAACCCCTATCCGTTCAATAATTTTGGCTTGGAGAGGCAACAAACATTCAACCATTCAACAATCCTTACTATCGCATTTATAATATTAGTTGAAGGACAAATCGTTCGACTGTTAGTTGCTAAGCAAATTATGCTAAAATTCCCACATCATTTGTGTCCTGTCCTAAAAAACTGATAATGATAATATAAACCCGAAACAAATACCTATCTCAGTACATCGTTTATAAGTATAAGTACTCAGTACAACATTATAAAAAAAATTCAAAATCGTACCTACAAGAATTTGTCCCGGCGTGAATCGAATCCACAACGTCCTGTACCGCAGGTTGCCTTTATCTCTCGTAGGATTATGAAGACCCCGACCAAAATATCCTGTCACGAAATGAAAGAGTAGGTTACTGTGACAAGAGTATATTACAAAAAACCACGTTTTTATATATATCAGAGTATCCTAACTAAAAGAGAAATATAAAATGGAGTACGTGTGGAATAGACAGAGCCTTAACTAAAGGGGAAAATGGAAGACAAGCGCCCTTAATTTATCTACCTTGGTTGTAGAGGAACCCTTAACAATTAAATATATTTATGGGATCTACATACATTAGAAGACCCTGTAAGATAAATATAGAACGAAATGAGAAGCATAATAATACATACATAATAAAAATCGGTTGTAGGGCAACCCTTAACAATTAAGTATATCTATGGGGTCTACATACATTAAAAGACCCTGTACGATAAATATAAAACGAAATGAGAAGCACCCTTACATAATAAACATCGGTTGTAGAGCAACCCTTAACTTTAAGTATATCTATGGGGTCTACATACATTAGATGCCCCTGTATAAATATAAAATGTAGTGAGAAGCACCCTTACAACTATTTTCATATGTCATTTTCCCAAACATAAACTTGCACACGGAACTCACGTCAGTCACATATATTTTTCACTTGTATGAATTCCTAATCTAACCAAACGTAGTGTAGAGAAAACAGGCATCCTTATCTTATAAATCCTGGCAGCGCATACTCGCGGCCATCGCGTGCTTGTGGTCAGCACTCAATTCGCCTCGTAGTAAGGTCTCGGGCATCCTTATCCTATGAATCATGGCAGCGCGTACTCAAGAACAGCGCGTACTGACCGCACCCAGTATTTCGTCTCGTAAGGTCTCGGGCAGCTGCTCGTCTTTTGGCGGGGGCCCACCAAGATACCCGAGACGGTGGACGCAGCCACTCCGGATCGGTCCACGGAACGTAGTGGAGACCGTCCGCTTCCTCACCGGGTGTTTATGGGAACGACACCCAGGCTCCCAGAAGGTCACCACATTAAATTATAATCCGAAAGAGCGTTTATCTTTAAAGAGTGTGTTTTCTTTATTTTTACACATTATCATTAATTGAAAACCTGTAACAAACACGGGAAAGACTCGTTTATTTTCATTTTCATTCTATCTTCTCTCCTTTCCAAAAGTCATCTCCCCAATCCCTCAAATTTCCCAAAACCATCGCGAATTCAATCAAATGACAGATTATTTCGTAAATAAGGTCGACTTACTATCGAGTTTGAAGCCTCCTTTGAAAACGAACCCTACAATCCTTAGCATCACATCATACAGCACATACTTTCCAGTACAACCAACGGAGCAAGATATTATCAGACCATACACGGAGCCTGGCCTACATTCGAGATTTGCATAATAATAATAATATATGCATACACATGCACATTTGAATTACCAGCCTACATTGTAAGATGAAAGTTTGGACCGATTTCATTTTCATTCTTGAAAGCTGAATGTTCTTTTTCTACTGCTGGGTTTCTGTTGTTGTGTTGTCTGTTAGAATATTAAAAAAATTATTAAAGTCTTTGGTGATGAGAATCAAAAAAAATCGAGCAGAGAAAAACGGCAAATCTTGGACATTTTAGCGCTCGTTCCCAAGTTTCGTCCGGGTTTTAATCGGATGATAAAGTGGCAGATTATTTTAGACGAAGCTATTCACACTTGTCGGAAACCGATTTTATGTCGGCGCTGATAAGAAATGCCGAGGGTTTTGTCAGCCCTCTACGCTCGAAAAAAAATCGTGTCGGATCTTACTCGCTTATGCACGATCTGCAGAAATTTGTTTCGTTGGTCTGGGTGTTTAATATGTATAATAAAAAATATCTATCTATGTAGTATATTGTATTAAGTATATCAGTCATCTAGTACCCATAACACAAGCTCTGCTTAGCTTGGGGCTAGATGATGCTGTGTGGACTGTCCAGAATTATTTATTTATTTTTAATTTATTTATTTATGAGTATGAGAGTTGTTCACATTGGTCGGATGTTGGGGCCGAAGACCCTCTAATAAATAATACATCACAACAAGAACTTCGTCAACGTCCATCATGTAGAGTCCTCGCGTAGAGTGATAAAACTTGGCAGCAGCTTTGACTGTGGGTGACAACCAATTATTAACCACTAGCGACCCGCCCCGGCTCCGCACGGTTTTATTATAAGTATATAAACCTTCCCCTTGAATCACTCTATCTATTAAAAAAACCGCGTCAAAATCCGTTGCGTAATTTTAAAGATTTAAGCATTCAAGGGGACATAAGGACAGAGAAAGCGACTTTGTTTTATTTGTTAATTGTATTATGTAGTAATGATAAATGTGAACAGAAGCTCCGACATCCGAATAATAAACGGACCCGACAGACGACAAGTGGGAACGAGATCTTATCTCTCTCTCTCTCTCTTTCTGACTTGGTAAGAGAAAGACTGCCTACACTGCTGCTTACCTAGGATAGGTACTGCTACATATTATTAGGTAGACATCATCATTGTGGTATCAATAACCATTCATTGACGTTTTCATTGCCTAGCTTCCTAAGCTTCCTTGTGTAACTGGATTAAGAAACTAGGTCTGAACGATTAAAAAGCAAGCTTTTTACGATTAAATCTGATATAGGACTACGCTCCAGATTGGTTTATAGCCGTTTTGTTAGGAGATAAAAAAAGGCGTTTAACATTAGATTACATCAAGAACTTTCTTGTCTTTTTATTCACGGAATGGCTTTTGTAGGTTGGGAATGGCTCTGACTAATCACAGCCAGCATCTATATTATTATCTACTGAAACGCATGATGATGAGGATAAATAGAGTAAAATAAGGATCAAATCGAAAATTCAGTTATTTGTTTGGATATTTGCTACTTCTTTACAAGTTAACAACTCGTTGAAACTTCAAAACTAATATTAACATAATAATATTTTATAAAAACGCGTGTGCTCATTGCTGCTTTGGCACTGAACCTGATTCGAGTTTAAACAGATGTGTCTTTGCAATGCAATTTGGTTGGATTTTCTTCAGAATTAGATAACTCTCATGCGGGTTCATTGCAGATAGAATACGATATACTGCAGTCATGCTTTTGATCGCTACTCAGTAACTAAGTTAAGCACGGCCAGAGAATATATAGGTACATTTTTGCAGATCTACGCGTTCAAGAAAATATACAAGCTTTTATTAAACTAAAGATCGCGATAAGTTAGGATGAACGGCAGCAACAGAAATTAGGGTTTCGGAAAATCCTTAAGGAAACCAAGATCCGAGTGTTTTAAGTGTTATAACCTCTCTGTCCGCGGATTCACTCACGTTTTACATGGTCAAAACATAGTAGGTATGGTATAAATAAGCTAATTAAGACCTTATCTCTAGCTAGAGATACCGTTTTTTCAATATCTTTGTTACAACAACATAGTCTTTACATTGGTCACTATTCTATAGACTCTGCCAGTCTCCCATACAACGAATAGCCATGAAACTACGTCACGCAGACGCAGATGTGGAGATAGCATTGTTTGGGCGCGATTTAACGAGTACGATTCGCCGCATGTGGATGCTTGAGGATATAGTAATCTAAACAGCTGGTAAACTTAGCTAGCACATCAGTATCATAGCACTTCAGTTTCTGGGTTTTCCTGATAAGCTCTGTTAAGACCGGTCTAAGGAATATCCACCGGCGGCCAGTAGCGCCCCTGTAGAACATTTCCACCTTCAAACTGCGATATCCAACCTACATTCCCAGCTACTAGGAAGGTTATGCGCTTCTGGGCGTAGTTAGGCTGGCTATTCTAGCAAAACCCATGCATAATGGACCGAACGGAGTCAATAGCGGAGACATTGTTCCATACAGATATGAACCAATGGACGCTTAATAGGGCAGGTCTATTCCCATCAGAAGACTGGTAAACTGGCATACCCATCGTTAGGATTTTAGCATTGTCCCATAATGTTATGGGGGAGGACTATGTCAAACACTGGACTGGACTGGTAAAGGCTGTTGATGATGATTAAGCCTGGTCTTCAGTACTTCTTTACACTGCCTATGACTTATGAAGATTTCTCGAGAGTCGAGAAGCCCGAAGTCTTGATTAGTCGGAGCGAAGACTTCGGACCTCGGGAGAAATTTTTAAGTCATAGCTAGAACTTTATAAATAGTCATAATAATAAGGAACAATTCATAAAGTAGGTATCATCAACGAGTTCTCACCTAGTTCCAGGTACCAGTTATACTTAATACATTATGCTTTGTATAATAGATAAAATATGGCAATGCCCTAACAGGGTCGATAATACCTACCCTTAAGTTTTAAATTTAAGACCTATTCATATGAACTACAGCATTTATCAATAAAAAATCTTGATATAATCAAAGATACTCGTATCCTATTCGATAGAACGAGCTTAGAAGCTTTTCGAACTGATCTAGCTGTATCAAATACAAAGCACGCTGAGAAAAAATAACGTAAAGGGCAGGGCGTTGCCCCGAGCCCGTTGGAATAAGGAAGGGTTTACAGCGACCTCCAAATGATACTGAACAGAGACATTTTATTGTCCTCGGTAATAGCTTTTAGTTTCAGGAACATTTTTACGTCCAGTCTGGAATGGCTTCTTGGGTCTGATTTTATGGGAATCGAAAATTAAACGATATTTAGATACCTAGTGGGGATTCTTCCAATTTCGACAGTATCCCCCTTGGTTATGTAAATCTCTTGACTTCATGTATACTGTAATTGCTGTATTATGTAGCAATTGATAATACAGCAATTACAGTATACATTTTTAAACTTTATACCTACATAAAAGTATGATAAATAGATGTCTTTCTGGCAAATAATTATTATGGAACTTACCTACTTACATACTTCTATTGATCAGCGACCCTAAGTCTATCGTTATAAGGTCTTGCCTTTATTAAAGTTGCCATTACCTATGAGAAATAGACCATTTGTTTTTTCTTATTCTGGCTTCCGTCAAACTGAAGAAAATAAAGATGAAAGAAGTTTAATAAGTAGGCGTTTATTAGGTACCTACTTGATACACGTACGTAAGTACCTATTATACCTACGTGCGAAAACGACCTATACCTGCTCAACGTATACCTTATTTAGAATAACTTTTTTTCTCAAGATTTTGCTGAAGTTAAATTGTCTTCGTTTTGAGAATAAATTTCTTTAAACTGAGTTGTTTGAATCAAACTGGCAAAGCAAATTATCGGTATCTAGACCAAGCTCAGCGGAGAATAATTCTCTAGGGTAGAATAGAGAAAAATTACGTCACATCAACATCGAATGCATAAAATACTTGAAATTTATTCTTTCAACTACGATAATTTACAATGTAAGACGTTGCGATGTCATTATAGTCTGTTCTACACTATACAACAATAATAATAATAATAATATAATAATATAACGTTTATTTCAGAAGGTCTTAACAGTAACAGTAGTGCTTAGACCTAGTTGCTTAGTCTGAGTTTCAACCCCTCGCTCTAATTATGTTCAAGACTTGTAATATAGTAGCGAGGGCTCTCTACCTCGGCAATAGCTTCTTTTTGAGTTACATTTTTAATAAAGCAAAATGTTCGTTCGACAATACCTGTGCTTGGCTGGCATACAGAAAGTGAAATAGACGAAAGTGGTGCTTACGAATAGGTATCTATGTATATGTTTATGATATTACCTCCGCCGAAGTAATAGTTCTACCCAAAGATAAATATAAGTAGGTAGGTACCTACCTATATTCGGACCATTAAAATGGTAAACTAGCACGAAATCGACGTAAATGACGCAATTGGTCATGGCTTTAGGTGTAACTTACAAGGCTAATTGGTGTTTTAATGATAATGTAAAAAAGAACTAAACGGGGGTTTTATTCCTTCGAGGTCTGGTTTTATCTTGCAGCAGACTAAAGATATTATATCTAGACTAGCGACCCGCCCCGGCTTCGCACGGTTTTTTTATACGTATAAACCTTGCTCTTGAATCCCTCTAACTATTTAAAAAAAACGCTTTAAAATCCGTTGCGTAGTTTTAAAGATTTAAGCATAGGTACATAGGGATAGAGGAAGCGACTTTGTTTTATACTATGTAGTGAATACTCAAAGAGTTACTAGCATCTGCCCGCTTCTTCGCACGATTTGTTTCTATGGAAACGTCTCAAGGCTATTCCTATCCCATGGGAGCTGATTTATGGGATGAAAAGTAGCCTATGTGTTATTCCAGGGCTAGAACTACATAATTAAAAATTTGTGATTAATATTCGAAATTTCGGCTCGATCCGTTTAGTAGGTTTTGCATGAAAGAGGAACAAACATCCGTCCATACTTCCATGCAAACATCCGTATTTAGGTATAATATTAGTTAGGATGACTAAAGCTAGGTTCATATTGCTGTGTCGGGGTGTGTTGTGGCGCGACAGAACGCTATCGGTCTCATACATTTCGTATGACTAGATTCACATTAGTAGCTTGCGTTGGGGTGTGGCGCGATCTGTCGCTAATGTGAATCTAGTCATACTAAATCTATGAGACCGATAGCGTTCTGTCGCGCCACAACACACCCCAACACAGCAATATGAACCTAGCTTAAGAATTGCGAGTAGATTTAGTATGAGTCGTTGGCAAACAAATGACTATCAGTAGTTGGCTCTGAAGCCCCGTGTTTTGATACACGGCGATGACTATCTCTGCCCAGCTGCATTTAATATATTGTATTAAATTACAATCACATGAAACTTAGCACCTGTACCTTTCTTACCTTAGCTACAGGATGGCTAAATTCATTAACTACTAACAGCATCCCGCGGCTTCACCCGCATGAAAAATTATGAAAAGTAGCATAGCTTTATTCCAGGCTTAACTAATCTGTTCTAAATTTTATTATTTTAGTATAGATGTACCTAATTAGTAAATGTTAAAGATGTGTACTAATTAGGTACCTATGTATATTATTTTACTAAATTTCAGCCGTTCGATCCATTCAGTAGTTTCTGTATGAAAGAGGAATAAACATCCATCCATGCAAACTTTCGAGTTTATAATATTAGTAGGCCTTCTTCTAGGCAATATCTGATAGACACCATTGATTATTATTGTGGTCAGTGAGTGAGTCATCCATTTAGTAGATTTAGTAGTACTTAATTTAAAAATAACATATCTTCTAAGTTGCCTGATAAGATAAGATAAGGCTCTGTAAGGTATACCTGTAGGTATACCTTACAGAGCACAACAAGTTTTGATAAAAAGATGAATGAAACAGGCACCTTATAAACCATAGTTGCGCGAAATAACTGTGGAAGAATAAAAGGTCTTTGCACAGCAGTGGGACAGTCCAGTGTAAAAAAAGGACATATCGAGACTATAAATCCTTCACAAGTTCAATGTCAGCTACTGAATGTTAAATTCATTAGTTAAATTAAATAATGAGATACCAATCTATAGTCATTACTTTAGTTTATTAGTTTAGGGTCAAACATATGGGCCACCACACCCAGTGGTGTAAGAAACAGGGTGTTTTAAATAAACACTAAGCAAACTAAATAACCAGTTTTCAATTTTGAATCAATAACTTATTAGAAAAGTGTTAGAGGCATTTTAAAAATATATTCTTGAAGTCGTTGAAAAGACTGCATTTAAAATGACAATTTATATAAATAATTATTTAAGGGTTTCCACAAAGTACCTGAAAAATGCTTGCATAGGTAAGTATCATTAATTACAGTAACTTTACATTTCATAGTGTAAAAGATTAAATAATAATTATTGAATAAATGTTTTTATCAAGCATGCTCTTTGTTATAGGAAACCAACATTACAAAGTCGAAATATCATTTTCGATTTCTTTATTGCCTCGGAGCTAATTATTCTACTGACTTCTTACACATAATTTTTTTCATAATTCATGAGGCAATTCTTCAGACTCAGAAAGCGTGTAAGACAGATGAGTTTTTCTTCAAAACAAACAGATGTATTGTTTCCATTCTCAGTTTTTCTAGATTAAAAAGGAAATTACAACTAGGAACGTTCGTAACAGGACTAAAATATCGCTAAGGCACCTTCGTTTCCACTAAACGTCTAATACGCCGGAAATAAAGTAATAGGAATTGGATAAATTATAATCGAACAGGAAGCACGAAGTTTGTTTGGCGACTGGGTAGCCATAACTCCACGGCGTATAATACCGCATATTGCCAGAACATGCAATATAAACAGGAATATCAACAAAAAGACTAATAAAAGGGGGTAAAAATCGATCACACGCTCACCTTAGAGGATAAAACCGGCGAAATTGAAGAGTATCTAAGTCACAACAACTTTACGCCACGAGAAAACACAGAAACGTACACTTACAAGCACAAATAAACACTGCACTGTTGTATTTTAGCCCAGAAGGCTATGAAACTGTAAAATTTCAGTCACAAAACACGTAAAAAACACAATCACACAGATTTCGCACGATAATACCGTTCTCTGCGTTGACAAACACAACGCTCCGCAACGAAAGCGGCAAAAGACTGCTCAACAAAATTGATCAAATTCGTTCGTTTGCTAGCGTCTGTCAACATCTGTCATTTTCAGTCGGTTGTTGTATCGACTCCATTTTCTATGAGTCAACTAAATTGAAAAGGCTTCCAACGCTTCATGATTGCAAGTCACAGGATAACCTTATCGCATAGCCGGATTATATGCGCGCCATCTGTGAAGAACACGAGAATTATCTACGATTTTACTGCCATCTGCTGACAGATTGAAGAAATAAAAGCAGCGTCATCTGTTGAAAACTCCTGCAACTAGAAACTCTGTCAGCTTTCAGTGCTTTAATAATATTCCAAGAAAAATAAACAGATGTCGCTTCTCAAATTACCAAATTTTGGGTAGGGGGTAAGCTGTAGCTAAGTAGAAGGCCACCTTGTCGAAATTGTTTCCGAGTACACTTACCTACCTTGGGCAGATTATGTAGTTGGGTAAAAACAATTTTGAGAAGGAGGCCAAGAGGAGGACTCAGCTGGGCTCGACAGCGTTTGGAAAACTACGTCGAGTCTTCTCGTCATCCATACCGCTATGTTTGAAAACGAAAGTTTTCAATCAGTGCCTCCTACTCGTAATGAGCTACGGAGCTGACGTGGGCACTCACGGTAGGGCTGGTCCATCAGTTCAAAGCCGGTAAGCGAACTATGGAAAGAGCTATGCTCGGAGTTTCTCTGAAGGATAGGATTCGGAATGAATACATCCGACAGAGAAACAAAGTTATCGACATAGGTCATAGAATTAGCAAGCTGAAGTGGCAGTGAGCCGGCCTATCTCGCGAAGAACTGATAACCGATGGGGTAAACGTGTTCTTGAGTGGAGACCGCGACTTGGCAAACGTAGTGTAGTACGCCCTCCGGCCAAGTGGGATGACGATCTGCGAAAGGCTGCTGGCAGATGCTGGATGCGTCAAGCTGAAGACAGGGCGCTATTAGCGCTCATTAGGGGAAGCGCATATGTCCAGCAGTGGACTAATATGGGCTGATGATGATGATGAAGCTGTAGCTGAGGTAGTCTGAGGGGATAAGTTTTGAAAGTGATATTCGTAGAATGATTTCACTAAGCTTGATTTATTTTATTTTATTTACACAACACTGAAATAATTAATTAAAAAGAATGAATAGAATAAAAAAAATAATTACTATTACAACAAGGTATGGTCACGAAACCATTCTTCAAACAACGGAATGTTGATAGTTCTATAGTCTGAGGGAATGTTACCTAGGATTATATAAAACTCATACTTACTTAGGTACTAGTAGTTACGAAGCAGTGAGCAATAATAAAACAGAAGTGTTCCCTTAAAAACCCACAGTGCAATCAACAAAAACATAGATTAAGTTATTTCTGATAATAAACTTTCCAAGAAGAGGTATAAGTGAGAAAAAAGTTTGAAAAACTCTCAAAATGAACGGTTTTGGTAGACTTCCGCCCGTTGACCGTGCATTAGAGGTGCTGCCGAAACCGTAGAGTCGAATTTATGTAGGTAAGTTTTTGTTTGTTGTAGGTAGGTAAATGTTGTAAACAATTAATGTTAGGTAAGTCTAGGTAAGTCATGACCAATGACCACATAAATCCGGGACCGGTCGTCGTAGAAGGCCACCTTCTCGAAATTGTTTCCGAGTACACTTACCTTGGGCAGATTGTGCAGTTAGGTAAAAACAATTTTGAGAAGGAGGCCAAGAGGAGGATCCAGCTGGGCTGGGCAGCGTTTGGAAAACTACGTCGAGTCTTCTCGTCATCCATGCCGCAATGTTTGAAAACTAAAGTTTTCAATCAGTGCGTCCTACCCGTAATGACCTACGGAGCTGAGACGTGGACACTCACGGTAGGGCTGGTCCACCAGTTCAAGGTCGCTCAGCGAGCTATGGAAAGAGCTATGCTCGGAGTTTCTCTGAAGGATAGGATTCGTAATGAATACATCCGACAGAGAACCAAAGTTATCGACATAGCTCAAAGAATTAGCAAGTTGAAGTGGCAGTGGGCCGGCCATATCGCGCGAAGAACCGACAACCGTTGGGGTAAACGTGTTCTTGAGTGGAGACCGCGACTCGGCAAACGTAGTGTAGGACGCCCTCCGGCCAGGTGGGATGACGATCTGCGAAGGACTGCTGGCAGATGCTGGTTGCGGCAAGCTGAAGACAGGGCGCTATGGCGCTCATTAGGGGAGACCTATGTCCAGCAGTGGACTAATATTGGCTGATGATGATGATGATGAGTCTAGGTAAGTACGTTAAATAACTCTTCACATTATATTGAACATCAAAGTAGGTATACATAAGTACCTAACTCACTTAAAGTGAATTAGATACTACATACTTGATATTTTCTTTTATATCTATTACTAGCGACCCACTCCGGCTTCGCAGTTTTATTATACGTATAAACCTTCCTCTTGAATCACTCTATCTATTAAAAAAACCGCTTCATAATCCGTTGCGTAGTTTTAAAGATGTAAGCATACAAAGAGACATAGAGATATAGGGACATAGGGACAAAGGGACAGAGAAAGTGACTTTGTTTTATATTACGTAGTGATTAGAACTAAATCTTCTTTAATACAACTTGTCAGTTTGGCGCTCACGACAGGACCGAAGTGACATTTCTTTTCGATCACAATTTTACACCCATCTTGGTCGCGGTTTTTTTTCCAGCAAACAGTACAATATTTCCAGACTGCCACGCGATTGGGCCTGTAGCTTCCAATCATCTTCCAATGGCACATGCGGCACGGCATGTCAATTATGGTTTTACCCATTGAAAAATTTTTAAGTCTATGGTTTTACCATCCTTTAATAATGTTACCAACTGAAGTAATACTTGACAACTTCAAAATGAGATCCACTGAAGACTAGTAGGTAGGTATGCTACTAGATACCTATATCATTTAGAACACACCTACTGTAAGATCAGATACCGAGAATCACAACAAAACAACATATTATAAGTAGGTACTTACTTCATGTTTTGATATTTTTGACTAAATTAATATCCAATAAAACGTCTTCAAATTTTAGCCATCATTAAAATTAAAAGTGTGATGACCACAAACACAGATTACCCCCATTGGGGGTAATCTGTGCCACAAAAGAAGCACCGCGTTCAAATAAAAAAAAATCAGAATGGGTTTGTTTTATCTAGAACTCATAAAAATAAAGAAAATTTAGGGAACCTCCTACTTTTCTCAGAGACCTTAACACCATAATGTTTGTATTGAAATGCCTCTATAAAATGATCCGACTCCATTTCTTTTTGTCCAAGCGTGAAGAATGTTATTAAGTGGGTAGGTAGAAAAACAAAAACAGCTCTATCGTATCGGCCAAGACGTGATAATTAGTAGGTAGATAGAGTTCTGAGACAAACTCGTTTCTTTAGTAATCCAATTTATGGAAAACTAGCAGTGCCTCGCGGTTTCACCCGCTTCCCGCTTTATTCCCGTTCCCGTTGGGAATTCCGGGATAAATATAGCCTATGTGTTATTTCAGACTATAAGCTATCTCTGTACCAAATTTCATCCAGATCTGTTCAGTAGTTTTTGCGTGAAAAAGTAACAAACACCCATCCATCTATCTATCCATCCATCAATCCATCCAAACTTACAAACTTTCGCGTTTATAATATTACTAGCGACGCGCCCCGGCTTCGCACGTGGTTTTATTATACGTAAAAACCTTCCTCTTGAATCACTCTATCACTCTATGTAGTTTTAAAGATTTAGGCATGCATAGGGTCATAGGGACAGAGGAAGTGACTTTGTTTTTTACTATGACTGTATTGATTAGTATATTTAGGATATTAGGATTAGGATAATTTTTTGTTTATTTCATGGGTTTTGACCCTAAACTTAGTGAAAAAGTTCTAGTCTATGGTTTTGACGATTTCATGACTCTTGCTCGGTTTGTTCAATTCTATGTGCAATGGAAATTGAGTTAGACCCATAGTATTATGAAAAAATATCATTCATAGATGTATGTATGCTTGAGTGTTGCTTGTGCAAAAGCAAAATAATAACACTAATCACTACATAGTATAAAACAAAGTCGCTTTTTCTGTCCCTATGTCATTATGTCCCTTTGAACGCTTAAATCTTTAAAACTACGCAACAGATTTTGATGCGGTTTTTTTTAATAGATAGAGTGATTCAAGAGGAAGGTTTATACGTATAATAAAACCGTGCGAAGCCGGGGCGGGTCGCTAGTAATATATAATCTACGAGTACCTACCTACTAACAAAAGGCAAGTTGGCAGATCAAACTTAGGCATTAGGGCTTGCAAATATTCGAACGTTTAGATATTCGAATATTCGATTTTTTTTCGGGTACTATTCGAATTATTCGAATATTATTCGAATAATAGAAAATATCTATGTTTTTTATATAATCACATCTGCTTTTATTCTTATAAGTGTTATTTGCCAAAACAAATTAAAATTATTAGAAGTTTGTGTCGCCGTAACGAGGCATTGACGATTTACAGGCACAATCAACCACAAATTCTTAGTAAAAACAATTTTCAAAATCTAGGTAAGTAGGTATTTTAACAATATCTATCAATAAAATAAAGTGACAGAAACGGATAGACAACAGTCTCGTCGAATACGCGATTGCATTACGCAGTCGCGCGACACTCCCGAGTGTTTCCGAACCCTATAACTTTGTCATGTTGTTTATCCGAACGACTGTGAACGACATTCATTACACACATTGTTTTGTATGGTGTGTATTATATTGTATCGCGCGAGCTCGTATGTGGCATTCTAAGCACATCCGAGTATTCATAGTGCTGAGTTTGATGTTTTTGATTTTAATCGAATATTCGAATATTGCAATTTCAGTATTCGAATATTCGATCTAATATAATATTCGAATAATTCGAATATTCGAATATCCGAATGCAAGCCCTAGTAACAATGTACCTACCTACTTTTACAAGTCAGTAGCTATGTATATCATCAGTAATGTAGTTGCATCCTCTGGATGCTCTCCATCATCCTCTGGACACCTCCTGGATGCTCTCCATCATCCTCTGGACACCTCCTGGATGCTCTCCATCATCCTCTGGACACCTCCTGGATGCTCTCCATCATCCTGGACACCTCCTGGATGCTCTCCGTCATCCTGGACACCTCCTGGATGCTCTCCATGATCCTCTGGATGCTCTCCATCATCCTCTGGATACCTCCTGGATGCTCTCCATCATCCTCTGGACACCTCCTGGATGCTCTCCATCATCCTCTGGACACCTCCTGGATGCTCTCCATCATCCTCTGGACACCTCCTGGATGCTCTCCATCATCCTCTGGACACCTCCTGGATGCTCTCCATCATCCTGGACACCTCCTGGATGCTCTCCGTCATCCTGGACACCTCCTGGATGCTCTCCATCATCCTCTGGACACCTCCTGGATGCTCTCCATCATCCTCTGGACACCTTCTGGATGCTCTCCACCATCCTCTGGATGCTCTCCATCATCCTCTGGATGCTCTCCATCATCCTCTGGATGCTCTCCATCATCCTGGACACATACTGGATGCTCTCCGTCATCCTGGACACCTCCTGGATGCTCTCCATCATCCTCTGGACACCTCCTGGATGCTCTCCATCTTCCTCTGGACACCTCCTGGATGCTCTCCATCATCCTCTGGACACCTCCTGGATGCTCTCCATCATCCTCTGGACACCTCCTGGATGCTCTCCATCATCCTCTGGACACCTCCTGGATGCTCTCCATCATCCTCTGGACACCTCCTGGATGCTCTCCATCATCCTCTGGACACCTCCTGGATGCTCTTCATCATCCTCTGGACACCTCCTGGATGCTCTCCATCATCCTGGACACATCCTGGATGCTCTCCCTCATCCTGGACACCTCCTGGATGCTCTCCGTCATCCTGGACACCTCCTGGATGCTCTCCATCATCCTGTGGATACCTCCTGGATGCTCTCCATCATCCTCTGGACACCTCCTGGATGCTCTCCATCATCCTCTGGACACCTCCTGGATGCTCTCCATCATCCTGGACACCTCCTGGATGCTCTCCGTCATCCTGGACACCTCCTGGATGCTCTCCATCATCCTCTGGACACCTCCTGGATGCTCTCCATCATCCTCTGGACACCTCCTGGATGCTCTCCATCATCCTCTGGATACCTCCTGGATGCTCTCCGTCATCCTCTGGACACCTCCTGGATGCTCTCCATCATCCTCTGGACACCTCCTGGATGCACTCCATCATCCTCTGGACACCTCCTGGATGCTCTCCATCATCCTCTGGACACCTCCTGGATGCTCTCCGTCATCCTCTGGACACCTCCTGGATGCTCTCCATCATCCTCTGGACACCTCCTGGATGCTCTCCATCATCCTCTGGACACCTCCTGGATGCTCTCCATCATCCTCTGGAGGTATAGATAAAAATATTATAATTGTTATACTTATAAATTTAAATTATTGTATACAAGCGACCCGCCCCAGCTTCGCACGGTTCGGTTTATACGTATAAACCTTCCTCTTGAATCACTCTATCTACCGCATCAAAATCCTTTGCGTAGTTTTAAAGATTTAAGCAGTCGAAGGGAAATAGGGAATAGGGACAGAACAAGCGACTTTGTTTTATACCTACTATGTAGTGAAGTTCTCCATAAGGACAGAACAAGCGACTTTGTTTTATACCTACTATGTAGTGAAGTTCTTCAATTGTAAATACTAGGTACTATTTATATTTTTTTCTATTCCTTGATTGTAATTTTCGTTGTTAATAAAGATTAGAAATTTGTTCCTTTGGTCTGGGTGTTTTCTTTATATAATAATAAAAAAATATCTATGTGTATATATAATGTATTAAATATAGCAGTTATCTAGTATCCATAACACAAGCTTTGTTTAGCTTACTTTGGGGCTAGATGGTGCTGTGTGGATTGTCCAGCATAACTTGAGTTTATTCGAGAAAGGCATAACAATCATCATCAATATCGTCGCTATCATTATAAGAACCCGTTACAGGCAGGTGCTCGAGATCACTTTATTCCGGGATTTATTGAATAGTTTTAGGGTTAAATTATTCAATACCGTAACCTATTTCTTACAATTTTTTTTTTCTTTTTTAGGACCTATCTCCCCCTGAATAATAAAACTAGATACTTACGCCAATGAAACTACCCTTCGTTTATTACGGATTGGTCTGTAGGTAATAGTTTTCATAGTCGGACACCTTTTAATATAAACTTTCATAGAAAAGTCATTACTTTTCCAATTTACGGACATGATATTAAATACAAGACTCATTTGCAAAGTAACAAGTTGAAATAATGAGTACACGGCTTCTACGTACAGCTACTTCTACCGTACATAGTTATTATTATTCATGTTGCGTATATTATATACTAGTTGCGCCCCGCGGCTTCGCCCGCATGGAAATTTATTAGTCAAATTTCAGAAATTTATAGCAAGCCTCCTAGGGGTAGTTTAAAAATACGTACTTATACAATTATTCAGTCCATAATTTATTTATACTGAATTTTGAGTGAATCAAACCAAGGAATAATAATTTTCCATAAGTACAAACTTTACCACCCTATTTCACCCCCTCAGAGGGTAAAATTTCCTAAATTTTAATATCGTATGTGTTATTCTAGGTCCTAAACCATCTACATACCAAATTTCATTTAAATAACTTAAGTAGTTACGGAGATTACCTATAACTAACATGCACACAGTTTGAGAATGGAATCGTGTTTTATTCCTTCTTGGTTTAATGGCATTTCCACTTAATCCAAAAAATACTTACCTACCTATGTTACTTTTTTACAACCAAGAAGGAGGAAAAGACTACGTATTCCTTTCTCAATCATCTTAGTGCTAATAAAGTAGGTAGAATACGGGTCTTTCCCGTGTAACTAGGTCAAATACCCCAGCCAATAAGTGGTGGGAAAGATACCTAATATAATAGGTTGACATTTAAAATAAAAGAATTTAGCTTGTTCACTTGCTTAACCAAAAACGCTGATAAGGTTCAACAAAGTAATAAAGTAATAATAAATAAAAAAGGTAGTAAAGGATCTTGTAATTAGGTACATAAGTATAACTTGCTCATAACTTGTGGTTTTTAAAATACAAAGGTCAAAACAAATAACTTCAAATTTCAGGCATTATCACTACATAGTATAAAACAAAGTCGCTTTTTCTATCCCTATGTCCCTATGTCCATATGTCCATATGTCCCTTTGAATGCTTAAATCTTAAAAACTACGCAACGGATTTTGATGGTACCTAGTGATTGAAGAGGAAGTTTTATAAGTATAATACACCCGTGCGAAGCCGGGGGGGGGTAGCTAGTTAATTAAGGATAAATAAAAAAATACTGGTCAGACCCTGATTAAATTTATTTGGAACCACATGACAAGCAATAGCTTTTAATAAAAAATAATCGTATTAAAAATATCTGAGATACTTAGGTGGTAAGAAATTACAGCCGAAATTTAGAACCTCTCTTTTCGAAGTTGGTTGAAAATGGTGTAGCTGTAGTTCCTTGTTGCTTTCTTTCAGGTTATTTTCTAGCTGTAAGACAAAGCGTGGTGAAAGGATATCACAGTGAAACTTCTCCATTATTCCTTAGACAAGCGGGTCGGAGACAGAAATAGGTTGTAGGCTAAAGAGAAAGAAAGACAACAAAGAGTAAGGTCATAAATAGCCCAGCTGGACTTACAATACTTTTTTCTCGAATTCTATGCCGATGTCGTTGGCGGGTACAAGCGCGCGCTAAAGTGCTTCTAAGAAATGAAGAGATGACAATAATTATAGAGGAAAAGAAAACGTCGGTATATTAATTCACTTTTTAAAATGTGAACTTAGTAATATTATAGATTATGTGATTAATGTAGATTATTTTTATATTAGATAACGAGTTATTTGTTTTTTTTAGTAAGTAAGTAAAAGAATAACTTTAGTAGTTACAAAGATTACTTAAAACAAACATTCACACAGACTTTCCCACTAATATTAATAGTAAGATACCAAGAAGATCTCCCAACCATTTTCATACCACAATTTAATCCCACACTTTAATTAACAATCAAGCTAGGTTCATATTGCTGTGTCGGGGTGTGTTGTGGCGCGACAGAATGCTATCGGTCTCATAGATTTAGTATGACTAGATTCACATTAGCGACAGACCCCAACACAAGCTACTAATGTGAATATAATCATACTAAATCTATGAGACCTATCGATCTCATAGAACGCTATCGCGTTCTGTCGCGCCACAATACACCCCGACACAGCAATAAGAACCTCGCTTCACACCTTTGAGGCTTATTAGTATAATGATAACTATCTGTGGGTGTTATAAATATGAAGATTGAAAAAGCAAAAGTTGTCTCGACTCAGACTCTACTGATTCAAAGTCTAACTATCTCCTACTGAGCCAAAACAGCCTTTAAAAAAACTTGTGTGATTCTTAAGAGTTTCTAAGAAAGGACATTTTAAGGGTTTGTTAAAGCCCAGTTGGTAGCCTTTGAAATAATAGAATAGGATTAAAATAATAAAACCTGGTCAATGACTGCTCCTGTTGATTTTAAATAATGGAAGAAAGAAAGGCATTAGAGTACAATGGGTACGCAACTTAAGTGTCTTAAGATTGATATGCTGGTTTCGTTTTTTGGATTCTTTTCTTTTTGCTTGAATATTGTGATTATCATAAAACTCGTTATCACTACATAGTATAAAACAAAGTCGCTTTCTCTGTCTCCATGTCCCTTTTGTATACTTTAATCTTTAAAACTACGCAACGGATTTTGATATGTTTTTTTATAGATAGAAAGGTTTGTACGTATGATAAAACCTTGCGAAGCCAAGGCGGGTCGCTAGTCAGTAATATATTGATAATAGGCACAGTATCTCTGAAGATTGTCAATTTTCAGTCAATGCAGTACCTACGAATCACGAAAGTTCTGCTTACCATATTAGAAGATTCTGTGTGAATATTCCAGTATAATTTATTTACTACAAGCATCTACTCGCGGCTTCGCTTGCGTTACTTCTATGAACACGTTTCAAGAGTATTTCTATCCCATGGCAAATGATTAAAGAAATGAAAAGTAACCTATAGGTACGTCTATTCAGAATTTCAGCCTGATCCGTTCAGTTGTTTTTGCATGAAAGAGGAACAAACATCCATACATTCATACATTTATACATAACTACATTATACATTTTCACTTTTATATTATTAGTTTAATTTAATAATATTATGAAGATTGTAAGCAAGCAAAGCCACGGCCATGCTGCCTACTAAGACTCATAAGACTTTTGTCACCACCTGTACAAATAGTACAAGTCAATAAATCCGACTAAGCTATACGGAACCCTGTCGTGCTTGACACTAGTGTGTTTTATTAATTATATTCGGGAACCCTTCGATTAGTCATAGCATTATCGGGTTAAGAAGTTATTTATCATTTTTATTCGAGAACACAGGGCTTGTAATAGTTTGTAGGAGAGTTGAGAGGTTAATAGAGATAGACAAATCGCTTACTTAATAAGTAACCTTTATTATTTAAGAAATTTCATTTCGTTCAAGGAATAGAAACAAATTAGAACTAGTAGTTAGAATTTAGCCAAGTGCAGTCTGTTGCCAACAATCTAGAGGTACTTAGCTCCACCGATCCATATCCAAGGTTGCCTGGGAGAAATTGCTTTCAGCGATATGCTCCATTGGAGTTGGGAGGGCCCATGAGTCCTGAGGCGGGAATCGAATCCACAGCGTCCAATGTCGCAGACAGCTAGACGACCTATGTGGCATCACTACATAGTATAAAACAAAGTCGCTTTCTCTGTCCCTATATCTCTATGTCCCTTTGTATGCTTAAATTTTAAAACTACGCAACGGATTTTGATGCGGTTTTTTAAATAAATAGAGTGATTCAAGAGGAAGGTTTATACGTATAGTAAAACCGTGCGAAGCTGGGTCGCTAGCAGTGAATATATGAACTCTGGTAGATTGTTTTTAAATTAGCTTTTTCTCAAGAGTCAGATCTAGTCGAGCTAATTCTCTTAAATACTTGTAATATTGTTCCATATTGACTAAACATAAATGAATTTAAACCTTATCTCCTTATCCTCAAAGACTTTCGACGAGAGATCAACCTGCCGAAAAGGTTCCATGCTTTCTCTCCAGAATAAAATTACAATTCAACTCCAACTTCCCGATAATCCAAAGTTTTTTTCTTTTTATCCGAACGATTAACATAAATTCCATTCAGTGTGACACTTTACTCTAATCAAAATGGTTTTTTTCTGCTTTTAGGGTTCCGTAAAATACGTTAATGATGTGAACCGTCTTGGGGACGCTTCCGACTCGTATTGATACGAACGATCCAATGAGCTACTCACCGTCTGCAGAGAGCTCAATTGTTGCAATTTAATACTCAATTGTTAATACAAGTTTCAATTAGTATTTTTTTATATATCGGTAATACTAGGATATGCCAGCGGCTTCGCCGGAAATCTTTGTTTCTTACGGATTCGTTTTCGAAGATTCGGAGGTCATTTAACGGAATAAGTACTGTCTCTGAAACATTCTTTTTTGTCGTATATATTACCGGTCTCGAAATATGTTATCATAGTCAAACTGCTGATAAGTGATCAGTAATCAATAACTTTATTTCTTTAGGCCTACAAAAAAAGGAACTTAGACAAGTTAAATTTTAAACTATAAAATTAAATAATTATTAAATATACTTTATTAACAACGAAAATTACAATCACGGAATAGAAAAAATTACAACTAGTACCTATAAACAATTGAAACCATTGAGCTAACTGCAGACAGTCTAAAGGTAGCTCATTTCATCCATGTCAATACCAATAAATGTAATTATATGTTGATTATAAAATTGATGAAGAAATTTTAATTGAATATCTCTTCCGGGCCCTACCTGAAAATCAGCGTAGCATCCGGTCTAGCCGAATGCTACACAATGCTGAGGCAGGGACCCTTTTTTACCCTGTTTACGTATTTTATTACTATTTATTTTATTTTATTTATTATGTATAAATTTTTAGTGTAAGTTAGGTACTTAGTCTGTAAGTTTTTTAATTGGGTAAAAATAAAAATTTTCGTTCTTTCTCTTTTCTTTCTTCTTCACTTGATTCTTTTGTCCGTATAATGTTGCTAAGCGAATAGTTCTAAAAAAAAGCATCTTCAACCTACGGAACACATACAGCTCAGATTTACTCACTCTTGGCCGATTATCTTCATGTTATCTTAATAAAGGTGATCACTTATTCTTTTGGGTCGGTTCGTGGCCCAGCGTAAATTGTCTTGTAGTTTAAATAAATTATTACGAGTATTATTATACTATAGAAGTTATCACAGAGCTCACTTTGACTTTGGGCACATTGAGTTTGGAGAGGTGGTATGTTGAATAAATGTCTAAAATACTTCTTAGTAACA
This sequence comes from Eupithecia centaureata, assembly GCA_944547425.1. Classification (NCBI taxonomy): domain Eukaryota; kingdom Metazoa; phylum Arthropoda; class Insecta; order Lepidoptera; family Geometridae; genus Eupithecia; species Eupithecia centaureata. The sequence continues at coordinate 4,231,154 of OX155702.1, read as the reverse complement.
TTATATAGGCGAAAGTTTGTATCATCATTATCATCATGAACCTTTATTAGTCCACGGCTGGACATAGGCCTCCCCTAAATGAGCACCATAGCTATATATAAAGTTTGCATGAATGTCTGGATGATTGTTCCTCTTTCACGCAAAAACTACTAGACAGATCTGACTGAAATTTGGAATACATTTAGTTCTAGCCCTGGAAAAACACTTAGCTACTTTTCATCCCACAAATCAGTTCCCGTGGGATAGAAATAGCCTCGAGACGACTTTTCCATAAAAACAATGCGTGCGAAGTCGCGGGCAGATACTAGTAATAATTATATTTAAGCAACCACTATACCGTTTTATAATTCTAGCACTAAAATAATTTTAATCAATGACGAAATAGAAATAAAATATAGAACTAAAAGTTGAATTTACAAATAAAACATCTGAGCTCACTTCACTTTCACTATAATTAACTAGGTAAGTAATTCATTATTTACATAAACCTTAATATTTTTTAAAATCAATATTAATATTAAAATCAATATATTGATGTAGAATTCTTAGTATTAATTAAAGTACGTATTATTTAGAATCCTACATTAATATTATAAACGCGAAAGTTTGTAAGTATGGATATTTGTTACTCTGCAAAAACGACTGAACGGATCTGCATGAAATTTGGCATAGAGATAGATTATAGTCTGGAATAACACATAGGCTATATTTTATTCCGGAATTCCCACGGGAACGGGAATTACGCGGGTGAAGCCGCGGGGCGCAGCTAGTCCTTCATATTCTTCTTGTAAACTTATTGCTTTGTTTTCTTAAATGAAGTTCCTACTAAGTAGGTACATACAAACAATTCGTTTACGTAAAAATTTTACTAGGTAGATATTTTATTTTATTGTTATCAGTGTTCTGAGTCAGTTACAAATCAGTTAGTTATCAAAGTGGCTGAAGGGGTTTTATTCATAAATATTTTCGATGACATAAACTGCCTCGAGTCTGCAGTGCTTCGGGGATGTTTGCAGAATATGAGACGGATGGCTTTGCTGCCATCCTTCGTAAAAAGACCGCATCCCTGATGCGCAGAGTAGGTACGTGACAGTCCCAACACCATTCTAAAAACCATAGCTGGAAGAATAACTTCTCCCCTGTGGAAATGCTACATGGAGAGAGTTATTTTATTTAGATTTAGTTTTAATTTTTAGTATGTATTAGTTTTGACTAACCCTAGCAATAAGCCTGTATTTTACTAACAAACTATGGGTTCTGTTATCTGCAATAAAATATTTTTATTATTATTTATTTTATTTATTCTTAGATTTAAGAATGTAGCATATCCTTCGCCTCGAAGTTTATTTATAAAAACAATCCCACGGTTCTCATTCAGATATTTTGCTTCAAAATCATGGTCAGCAAATTCGCAGGTGCTCAGAATAAATACCTACCTACTTAAAACTATCTACTTTACTTATCTACTTTGTGTACCTAACTATAGTCATGTACCAGGTATCTACATACATAACAATAAGCCTACAGGTTTACTTGATATTTTTATTATTTAGTCAACCTGTAATAATATCTCGAAAAACAGCGCGATGTATAAAAGATTAAACGAACTTACCTGTACGTGAAGTTCTATCATAAATATACGAAGTGTTTTTTTCGAAGCATTAAAAAATATATTAAAAATAATAAAAAATTATATTAAAATGATATTAAAATGATATGACAACAAAATTATGGAGGCAAGCACTTTTTTTCAAGTTATTAAAATAATTTTTTTAAGTAAATCAAGATAAACCTTCTATCTTTGTTTCTGCTAATTGAGGTTCGAAGAGATCTAAAAACCGTACACTTATCCGGCCAATTAATTGGTTGCTAGCGAAAAGAGGAAAGAAAATGGTTGGCTGATATACCTACTTATTTCTATCAACCTCTCTGGTGCAGAAAATGGCTAGATACCCATGAAAGTTTTAAAACCATGGTTACTACCACTAAAGTCATTAATAAAGGGATTTTTACCATAGTTTGATTTGTTTTGAGTTTTGCGATATTTCGGTACAGTTTCATGCGCTATTATGATCACGAAAGATCTGAGGTCACTGCGAGACGAGCGAGTTTTTATTGACAGATAGATATTATATCGATCGATCGGGTTAGGAGCTTTAGGACTACATCTCAATACGACTAGACAGCGGGTATGACTAAATCACTTTAAGACTAAATACCCTCAGTTTTCATCTTTCAGAAGGAAGCTAAATGGTGTTCCGATAATTTTGATAGAAACTTACCTAGGCTTTATTCTTATGCCTAGGCTTATAAGGCGCCGAGATAAGTTTCTGGAGGGTGACAATTTATTCTGTGGGCCGATCCCGGCGGCACTGCAATGCCGGGCCGACCC